>JAJLUX010000021.1:0-155284 GCA_030564425.1 Wickerhamiella cacticola | reverse complement strand
TACTTACGGCCTACGGGTAACCTGTACTAAAGCTATCGAAGAGTGAGGCTGAGTCTGGACAGACCTATTAAACTGTACCAGAGCTCGAGCGGAGCGCCCACGCGCAAGGCCCGGGTGTGATCACCCCACCGCCCATGAATTGAGGCCCCAGGCTACCAACCCTATTCGGACAGAGTGTCCAAGCTCCCTGTTTTTGTCTCGGCATCGTATCAGTGGAGAATCATGAACTGCAGACCTCGAGCTGCCTAAGTCTACTTAGATTTAGCAATGTAGAAGCGCAATTAGGTGCGCGCAGGTCTATTGACCTGTAAGTAACTAAAAGATATCAACAACAAAAACTGCTTAATTGAAAAAAAAAAAAACGCGAATTTGCGAAACTACGGCGTAAACGGCGCTTAATTGCCGTTATAAATACATATTATAATACAGAGAGTGCGAAGGTATCTCTACGATAAAAGAATTAGGGGATATGGGACCTTTCGAAGTTAGCAATATTCTCGCACGATACACCTCTGAGTGCGTTAATCATTGTCATATTTCCATCAATTTCAGACTTGTGCTATATATAAAACATAATATTGTTCATTACATTGGCTGAACTGGCCATTGAAGCCTCAGCGCTATTTGTGATTTCGGTAGTGCTGCTGTTTTACGGCGAATTGATGCCAGGATAATGAAATCATGCACAGGTAGTTACTAAGAGATACCTCTCACATCCAGGGTAAATACTCTACTCTGCTCCGTGCAGTCCTAGGGTGGTGCCATCAATATGCTCGTCAATTCACACGAGCGTTTGGAACTCGTCCACTATTTTTAGAACAAGGAATGTGAGATTCATATCCCTAATCCATTTCCATCTCCTCATACTAGCCAAAAGTGTCAAAAGTATGGGGTGGTCTGCAAAACCTCACATTTTATCATATCTTGCATAATCGCCTAGTCATTTCTGTAGTCATGCACGCGGAGAAGAGCTAATGCAATGCAATCGGATATGGGATTACCTAAAGTAATTTGGATAGTTATCACGAATATAAGTATATATATGGAGTACACACCATATGTTGGGTTTAGGCCCGATTTAATTGACAGATGTCAGTATGCCTGGCTTTAGCATTAATGAGTAACCATTTGGTTACATCTAAAGGGGGCTTTTGATGCGGTTTACTCTGCTAGTGAGAAAGTGTGGAATGTCTCGATGCCGACCAACACTTAATTGTGTGAGAATTGTGTATATGTACTATGTCTTTAGCTCGGTTAGGTATACTCTGATATAATAAGGAGAATAAGACAAGGTCTCACACTCATCTGGTCGAATGCGCAACTGGATCTTCACAAATAGTTTTTGGGGTAGCTTGTAAAGCGCATTTCGCTGGTACTTTCTAATAAAATAGTGATATTTAAATAACTCCTAAAGAGAAACATAGGTAGAGTGGAAATACGAACAATACTCAAGCGATTACCCCGGGCTAATGGGCCTACCGTTTACGAGCAAGGGATGTCTAGTCGCTAGCCTAAGGTTCAAGCTTGAGCTTTCCACGTATAAAGTGGAGGGAGTCTCGACAAAGGAGATGTTGTTTATGGGCCAGCCAGCGCTTGTAGGATTTAGCATCAAATTACAATAATTATCGATGCTCAGCACTTTGCAAATTTTCTTTGAGAATTTCTGTCAAAAAGCTGTACCCATTGTTGTGTGGGCCAGAAACGCTTACGATTGAGGGCCCAAAAGTCATTGGGCGGGTGAGATTGGTCCACGCGCTCAAAGTAGAGGAAATTAAACAATATTCCGCGGTTCGGCGTTGGCCTATCGTCAACGATATGGAAAGAGATATGGGGCCATTGGTGTGAATTAGGGATCGGAGCGACGTCAATAAGACCAATACAAAGTTCACATGACCGAAACTGGAGGTATTGATTGTACTCAAACATACAATCCGGGTGGTTGTTATTAGTGTCCAGGTGAACGGTAGGATAAATAGAGCCCAATTGAGTAACATACGGGCTAAGGCACTCGAATTTGATGGGGTAGAGGTTAACAAAGTTACCTACCCGCAAATTGATACATACCTTATAGCGGCCCGGCCTCAGTTTCGTTTGGTATTTGAGGTGTAACCACAATACATTGGATGCATACAGTGAATAACCCCACTTGAGGCCGTGCACTTTTCTCCACACACCATGCATGAGATCTGCTTGATCATCTGCACTCGATGCATCGCTGATATCGCCGTCTTGAAGCCCCACTACGTGTTGGGAATCAAAGAACCAGATATCAAATTTGGAAAGATAAGAAACGACGCCCCATGATTTGAGTCCCAGCAGCGAATTGCAGTCGGCTCTGAACTCATCGAGGAGTTTTTGATCCTCTAGGTCTCTAAGAGCGCGTGAACGGGATTGATGTTCTAACAAATTCCAGAACCTGCGACAAGCCAGCCCGAGATTGGGCTCAAATTCCAGGATTATTGCCAGAACATCATTATTTAGCTGTTCCATGGCGTTTGTGCAAGGCCAAACATATTACATAATAGTCTCCAACCTCCATAATGCAAATCAGTCTATTGACTTCTGGACCCTTCTGTCTAGCCATTCGTCACGTGACCTTGCTCCGACAGCTGCAGTATAAGAAGTGTAGGTGTTGCCCAACGCAACGACATACACAGATGCTTCCTGAATTATTGTGGGCACAGCGCAGCAATGCTACTGATCCTGAAAAGAACTTGATCTATCTCACTGTTAAAGTTGCTGATCTCCAAGATGAGCACGTTGAGTTGACCCCCACCACTTTTGAGTTCAAGGGCAAATCCAAAGATCAGGACTATGCCATTCACTTTGAGTGGTACGATGAAATTGACGTTGCAAACAGCAAACAGACTAAAACTGGTCAAGGGCTTTTCTTGGTGATCCGCAAGAAGAACCCTCAAGAAGAGTACTGGCCTCGCCTCACAAAGGACAAGGCCCGCAGACCTTATCTCCACACTGACTTTGACAAGTGGGTCGACGAGGACGAGCAAGAAGCTTTGCCTGAGGTTCCCGAAGGTATGGACGCTATGGGCATGGGTGGCGGTATGCCTGGTATGGGCGGTGAAGGCGGCGGCGATATGAGCGCTCAGATGGCCCAGCTCCAGGCACTTTTGGGTGGTCAAGGCGGTGCTGGCGGTGCCCCCGGTGGCTTTGACATGTCCAGCTTGATGAGCGGTCAGGGTATGCCTGACGATGCTGCCGATATCGAAAAGGCTGATGAGGAGGAGCCCGAGGAGGAGTCCAAGGAAAACTCTGGCCCTACTTTGACTGAGATCGAGTAAATGGCCACCGGATAATGCTTTATTAGGTTAGTAAACTGCTTTTCTAAAAGTAAAATCTGAATTGAATTGATACGGTAAATTATATGGGGAACAGCAACCAACCCTTCAAACGTACAGACGCATAGATATGCACATAGTATGCACAGTAGATCAAACTATATTGAATAAATTACTACGCCGCAACAGGCTCGGCAGGCTCGGCAGACTCATCACGCTCCTCATTCTCTTCTTCCTGATCCTCAAGGGCTTGAGTCTCTTTACGAAGCTCACTAAAGTCCCAGTCATCCTCTTCATCGTCTTGTTCAATGAACTTGCCACTGGCCATAAGCTGGCGACCAGACAAGGTGCCTTTGGGAGCTTTCTTTGAAGCTTCTTCCTTCTCTTTCCTGAGGCGTTCAGCGCGGTCTTGCTTCCATTTGGTGAAAGTCTCGAGGGTTACAGGGGTAAGCTGTTTAGGCAATTTCTTGCGTTCAGTCTCAATAAAGTCCTCCAAAGTAATTTTGTTTTCATTGGCAGCGGCAGCACGCTCCAACTTTTGTTCCTCTTTAGTCTTAATTTTGAATCCAGGTGGAAGGGCATGACGGTACATGCAAGAATCACCACCATTGGGACAGACCCAACGCCAACCGTACTTTTGGTTCTCGACCGCTTCAATGAAGTATTTGCAGATTTTGTCAGTGGTTGTTTTAGGGTTGCCGTGCTTGGACAAGACGACTTCCTGGAGCTTGGCATCGTCCCAGTCGGCCATAGTTTCGTCGTCTTTGCGTTCATCGGTATAAAGGTTCTTCTTCTCGGTTCTACGCTCTACCGTCAAGTCGTGGGCAAACTTACACCGTGAACCTTTACTGCAGAGTCCTTGCTTGAAGTAGGCACAAACGATGGTTTTGGGGTCCACGCCAAACGGCACTTTTTGCTGTTGAATTGAAGATCCTAAAAGAGCTCTAGCCTCAGCTTTGGCCTGCTCTTCAGCCTTTTTCTCTGCCTGTTTGCGAGCATACTCGGCCTCTTTCTTTTTATTTGGACCAGTGCCGGCTTGCTCAGTCACTTGCTTGACGAAATTTTGGACTTTGGCCGATTTCTTTTTGTTTTTAAGTCCAAATGTCTTATCTTCAGCGGCTTTTTGCTTTTTGGCGGCTTTAGTCTTGTTACTCTCTTGGTTTTTCTTTGCCATTTACTTAGGTAAGTTTCCACCCTCCCCTAGGCTTGGGACTTCGAGGGAACAGTCGGGGGGAGTTGTCATCACCACCAAAACTCCATGATGCGTACGTTTCCGAGGAATCTCACGAACCGTTGGCCAGTTTTTGCTGGTGGAATAACGGCGGCAGTCATTGCCCATGCGCTGGTTCGTCAAAAGGGATCGGTAGCCAACGATAGCAGCCACAAGAATATGATCACACTGCTGAACCCGGCGCAAGTAACTGCTACGCTGCGGGAGCACCAGGAGAGTTATATGATTGACCGCAAAAATGGAGTTATCCGTTTCGATATCGGCCAGCTTGCGTCCAACAACCCCATTGAAGACGATTACTCGTCAGGAATTGTGCAGGTACCATTGGCCACTGAAGACGATCAAGAGTTTTCCACAGATTGGATGTTCTGGGGCGTCTACGACGGTCACGGTGGTTGGTCGACCAGTGCAAAGCTGCGCGAAGCCCTTATACCAGCTGTAACTCGCGAGCTGCAGCAAGCCTACAAGCCATTGATCAATGGCTCCACTCGCAGATTGGCACCGCAGGATCCAGAAACTGTCGATCAGTGCCTCAAGGATGCTTTTGTCAAATTGGACGACCAAATCGTCAATAAAAGCGTAGAGAAACTACTGGCGAACCGTAGCGTCAAGACTGCCGCCGAGGGCATTCCTCCAGCAATCAGTGGCTCATGCGCGTTGCTGGCTCTCTACGACTCTTATTCACACGACCTGAGAGTTGCTGTCACTGGTGACTCGCGGGCCGTTTTGGGCGAGCGCCAATCAGATGGATCATGGACCGCTAGAGCTTTGACAACTGACCAGACCGGTAGCAACGAGGATGAAGTGCGCCGTATCCGTGCTGAGCACCCCGGCGAGCAGGAAACCTGTGTTCGTAATGGACGTGTATTGGGAATTTACGAGCCAACCCGCGCATTTGGTGATGCCAGTACCAAATGGCCTCGTGATGTGCAATCGCAAGTCTCACACGAGTTTTTCGGCAGACGCATTCCCCGTGATTTGCGCACTCCTCCTTATATGACCGCGGAGCCTGTGGTCACTCGCACAAAGATCGACAAACCTGGGTTCTTGGTCATGGCTACTGATGGTCTTTATGAAATGCTCAGCAATGAACAGATCGTTTCACTTGTGGTCGAATGGATTGAAAAGAAGAAGCCTCACTCTTTACGGTCAATGCAGCCCAAGAAAGATGGATTTGTTGACAAGTGGATTCGTCCTGGTCGCAAGCAATCGGTTGTTGAAGATGTCTCATCAAACAAGGATGCACAAAAACCACCTATTCGCCGTCGCAAAGAGTCACCTCAATCGGCCGTAATTGACGATAACTGTTCTACCCACTTGATCCGCAATGCTTTGGGCGGTGCCAACCAGGACCAAGTGAGCATGCTTGTGAGTATTCCGGCCCCATTGAGCCGTCGTTACCGTGATGACTTGACCGTGACTGTCGTATTCTTTGGAGAGAGCGATGAGAACAGTGGAGCTGTTCGGGTCAACAAGGAGGCTGCTGTAGAAAATCCAAAGCCTAAGCTCTAAGCTGAGCTTTTACACGGTTTATCTCATAGTCTCCGTTTTATTTGATTATTATTAGCATTCTTCCCCATACTGTAAATCGCTCAGGCACCAAATATGGAACCTTCCGCGACTACTAGCACATTCGCATATTCGTCTAGTCAAATAAATAGCTAAAGGCCAACTTGTGGCAATACATACAGATTATTGCAGATCGCTGAGGCACGACTTTGCCAACGCTCGCATGTCTCGAAACGAGCGTCCTTCAAAAGACTCACGGTGACTTTTACAAATGTTCCAGGTGTCGCAAGAATAGAATGGGCCTTGACCTCTACATGACGCGTCGACTAACGCGACAGCAGTAAGGACCACAGGGTCTGGCTGGAACGCGCGGTCCATGAGGACCAAACGCAAATCGTTTACCAGAGACTGCAACTCCCTAGCTGCCTGAGCCTCTTCTTTTGCAGTTTGCGACTGGAGCTGTAGCTGAGGAGACAGTGTGAGCTCCTCATCATTCTCAAAGTCAGAGTCCATGACTGGACCTGGGGGCAACAAGGGGTGTTAAAAAGCGAGGAGAGCCTAAAACGAGGCAAGCGACCATCTGCCATTATGAGACTAGATTCCCCCAGAATAAGGAGGGCAAGACAGATAATAACACTTGATAGTTTTGTAGAGAGACTTGAAGTGGCGAGATTTTAGTAGAATAAAAAGATAACATAAATACCCTCACAAAAAATAGCAAGAGAAGAAAAATTCATCAGTTTACCCCCCAAATCAAATAGCCAAACAATTAAATCACATCCGTCAGAACTACCAATTGCGCTCACCACTCCATTATTCCAATTTCTTGGCCCCCATTTAAAACTGAGGTTCAGGTTTAGGAGGCAAGAAGATCTCCAGGTCCAATCTGTTGGAGAGAAAAGCATCGGCTAAGTCGGCGTTTGTGTCAATAATTTTCCCGCTGTCACGGGTGCGCACCCTCAACACGTCACTATTGCTGAGGCCAAACGATGTGCGGCACGATTCTATAATATCCTGCAAGGAAGGGGGTGATCCTTTGAGAGGAGAAAAGGTGAATTTTAATTCGAGATTTTTATGAGAGATTGTGACGAGTCTATCGGCCCACATGGGGCCTTTCAGAGGTGGAAGCGTTGCGGGGGCAGGTACATTGGGAGGAGGGGGAGGCGGCTGTGGAGGTTGAGGCGCCGCTACAGAGCTAGACATTGAACTCGTTGTTGGATGCGGTAAGGGGGGAGGCACAGGAGGAGGCACGGTGGGAGGAACTTGTGGGATCACTGGAACTGTTATCGGTACTGTATGCAACACCATTGAGCTCGGCGAAGGCTGAGGCTGCGCGGGTGGTGGGCCGGTGCCTGTAGCAGCCCAGAGACGCCGCAACCGCATTTCACTGTTCTTAATGTGCTGAACCATCGCAGCGAGGTCAGACATGGTCAATAGTTCAGCGAACAAAGCTCTCAACACATGCACGCATGAAGCTTGGTCCCGAGTACACCCGGTCGTGACTGCATGGGACAAGCTATGAGCACCAATGATTCGGGCCAATTCGTCACCCAGGGGCCCAGTCTCTAATCCTGCGAGAAGTTGTTGGGCGGCTGCCAATTGTGGGGGCTGACTAGCGAGCCCCAATGCGAGCCGTAGCGCACCAGCACTTATTAGCGCATTGTCCTTTGTACAGAGGGGCCGACAAAGATCAATCAACGCGCCCAATGGGTTCTCGATTTGCTGTTGGATGATATGGGAAGGATGAGCTACCTCAATGTCAAACGTCGTTGTGGACAGTGAACCAGTCTTTGTTGGTCGACGACGGTTGCGGCGCACAGATTGGATCCCGAGACGTACCAGTCTCTCGAAATCGGGTACTGCGTCGGCCGTATAGCCAAATTCCTTGGCCACTTGCTCGGCCACCTGTCGAATCTGGGGCTCTTGTTTGGATGCCTTGTGTTCGTCGAGGCGCAACATGTTGATGAGCTCAAGACGTCGATTGGAGAAACGTTTCCATTCAGCATCGTCTGTGAATCCTAGTTTCTCTCGTAAATATGCCGTGGAGTCCACTTTATTCGCGGAACGAACCGCACTACGCGGATCTTCCATGTCGTAGTAAGCGCCGATGCGAGCTTTTAACGCGAGGGGGGCAGGTAATTGGGGGTTTTTGCCATTACATATTTTTCGTGATGTAAAATCAATTCGTCTCCCCTATTTTAATTCTACAATTTGTGCTTAGATTTACAGTTAATCTACATTTTCAGTTGCTGAGCTATGGCTCGATTACACCATTGTTTATTACTACGTTGATTACAAGACCTAGTGTTTTTCCCTGTGCACATACGGCAGCCTACCCACCCCAAACAAGTACCTAATTTGAAGCATAACTCAGAAATAACGCACAGGTATCACGTAAAGGTTTTTTTTATTTCAGGCTCGAGCTCGGCACACGGACATACGATTAGGTGGGGAAACTGCAAATCATGCATAGCTCCCAACTGGCAACTTACTCAATCAATCTTTTTCTCGATTGTTTTTCAGATTTCAAAGAGATCTGCTGTTTTAAACAAGATTTTAGTCTGCCTGACCCACATCGAGACCAGTCTCTAATACGTAAGGTTTCACATCTGGGCAGTACGCCACGTTTCATTGAGTAGTTACGCCACCCCCGGTTTCATCCCTTTGTCTGAAGCTCGCGCATTCTTCAAACCCTTTTTGTTTGCAACGAAAACTGCCACTTGACACTCGTTGATGGATCCAGAGAAACGCTCGCCTTTGGACGCGTGGGCCTCAAAGCACATGAGTATTGCGTCTGCGGTTTCGATGGATATTCTCGGTGATTTACCACCGCCTCCACCACCTAAATCTAGACCCTCGAGCGCGACGGCTACTTGCACCACAAACAGTACAAAGGCTACCACTATAAGCAGCGCTAGTAGCACACCAACAAGAAAGAAGCTGCTCAAGAACCCTAGCAAGGAATTGCCGCCGCTGCCATCGGTCCCTGATACGGGGGGTGCAGTTGTATTTGATTTCAAACCGCCGAGTATTGGCTCCGTACAAAGCCATAAAGCTGTTGTTTCGCCTGCGCCGATCATAACGACGCGTTCACCCCCTCAAAGATTCGATTTTCAGAGCCTCGATGACCACCTACGGATGGGCATGTACCAGATAGAGGCTGGCTCACTCGAATGGGCACGGTTTCATATAAATCATTCGCGTAAACGTTCGCTTATCGGACGGTTGCTGTGGGATGTCGGCGGATACATGGGATGGTGGCAGAAAGACGGTGGAATGCCATTGGGAACTAATGGAGTTTTCCCTACGCCAGTGCCGAGCGCACATGCATTCGACTATGTTGAAGGAGTTGATTTGCCTAAATTGCGCCAGCTGGCAGGTGACCCCCCTGCACCTCGACTGGCTGTCGCGTTTTCGAGTTTGGCCCGATACCATAGTTTCTTTGATAACGCCGCGTCGCTCATGGACGCCAAGATGCCAGAGTTCCCCAAACGAAGGGGATCTATAGGTAAGGCAGCAATTGCAGCACTTTCCTCCAGCTCAGAGCCTGCTCTTGTGCCTGCTATGCCCGAGGCTCCGCGCGTGATGGCACGATCGAGTTCACGCGGTACGTTTCGCACCACCACCCCAGAAATACGACCGGGGGATATCCCCTTGCCAACCGCCACCCCCAAACCTTTTGCCAAAACTCACGGTCGGAGCGGCTCCAACCAAAGCCTCAATTCCGCGCACATGTTTCCATATCCTTGGCGTCATTCGCGAAACAATTCTCAAAGTAGCGGATTCACTTTGAGCTAGTGCTCGATGAGCCCAGCGATTCCCCTTAATAGCACCATTTTCACCCACCAATTTTTATTTAATATTTGCATTTCAACTTTTTTTGTACTATTTACTACCTATTTACTACCACAGCATCCTTGGGCAGCACCTCCCCCTAGAGGTGAGCCAAACCGTGAATCATTGTCTCCGAGCTCACTCTCCGAGTGAAGTTGCAAATTATATACTGGCCGCTCGTCGGTGCTCTTATCTTGATTTTTCACTCCTTGCACTACATTTGTGCGGAGAATGTGTGCGCAGTCTTTGGCAAACTGAATACGGCGGTTGAAGTCTCCTTCTTCCACAGGAGTGTGGTACTCTCCCCGGATACGGCCGAGAGCCGCTTTAAGGGCTTCGTTATCATTTTTAAATGCAACGTTTGCTGCTCTGACCAGTCCGCGATAGGATTTTAATACTTTTGACATCTGACAAAGGATAGCAGGAGGGGGCCTTGCCAGGGCACTTGGGAGTTTGGAAGACTCCAAGGTCATCCCAAGTAGTCTATAGAATAAGCTGGGGCAAATGATAGCAGCTTTTGATACTAATTACTCAAACACAACGGCAACAACGTGCGCCATTCTTTTTGAATGGAACGATAGTGCCCCGCGATCGGTGTTTTTAAATACTCAGGTTTCTACAGAGCCGTATGTTTCTGGCCAGTTTTACCGTAAAGAGCTGCCGTGTATTTTAGAGACATTAAAGAAAATTCCAGACAAGATTGACCTGATCATTGTTGATTCATATGTTTTTGTCGATGATAACTACTCTCCAGGGCTCGGAGCTCGTCTTCATGCTGAGACTGGTACTCCAGTGATTGGAGTCGCCAAGAACCCTTTACCTGTCGTTGATAAGCTTCACAGAAAAGTGTATCGGGGCCAGTCGCAAAAGCCACTCTATGTATCGGCAATTAGCTACAATCTAGACACTGCAGAAACTCAAATCAAGCACATGCATGGCCAGTACCGAATCCCAACGCTCCTGAAACTCGTTGATCAGTACTGTAGAGACCCGTCTGCATGCCGCCACCATGCTCTGGGCTCTTAGCGCCACATGAGCGCATCCAATTTTTTTTCCCGTTTATCAAAGCATAAACACACTGTAAAAAAAAGATGGTCAGTTTCAGCTGTGAAGTTTGCAACGATACACTTGTAAAGAAGAAGCTTGTTTCGCATTTTGGCCGGTGCCCCAACGCCTACTTCACCTGTCTCGATTGCGGCACCACTTTCCAAGGAAACGAGTTTCAGAGCCATACCTCATGTATTTCCGAGGCACAAAAGTACCAAGGAAAACTGTACAAGGGCAAAGAAGTAAAGATCAAGGAAGCAAAGCCTAAAGAGGTAGAGATTAAGAAAACCGAGCCCGAACCCAAACCAGCCAAAACCAAGGAGCCCAAATCCAAAAAATCGAAATCATCATCAAAGAGCGACAACACGAAAATCGAGATCTCCTCCACTCAATCGCTTCACAAGGTTCTCAAGAACCTCAAAAAGACTCACAAGCTTGACACCAAGCAGCTGCTCAAGAAGATCAGCGTCACCCCTGAGGGTACACTCGAGTTGACCAAATAATGTGTATAGTATAGACGGTGACTTTTTCAAAAGAGTAGCCTGAATTTTAATGCAATTGATGAATCCATAATCACCAAATTACCAGATTCTGCTTTGATTAGCTCTGGTGTTCATATATCCTCTAGTGTAGAGCGTCTTTCAGCCATTTGCTTACATGGAGATTGAGACTCTGGAAAGACTCAAGCGAGTCTACCAACTGGCGGGAATAACGCCAGAACAGCCCCATAAAAAACAGAAATACGGCTATAACGTGCGGTTTATTGAGCAAGAATTGCCTGAACCATCAACCTCCTCAAACAAGAGTGGAATTTTCTCTGCCAAAATTGTTGTGCCCGCTCCGGCCCCTAAGTTTGCAGCAAATCAAATCTATTTTCGTAAACGAGCAAAGGGAGTTGATTTCAGGATCCAGAATGCTATCAAAAACTACAAACCGCCTAAACCCTTGCCAACGAAAACAGTGAGGTTCGAGGAGCCGCCCCAACTGGAAAACGCAAAGAGTCCTAAAGAAGAAAGCGGGATTAAACCTGCGCAATCATTTAGTTTGGGGCCGCCTAAACTCGCGGAATCCTCAACACCAGCTCCTGAGAAACCGTTTACCTTTGGTGCGAGTCAAGAAAAGAGTACCACCGAAACCACGAAACCATTCAGTTTTGCTAGCAGCAGTGAACCACCAAAAAGCAAAAGCAGCACAGTTGAACAAACAACAAAACCCTTTTCGTTTGGATCCTCTCAAGAACCCGCCAAACCATTTTCGTTTGGAGACAAATCAACCGACAAGCCGTCGTCTACTCAGCCCAGTAAAGAGCAAGAAAAGCCAGAGTCTACCAAGTCAGACGCTAAAAGAGGGTTCTCGTTTGGGTCCACAGACTCTGATTCAAAGAAAACTCCGGCATTTGGATCCGCCGATTCAGACTCCAAGAAACCCTTTTCATTTGGAAATACCACTCAAGAAGCTAAATCCAGTGAACCCGAAGCGAAAAAACCATTCTCGTTCAACGCAAATAGTACTGGCTCTACCGGTACTTCTGCCAACAAACCATTCTCTTTTGGAGCCAACAGCGCAAGCACAAGTAGCAGCACTCCTGCATTTGGTTTGGGCCAAACTAGCAATAAAGGTATCACAACTAGCACTCCTACCACCACTGGTTTTGGTCTCAACTCTACCACGCCTAATCCCCTGGGAAACCCCTTGGGTAGTGGCACAGGAGGTAATAGTGCTGGTCCGAATACTGGCTTTAACTTACAGCCTGCACCAAAGTTCAATGAAAAGCCATCTTTCAATTTTGCTGCTGGTGGAGTCTCCTTCAACGCCAATACTTCGGCTCCAGCGTTTGGGGCTAATTCAACTCCAGCATTTGGAGCTGGCGCCGCTGGTGCTGCCAACCCATTAGCCGGTGGTGCTACAAACCCACTAGCAGGGGGAACTAACAGTGGACGTAAAATTGCTCCACTAAGGAGGCGCTTGCCACCTAAATAGTATTTATTATCTATCAATTACTCAATGTTGATATTCTAAACTCATGTATTTAACCGCCTCATGATGTGTACGTCTCTCTTGAGGCCAACAAGGTGAGCAGGGCTTACCACCGCTTACATGTCGCAGATCCAAGCATCCAAAAACAAGATCCTAGAAAGTAGTGGAGATATTCTGCTCAAAGTCTGGTCAGACAATGGCGATATGGTACCTAACGCCAGCGTTGATACCAGGGAGCTGAACCAACACATCCAAGAATATCAAAAGCAGCTGGATGAGCTGGAGCTCGAGATCAAGCAGTGGCTCGAACTCGCAAAGACCTTGAAGCCTCAAACGACCAATAATAAAAGCGCACCAGAGCCTAAACAGCCACCACAGGAGCAAAAAGACTCAAGTGCCCAACAAGACACAAACCGGCCACTGGATGATGATTTGGGGTTAGGCGATTTCCTAGGAGACTCCCAGATGGACTTCATGTTTTAATTTATTATTGTATTAATGTAGCATAGAAACTTTTGATGAAAGTATTGCCTCAAACCTGCTAGTATAGTAACCAAGTGCCTCAAAAACACACATAAAGTGGCTGAGGAAATACTGTATAGCGTTTGCTATAAAATACTCATATACAATATAGTCTAGAGGATATCCCCTCCTGTGGTAGAGGATACGCCCCTTGATAGCATTAGAGTTTGTAGCTGCCTTACATGGCATGTGCTTTTGATACACCTCATCTGCAAGATCGAGCGCAATATAACTGCACTAATTAAAGCAGTACCTGCATATGAAACGTGCCGTGTTTTAAACTGAAATTCTGTTGAGATGCAAATCCAAAAGAGACAAAGACAAAAATTAGATGCAATTGGATGCAACTAGATGCTATAGAGTAAATTAAAGAGGCGACCAAAAGAGATTTGAAAGGACAGAAATGCATTAAATATATAAAGGACTATGGAAATAAACTATGTAACAATCATGCGAGTCATTCGTCTTAGACGAGGATAACTGCAAGGGCACCAAGGACCATGCAAGACAATGGAGCGGCCTTGAATGCACCATTGGCAGGGACAGGAGCAGAAGGCTCAGCCTCAGTGGGAACGGGTTGGGGCTGGCAGTCAGCACCAGTGCAAGCGCTAGTGGAAGCAGCAGGGCATTCATCACCAGTGCAAGCGCTAGAAGTAGGAGCAGGGTTGCATTCCTCATCGGTGCAAGCAGGAGCGCTAGTCTCAGGAGCAGGAGCGGGGTTGCACTCCTCGTCAGTGCAAGGAGCAGGAGCGCTGGTCTCAGGAGCAGGAGGAGCAGGAGCGCTAGTCTCGGGAGCAGGAGGAGCGGGAGCGCTGGTCTCAGGAGCGGGAGCAGGAGCGGGAGGAGCCTCAGTGTGGACCTCAGTGCAGACCTCCTCCTCACAGGGGGCAGTAGAGTAGACAGTAGTACCAGGAACAGGGACAACTGAAGTTACAGGGGAGGCAGGGACAGTAGAGACAATGGTCTCAACAGACTCAGGGCAGGAAGAAGTAGTGACAATAGTGGTACCCTCACCAGTAGAAGTAGAGACAACGACAGAAGCGGGAGCAGTAGAGTAGATAGTAGAAATCTCAGGAGTAGGGGTGACAACAACCTGAGAAGAAACGACAGGACCAGGAGCAGTCTCGACGCTGGTAGTAACCTCACCGGGGATGGTCTGAACTTCGGTGGAAACCTCACCAGGAAGAGTGGTGGTCTGGATGATGGTGCTACCGCTCTCAACAGAGGTAACTTCAACAGTGGAACCAGGGCCAGTAACAGTAACCTCCTCAACAGTGGAAGGACCAGTGATAGTGTGGACTTCAGTGACGCCAGGAGCAGTCTGGGTCTCTACTTGAGTGACATCCTCACCAGGAGCAGTGTGAGTGTAGGTAACATCTTGGCCAGGAAGAGTAGTGGTAAGGACCTGTGTCTCACCGGGGATAGTAGTAGTCAAAACTTGGGTCTCACCAGACTCAGTAACAGTGGTCTCAACGGTCTGACCGGGTTGTGTGACAGTAATCTCGCAAGGGATGACCTGGCCAGTAACAGTCTGCACAATAGTGGCGTTTTGACCGGGAGCAGTGTTGGTGATAGTGACATCAGGAGCAGTGTAGACGTTGGTAACAGTCTGGACCTCGCCGGGCTGGCTAGTGACAACAGTGACAGTGGAACCCTCACCAGTAGAAACAATAGTCTCAGTCTTACCAGGCAAAGTAACCTCATCAGTCTGAGTGATAACAGCACCAGATTGAGTCTGAACAACAGTCTGAACCTCACCAGGAGCAGTGGAAACAACAGTTACTTCAGAGCCAGAAACAGTCTCGACCTCAGTGACCTCTTGGCCAGGGACGTTAGAAGTGACAGTGACAACAGAGGCGGGAAGGGTAGAGACAATAGTCTTCTCCTCACCAGGGATGGTAGAAATAATAGTGTTGGTAGTCTCATCACCAGTAGAAACAATAGTGGTAGTCTCCTCAGGAGCAGAAGTGACAATAGTGGTAGTCTCAGCAGGAAGAGTGGTAAGGTGAGTGATGTTGCTAGACTTGGTGTTGACAGCAGTGGAGTAGGCGGTGACAGTAGGGGGAGTGGTAGTCTCAGTGACAGTGATCTCACAAGGAGCCTCGACAGTCTGGGTGACGGTACCAGAAGCAGTAGTGTAGGTGGTAACACCAATAGTAACAGTAGTGGGAGCAGTGAGGCCAGTGTAAACAGTGGTAGTCTCGTAGTTGTCGCACTTGTCGGCGTGGCAGGCAGTGACAGTCTGGACAACAGTCTGGTCAGACTCAATGACAGAGGTGTAGTAGTTGGTAGCAGTCTCAGTAACAGGAGTAGTAGAGGTCTGAGTCTCAGTAACAACGACAGGAGCGTAGTAAGTAGAGGTCTCGGTACCAACAGAGGTGGTCATAACAGTCTGAGAAATGGTAACAGTAGTGGGAGCAGTCACACCAGTAATGACAATCTCAGTAGAGGAAGGAGAGCAGCCGTTGTCACCGCAGCCAGTAACAGTCTGGACGATGGTGGTGTCCTGGGAGCAGACAATGGTGTTAATGTCAGTGGCAGTGGCGGTGGTAAAGTCAGTAGAGGTAGAAGTTTCAGTGACGACAACGGGAGCATAGAAGGTAGAAGTCTCGGTACCGGTGGTCTGAGTGTAAGCGGTCTCAGAAATGGTAACAGTGGTAGGAACGGTAACACCAGTAATAACAATCTCAGTAGAGGAAGGAGAGCAGCTTCCACCAGCGCAACCAGTGATGGTCTGAACAATAGTGGTGTCCTGAGAGCAGACAATGGTCTGGACATCGGTAGCAGTAGCGGTACTGAAGTCGGTAGAGGTCTGAGTCTCAGTGACGACAACAGGAGCATAGAAGGTAGAGGTTTCAGTGCCAGTAGTCTGAGTGTAAGCGGTCTCAGAGATGGTTACGGTTGTGGGAACAGTAACACCGGTAATGACAATCTCGGTAGAAGAGGGGGAGCAGCTACCGCCAGCACATCCAGTAATAGTCTGCACAATAGTAGTGTCCTGGGAGCATACGATGGTCTGAACATCGGTAGCGGTGGCAGTGCTAAAGTCAGTAGAGGTGGAAGTCTCGGTAAGAACGACAGGGGCGTAGAAAGTAGAAGTTTCAGTGCCAGTAGTCTGGGTGTAGACAGTCTCGGAAACAGTCAAAGTGGTGGGGACAGTGATACCAGTGATGACGATCTCAGTGGAAGAAGGAGCACAGCTACCAGCGGCACAGCCAGTGATGGTCTGCACGATGGTGGTGTCCTGAGAGCACACAATGGTCTGAACATCGGTAGCGGTAGCGGTACTAAAGTCTGTGGAAGTAGAAGTCTCAGTAAGAACGACAGGAGCGTAAAATGTGGAGGTCTCGGTACCGGTGGTCTGAGTGTAAACGGTTTCGGAAACGGTCAAAGTGGTAGGAACGGTAACACCAGTGACAACAATCTCAGTAGAAGAAGGAGCGCAGCTTCCAGCAGCGCAACCAGTAATAGTCTGTACAATGGTAGTGTCTTGAGAGCAAACAATAGTCTTCACATCAGTGGCAGTCGCTGTGCTAAAGTCGGTAGTGGTCTCGGTTTCTGTAACCACAGCGGGAGCATAAATAGTTGAAGTGGCAGTGCCGACAGTTGTGGTGTAGACAGTTTGGTCCATTGTGATTGTAGTTGGCTGGTAAACAGTCTCTGTGGTCTTAGCAACACAGGTGCCTTCACAGCACTCTGTAACAGTCAAAGTCATGGTAGTACTATCGGTACAAGTAATAGTGGTCAACTGAGTCTCGGTGGTGGGCTCAGGAACTGTGATGGTGGCAGCGTCATCAGCCTTTGCAATTGCAAATAAGAGAGCAGCGGCTGTTGGGATTAAAGCACGAGTCATCGAGAGAAGTTGTGTGGTAAACTGAGGAAATCCGCCCTATCTTTATACCTTGGACGAGTGGGCCTGCATTATGCACGGTGCCAGATTATCGATGCGTCATGCATAGCCGTGCATTAGATGGCTGCACATATATTGGGATCTATCAATACATGCTCCGACGCAGTGCAAGGCACGACTCAGACTAAATTTAGGATAGGGATGCGTATAAAGCAGGAAAGGCCTCGGAGAGCTACAAAATTAAACTGCGTGACGGGCATTCATTAGATTATTCTTTCAACGTGTATTATTATGGGTCCCGCTTCCACAATCATTAAAAGCTGCGTGATACATTTGTCAGCCACACTTTAGAGACATAGAAGTATAAATAATATTGACCACATTGTTGGAAAAAAAACTGAAACGACATGAATTTAGGGAAATTTAGCTTCTGAAATCTAAGCTGGTTAAATTATAATGGCTCAAAGGGTCGAAAAAACGTGTTTTGACTACCTAATGAATCTGCACTAGAGCCGCAAGAACATGCAGGAACAAAAAGCGCTAGGAATAGATTTAGCGTGTGTCCCTGGCAGGCAAGACAAAACATGGAAGATGAACTTACCTATGAAGAATATATCTTTTTACCGCGTTAAATTACAAAGGTTTCAAAATTTTCACAAACTCTAATTTTAATGGCAAGATCCAACGTTTGAAAAAGTGGCCCACCGTACAGCTGTCACAGATTCTAAGACATGCAGCGCATCTCAGACGTCACTCGGTAGAAGTCCAACCACGATATCATAATTTTGTAGCTGGTGAAATATTGGAAGGAGCATTATCACGAGTGATATTAAAATAGATTATAAGTTATTTTTGGAGCTAATATATAGGAAGGAGTTAATAGGATAGTAACTGATTTCAAAAAGAGGATTTGCTTTTGTCTTGAGCCAAATTTAGCCAGTGTTGACCTTTTCTTTAATCCGGGGGAGACGTATCAGACAACCTTGTCAGCAATGAGTTGCATGTGAAACACGCTTCGGATCAGTTATCAAGGTATCAGTATAGAAACTTGAAACGGCCACTCTTCTCAATTGGGATAGAAATGCATACGCTGCTCATTGAATGCCTAGGCGAAAACTAGGTCTCGTGATTGCTATAGATCACCAGTTTCTATCGAGTGGCATCCAAGACCTGCATTACTTAATTGGGCAGTTTGATTACAATTTACTCCTTTGGGTAAAGAGATGCGAATACTATAGTGAAGTCAAGTGTGTTAGAACGTTGGTAGGGAGACATATGAAAAAAAAGTATGTCTAATATTGTTATTAGGATGTCGGCTAATCTTTTTTTAGCTTGAAGAAGAAGAAGAAAATCTAATTATGGGCGCAGAGAACCGTACGCGTCGCATTTTATACCAGAACGCAGGAGATAAAAGTAATAACTTGTTAAAAAAAGTCGATTTCGTGTGCGAATAATTCGACAATCTCCTCAAAACTCATAGTTCACTATGTAATTTAGCCAATATATACCTGCTAGTTGACGAAATAGTGATCGATTGCGTTTTCCAGTACCGAGCTTGTGATGGCCGTCGCTTGTACCTGAGAAGTACTGACGCGGGTGGAGAGGCCGTTTATTAGCGCATGTGCTCGTGATTGTCTGAATGGATTGGCTCTAAAGGCGTAATAATCTCTTTGCAATTGGTGCTAGAGCGATTTGAAGATTATGGGGCCCGCCGTGGTCGTGCCCGAGCCTTGAAGGGTACCCACGGGGTTCGAAGGTATGCTTGCTAAATATAGGTCTTTAGGACTGCCAAATTCAGTAGCCTATGTATAGCTATCACGCATATAGTCTATCTTTTTTCCCTTGTTCACGAATGTCAGGCCATCATCAATACGGACGATTTACACGATTTGGTGCATCCCATGAAGATTGTAGATATTCCAAGTTTAGGCCTCCAAATATAGACGCAATGGCTCGTAGCTCATTTGTTTAGTTGTGGTAATCAGGCCACTGGCAACGCCGCGATTCTCCGTTCGGCATCCATCACTATTTTTATCAAAACATGCAATTAGAATTAGGGTATGAGATTAGAAATATATATGAATACAGTCAAAGACTAGATTGGTTTTGAAAATTTCTAGACTTAGAGCAAGAGGGCACCGGCAACAAGAGCGGCAGCACCACCAAGGCTCAAACCAGCAGCGCCGTTGGCCTCAACGGGGGCGTCAGTGGTAGGGACCTCAGCAACGCAGGTAGAGCAGCTCTTGGTACCAACAACTGTGACGGTAACACCCTCCTCAACGGTAATGTAGGTAGTCTCATCATCGTCAGTAGGAGCGGCGGTAGGAGCAGTGGGGGCAGCAGTGGGGCCAGAGGAAGCCTTGGACTGAGTAGACTCCTCCTTGGGTGCGACGGAAGAAGCAGGCTTGGGAGCAGGGCCAGAGGAGGCAGGCTCAGGGCCAGGGGCAGGAGCAGAGCTGGAGGGACCGTTAGGACCAGGAGCAGGAGCGGAAGAGGCAGGCTCAGGCTTGGGACCAGGAGCGCTAGTCTCAGGGGCAGGAGCAGGGACAGTGGACTCAGGGGGGCAGCTAGTCACAGTGATAGTGTTGGTGTGGGTGATCAAGGCAGTGCCATTGTGGTTGAAGGCAGGGCAGTCAGTGACGGTCTCGGCGCAGGAGGTGATGGTCTCCACGCTGGTCTCGTAAACGACGTAGGTACTGTTCTGGGCGGCGGCGACGGCGGCAATGGCGGCAGCTGAGACAAATTTAACGAAAGACATTGATGGATAATATAAAAAGAGAGTGAAGGGGAAGTTGTTTGAGTTCCCCTAGAGGGGTAGCGAGCTCAATTTATACTGTATTACCCCTGGCTAACAGTACATATTTCATGCACGTCGTAATGCATGATGTATGCACCATCATTAGCCTTGAAATGGTGTTTTCATGTATTAACGAAGGATTCAACGCGTCAAAAAAGGCGCAATATCGTGCAAATGATTTTAGTGAATAGAATATTGTAACAAACGGGTCCATTATTCCCTAGAGCGCCTTAATGAATCTGCGTCAGTATGCACATACGTGCATACTGCTTCAAAGGCTCTTACTGGAGTATTTTCTATTTCAACCGCACTACGCGTGATAAAATGGAGAAAAAAGCGCGTAATAGATATTAGTAGCATATATTAGTCTAATAATGGAATTTATCCCCTAGTGTTTGCGCTAGATATGGTATATTCAGGTTTGCATTCTTTATGCAGGGGGAGCAAATCTGAGACCCCTGT
Source organism: Wickerhamiella cacticola (assembly GCA_030564425.1). Taxonomy (NCBI): domain Eukaryota; kingdom Fungi; phylum Ascomycota; class Dipodascomycetes; order Dipodascales; family Trichomonascaceae; genus Wickerhamiella; species Wickerhamiella cacticola. Next base: position 134,759 of record JAJLUX010000021.1, on the reverse strand, counting down.
CTGGGAGCAGGCCAGGACGAGTTTTATCGTGTGCAAGTTGCAAGAAAACTGCGGCAAAAGATATACGAGGAGTGTTTTAGCCACAATCTGTGTCTATCGAGTCGATTGATCCGCGTATTACGATTTTAGATTATTTGACTGATTGTTGTCTTAGTCCTGTCTCAATGGAGCATCTAATGCCAATATAGTCTAAACTATTTTTGAACCAAAGACGTTTATTCAAAATTGGGTGGACACAGTCTCAAGACGTTTGCGTTTGCAATTCGCTAGTGCCAGTGCATAAATGACGCGTCGAATCCAGGAGTAGATGCATCGGCAACAAGCGCCGAGGTTTTCTCTAATGGAAAAGCCTTAACAGAATTAAAGTAGTGCATTAGTGACATGAAGGCAAACCAGTAAGAATGATATAAGATAACTTGCTCGGATAAATTCCTTTTGGAAGCAATATTTCGATGTCACCGAATACAAGCAGCTGTTTTGATGCACAGTACTAGAATCCCATTTTAGTTTACATGAAGTAACGCAAGTTAAATTGACTAGCCATTAATAGCAGAAACACGCATCTGTTCTAATTAAAGTGGAACGCGGTGGGCTGTTAAACATGCATCCGGGTGCAGGCTATGCGAGTATATTGCATACTCTCGCGGTAATGCTCGATTTGAGTAAAAGGGCGGTTGGTGGAGCATCGTATACCAGGCAAAGACCGAATTGACCTTGTCTCGTTCTTGGAATTCAATATCAAATGCCTGGGAGGTATGTGAGCTACCCATCAAGTACAGCAGCAAATGCAACACTATTATCCGGTGCTGGCGCGAATCACTGACTCAGCATGATAAAAGACGAGCCCAATGATGATGGGCAGTTTGCGTGTAAAGTATGCAACAGAGCAAACTCTACGCTAAACAACGAAATTGTAGTTTGTGATAAGTGCGCAGCGCCATATCATCGAATGTGCCACAAGCCAGTGGTCGATGAAATTGTGGTTCAGGTTCCGGACTTGCGATGGATGTGCAATGATTGCGAGCTCAAAAATGGTGGAGTTCAACCGCTCAAAACTGGCCTTGAAGCTTCAAGATTCGAGCCGATAATCCGCAAAACATACCTCTCATCACTACCTAAATCACAGCTCATTGCCCTTATCCAGTATGCTGAATCGCTTCATCCAGAGCTACCGCTGTATTCACCGCAGACAGAGAGCGTGGTACGGCGAATGCAACAGGATGCCGCGTACCAGAAATCGCGGGGAAACGCTCCCGGATATATAAACTATGAAGATACATTGGTCGACATTATACGGGAGCACCCGTCAGGTCTTGAACTATCGCAAATCTGGTCTGAAGTTCAGCGAAAACAAAACCAGCAAGTCGATTCGTCCTTTAAGCATTCTGCTTCGCGCGCACTCCAACGAATTTTACGTAAGGGTCGAGTCATGCAAATTGAGGACAGATACCATATCAACCCAGAGTATGAACCTGGGCGCAAAAACGTGTTGGGAACTTTGCAATTTGACGATTCAGTCATGTTTGCCATAGGTCCATTACGCATGGCCCTCAATTCGGAGGACTATGTCCTCGAAGATAGCGAGGCTTTTAGCCATAAAGTGTACTAGCCTATAATATTTATTAAGCCGTAATCTCTCGTTTTGTTCGGGCACTGAAAAAAAAGTAGGAGGCTAGAAGGAATGCGAATATCGTTTGTTCGGTTGGCAAAGATCGAGCTCGATTTCCTACTAAAGAGAACTTCGCTCCCACAACCAAGCTGCACTGCTTCCAACCCCAAGGATCATGAGGGTGATATCAAGGGGACCCTGGAGCAGCTCAAAAAGATCGCTTGGAGCCCTCGAACGTCAAGCTCAACTGCAGCGTCACAGCTTTTTCAAGAAAATCATTCTCTCTACTCTATTCCAGAAGCCAACTCACTACTTTTACGAGACTATATAAAGTGGCATGATTTTACCACTGCACATGCATTCATCTTGCAGTCCATTGAGAGGCTCAGAGTCAAGGATATTTTGTATTTTATGATGAAATCTTTCTCTGCAAGCGAAAATTCAAAACATCTCATGTCGGCATTCGAGGCCGCCGTCAAGCAGTTTCCCAATGACCGCCCTCAATTAGCTGCTGTGGCTCTTGTGGGCCTCAAACTCCTGCAGGAAACATCAATGTACAATGAGATCCGTACATTGTGCCACAAATGGGGTATTGAGCGTTCAGTACCGCTCCTTCAGGTCCAGCTGTTCAACCTTTACCTCGAGGGCAAATTCGATGAAGCACTCGAGCTCAGCCGTACAATCAAATCGCGAAATCCTACAGATATAATGTTCCCGTATCGGTGGGCAACTCTGCATGCTGCACGCAACGGTAAAATACCAATATTCAGTAGCATCGCCAAGCATCTCCAGGAAATCGACCAGAAGCCGACAAAGTCAATGTCTAATATGGCCTTGTGCTACCTGCCAGCACTTTATCCAGATATTTCTCTAAGTGAATGGCTATCCCAATGGAAAAAGCACGACTGGCCAATTACAAGTACGTCAATACAAATCATGGTGGATCACCTGGCACGCAAGTTCCCAGATATTGGCGATGAGATTTGGAAAAAATCCGATGCACTAGCCAATGCAAAGTTAAATTCTCCCTCGAGAAATCGTCCCGTACCTCTTCTCCGCGGGCGTCACTCGCCGTTTTTTCAATCACTGCGTGCATCGCTCTATTATGATTATAACCTCGAAAAGTCCATGGAAGTTCTTGAATCATTGAATCGCAAAGGAATAGTTCCATCATATGACTACTATGTCCACCTTTATCAGGCTCTAGTACGGTCTGGAAACACTGAGGGCCTAGAGATAGTTGAGCAACAAATGCAAGCTACAAAGTATCCTCTACATTGTGCGGGTATCGATCTGGCAATTTTAGAGCGACAGCTGCAAGAACTACATGCAGAAGGCAATGACCAACGTCAGTTGAGCCAACTCTTGGTCCAGGAGTATTTGGTTCAGTACCCACTGAGCGTCCACGATATCGTCCACTTGACTCGTATTGCGTTCATTCACAAATATTATCTGGGGGATGAAGGATCAGCAGAGCATATTCTCGAATTTAGGCGTATGTGTACACCTAACCACTGCTATAGCGCCTTGAATCATGACAAGAAGAGTTTGACGCTGTTGCTCGAAGTGGGCTCATTCAAGCCTGACGAATGGCTAATTCAACTGCTCAAGGATGAGCCGGAAATTCTGCTCGATTTTCAGTTCCGACGTGTGCTGAGTCTATCGCTAAAGCATCACGATATGGAGGCGCTTCGTAAACCAATGCTGCAGAAAGTACGTCGCCATAACTCAAAGCTCACAAAAGCGGCACTTGACCAAGTAGAGGCCATGTATGCTATGTTGCCTTCGCACAAAAAAGCCTAGATACATGTATATATTATTTATTCACTCAGCCCAAGCTGCTAGCAGCAAACTACATAATGCACAAATGTCTGACTGTTCTGCTGGCTACTGCCAAATGGGGAATACCTCAATCTGAACCTGAAGTTTGCTATTAGGCTGTCAGACGCTGTCTCGAATGAATTGGGCCACTATCATGCGACGGTTTCATCTCCGTCTCGGAACCTCATCTAGATGTGTTTCAGGTTTTGGTTGAGTACGGAAGTGATCTGCATGGCAGCAAATAAGCTCAGAGTAGAATTTATGCGTAGCTATATTTTAATCATTATTCATTTTAGCTATAATAGGATATTAGCCTAGTTGCGTGATGGGTAACTCCTCAATGCGAGAATGCTGGTGCGAATCGCGGTACAACCTAAAGAACGTATCGCAAAAGTTGCTTGCCCCTAAACAAGTCAAAAAGTGCTCGTCATGAGTGATTACAATTAACTGGAAGTTTTTCTGAGCTCTGCGAGTCTCAATAATCCGACATAGCGATCTACCCAAGGACTGGATATTCACTACATCCAGGTTAGTCGTGGGCTCATCTAAAACCAAAAAACCACAGTTCAAGCCAAAACACTCCGATAAAGCCAGACGAATCAGGACACAGGCCAAGAGTTTTTGTCCAGCAGAACAACGACCACGCATATCGAGCTCAACTCCTTGCTTGTACATAACCACTCGATAATTGTGAGTAGTACGCGTTTTAGTGGACTCAGTCTCGGATTTTATCTTGATTGTGTCAATATCAGTGCCCATATACGTGTCTTTCCACAGCTCATCCAAGACCTGATTGATCTCTTCCATTTTAATCGAGTGGTACATCATGATTGCACCATCGAGTGCCCTCGTATACTTGTTTAAATCTTCAGTAGCATTCTTGGTACAGTCAAGCCGAGTGCTCGCAGAGTAGTATTTGGCATGCACATCTGCAAAGTCACTAGCCAGATCTTTTTCAAGCCCGGTCTTTTGCTCCTGTAGAGACTTGATTTGACCTAATTTGAGAGAATGGCTACTACTCAATTCACTCATCTCATTTTGTAGTTCTGAAGTTTGCCGCTCGAACTCATCTTTCTCACTCTCAGCACCTTGGTTCTCGAGCTCTTTGATCTTGGCACGCGTGCTATCAAGTTGCGTTTGATAGCTACGAAGCTGAAGGTTATCCTGTAGTAGTCGCTTTTGGCCACGTGAGTTTACAATTTTCCTGTCAGTCTCTTGAATTTGTTTGCCAATATCGGAGATTTCGGCTTCTAGAGACTTTAATTCATGTTCTTTTGTTGATATATCAGCCGTCAATTTATCGAGCTGTTGGGAATCATATTCACGGACTTCAGTGATCAAGGGGGAAACTCTATTGGAGAATTTTTCTGCAATTGATCTCTCTTCCAGCAATTGACGCTCTTTTCTAATTTGTTGCTCAGATACATGCCTTAGTTCCTTGGTAGCATCATCCAACTTCTCTTGAATTTCCTCAAGTCGAGACTCATGCTGTGGAATCTGAGACTTGAGATTTGCAGTCTGAGATTCAAGCTCATTGATACGAGCCTTTTTAGCCTTGAGTGACTGCTCTTTAAGCTCCAGGTTCTTGAGATCAAGCTGCTTTTTCGAGATTTTATTCTGGCAGTCGGTAACACTCTCGCGCTGCTGCTGGTACGAATCCTTTAAGCGGGCCAGTTTAGATTCCGCCTCCTTGAGGTCGAGGTTTACTTTCTCAAGTCGGTCTTGTACTTGCTGAGGGGTCTCATCGTCAACTACAGATTTCGACGTCGCGTCTGAGATCTCCTCTTCAAGATGCTTCGCTTCTGTCTCCAGACGCCGCAGCTCTACTAGGTTCGCTTCACTTGGCTCCAGCTCCTTCATGAGCTCCTCGTGATTTTTGATACGAAGATCATAATTGGGGCATTGCTCAGTAAGTGTGAATCTAGCACTATCATGTAGGCGCAACTCCTCTTTGATTTCTGAAATGCGTGACTTGAGCGATGTCCATTGCGAATAGTCACCAACAAGAGATCGTAGCTTCTCCGCCTCTTTGCGGGTTTCCGCAAACGACGCGGCAGCATCTTCCTTAGTTATGGGAATCGACGATATCTTGGTGGTTATTAGCTGCAAGAACGACGAGAGTTCGCTTTTATTGAATTCATGGTGACACAAAATACACGTTGAGTGCTGTTCAGCCTGCGTTTTGGCAGTTTCATAGTACTGGGTACTAAAAGCAGTCTGCTCGAGGTTTTGTGTTGCCACCTCCAAGTCTTCTTCCACTTCCTTGAGAGTATGCTGAAACCCAGGGAGATGCACACCTTCGGCCTCCATTTTCTCGCTTATTTGCTCAATCTGAGCAAGTGCGGCTTTCTGCTCTTTTTCAAGGAGCTCTGCCTCAGCATTAACCCGTTGCAACTCAGTGTCGCGCTGATCACGCTCACTAACATACTTAGATATTACGCTCTTGAGGCATGTCTTGCGGCTTTCAATATCAGTCGAGAAATCTTCAACTGTATCCCCAGAGATGTGAAGGGCAGACTTCAGCACCTGCTTAAGATCCTTGATACGAAAGCGTAGCTTTGCAAGATTATCCTTTTGAACCATTATTTTAGAGTTTTCATTGAACTTGGTGGAGGCTCTAATCAAATCACGATTTGCTTGTTCCTGGCGGTACTTGTGGCCAGCGATTTGCTCCGAAATTGCATCGATCTTCGCGGAGTAATTTTCGTTTGCTATGCTCTGGTTAAGGGAGTCGAGTTGGGCACGGAGTTCTTGCAGTAGTGATTCTTGATACTCTGTGGTTCCACCAGCACCACTAGCGGCATGCACCTGCAACTCACGATCGAGAGATTGGGCTTCTCGGTCATTTTTCGTTATTTGATCCCTTAACGATCGTATTGTATGTGTTTGTGAGCTTTTTTGCGAGTTAATTTCGTCAATCTTGCCCTGCAAAACTTGCTTCTCATCCCTTGCCTGTAGTTGATACGCATTGTGCTGTTCTTGAGCGGCGGTTATGCGTTGGTCTAAGAATTCAATGATGTCGTCACTGCTGGTGGAAACTTTGTAGTATGCAGTGATTTCCGCAAGGATCCTCTTAATTTGTAGTTGTTTACGGTCAAAATTCTCCTTCTCGTTCTCATAAACACCTCGTTGACGAGTCAACTGTGCCAGCATGTCACGCTGAGATTGAAGTGACGCAGTAGACGCCGACTTTCGTGCAGCCAGCTCATCTGCAAGCGCTTGCAGCTTCGACTCATCCCCGTCAAACTCATCAAGCTTCTTTTGGATCCATTCTGAAGGCTCATCGAGTATCTCCAAATCAGCGCTGATAACCTTTACGTGCTCTTCCAGTTGAGAAGCTGTTATCCTAGCCTGGCTGAGCTCAGAAATCACTTTTTGAAAGTCTTGATTCTTTTGAAATAAAGCATTGAGGTGCGAGACAGTACGATCCATTTGGAGCTTGGTTGACTCTGCCTCAGCGCTGAGGTTCTGGATCCGAACTGTCAATTGGTCAATAGTTCTAGCCATTTTGGTAGCACGCTCATTATCTTGCTGAAGATATTCTACAGTTTGCTGCTGAAGTTTGATGTCTGAGGTATAATCTTTCCGCAAAGTTTTGATAGCATCGAGCGCTTTGGAGTACTTTGTAGCCTCAAAAATATCATCAAATCGCTTTTTGACCAGCGAAGGTTCACTCAATGGCCACATAGAGTCTTCCTGATGGCAAAAAATAACATAGTCAAGCACTGGGGTTGACACTCCAAGTGAAAGCGGGACCTGCACGTCTAGATCTGCGCAGCGGCTGCTAAGAGTCTCCTTGACACCATCCACAACAATCAAAAGCTGGCCGTCAAGAGTTTTAAAAGTGGGCGTTTTACGGTTCTGGGTCAGTTGCATACTGCGGGTCACTACCATCTGCTGTCCGCGGGCATTGTAGTACCCAAGTTTGACTTGGCCGAGGACTTGCCGTTCTCCACTCATTTTAGGATCATGAACAAAAGCTCCGCCACGCGAGTTTGGAGGCATATCGCCAGTTGTGGCATACTTTAATGCCTCAATAATTGTAGTCTTTCCAACACCATTGGGTCCAGCTATAAGCGTCAGAGGCTTGGAGAATTGTAAAGTTTCCCGTCCTCTATTGTCATAAGACCGGATACCACTGATGCTGAGTTTTACCAATGAAGACATTGTATGTGGGGACCTACCAAACTGCTCGCACACACGGTTTGGATTACAACACAAGCTGGATCACCCCTACCCCCCCCGTGTATAAAATTCAATGTCTCTGAGACACTTTAGATGCTTTAGTGCGGCGATAGCACCACGCATTGGACAATCGCGACCAATTTTTGCGGTCAGACCTCAGGCACCTGCCCCTGCACAACCAGGACCCGAGCCGCAGCCACGTCCGCGCAGACTGGGGTTATTATTTCTACTTGCCGGCGCATGTCTCGCAACCTGGCTCATTAAACCCACATATAAACCTCCTACTGCTGCATTTGACCCCGTGAGACGCCGTGTTTGTATTTTATTCCTGTTTGGTAACCCCACCGAATCAGATATAAATAAACTGGTCGCCAGGGGATTCACGTATGTACATTTGCCAGAGCAGACTCCTCAAGAGTGCGAGGCTCGATTGCAGCCGCTGGTCTCGAGTGGTAAGACATGGTTAGCTATTAGCGGCGTGCCTCAGCAGGCAATACCAGAATTCGAGCAGTCGGTGGTTCAGTGCGATCTCGCACTGGTGTTTGGCAAGCCAGATTCCTCTCTCGATATACTTAAAGAGCGCCTCGTACCGGTCACAAAGCCTGTAGACGAGATTCTCGAACCCAAAAACATGTAACACCACATTGCAACCATTTTGTTATTTTTATCAGCTCGTACTCCTTGACCCCTCTTTCTGCTGCTAATGAACCCCGATGAACTTGATCTGAGACGCCAGCAGGCTACGGATCTTTGTACTTATCTACGTTATGCAATATGTACAATCTTATTCCAGCGTGGGGTTTATCTCGAGCACGAGTTTGAGCCAGTGTTTACCCATGGCGCTCGGCTTATGATCCCCAGCAACATTGACCTCACTATTTATATGGATAATATGATGCACCAGGTGTTTGACTGGATTGTAGAAGACTGTGTGCAGGAGCTACATTTCACCATCCTCACTGCTGAAATGGTCCCCCTCGAAAAGTACGCTTTCCGGTTTGGAAATGAGCCTCTATGGAATAGTCCACAAGACTCAGATATAAGTATTCGCCAGGCTCTTCATTTTATTTGCTCGAGTGCCTCCTGGCTGCCTCCGTTGGGTACCAACCTCAGATTCAGAATACACGCACTACAAAGGTTCCATCCTGGCGAGCCTGCACCGATAGAATGGGCTGAAAGGCCAGGTATTGATATACCCAATCCCGAAGTCAGGCATATGCCATTTGTTCACATCAAAACAAAAAGCATCACTGCTGATATTTATTTGCACAACCAGACACATCCGCAGCCTGTATACGAGGCCATGCAAATGGACGAGCCGTGGAATATATAATAAATAGCTACGTAGAGTATCTCGTACTTGTAGAATTGGCTGTGGTGGTGGAGGTATTGCCACTGGAAATAGAATTGGCATCGCTTTCCGGAGCAGCAGGAGCGGAAGGAGCAGCAGGTACTGGCGGACTTGCAGGTGAATCACAGGGCGGCTGCCAATTACAATGCTTCTTTAAAACAGCAAGCAAGCGCTGCTTGGTAACTGGGACACGTATATACCCAGAAAACAGCGGGCTTGGCTCTGGATCTAGTGGCGACATTAACACAATGGGGGTTGTTGAGTTGGCGTTTAATGTAACTTGAAGAATATGAGCAATATCATGAGGCTGAAGTCCAGTACTGAGGTGCTGGTCGATGAGAATCAAATCAAATGGGACAGATGAGCTACCCCTACGAATTGTTTCATCGCCGGTGGAACAAGAGACCACACGGCACCCTATGTTTCGCAGCATTTTTTCCAAAGAGAAGCGCCAAACCGGATTGCTTGCACAAATAAGAACATCTGGTACAAATGCAACGGGCGAACAGTTCATCCCATACGAAGAGGATTTGCGCTGAAGGCGGCGCTGATGAACTCGCGATAGCGCGGCGTTTCTCGATGCGCTGTCTTCGTTATCACTTGCAAACGGGCTCGAATCGTGAATGGCACTTTCCCAATAGTTGGCTCCACGACCTGAACTTGAGATTGGAGAGCTCATAGATAGCCGTCGTGGCTTCGTGAGATCAGCTTCCGACTTGAGTTGTGTTAGGAGCTCATGGTTTTGGCGTTCCAGAACACCTACATTTTTGTATGAGAAAGGGCCAAACTCGTCACCAGATTCAAGACGGGATGCACGGCGGCTGGAGCCACCACTACTGGTAGATGAAACCCGACGTGTACGCTCAAAACTACCTCCGGCCTCAGAGTCAGTCACCCAAACTGGGGGCAAGCCCTCATCAAGGAAGTTTTGCATTGTGGCGCCTCGCCCATCAAAGTAGTCTGTTTGATCCGGCCGCTCAATATGGGGGATGAATGATGGTTCTTGCTCAAAGAGATGTTCCCAGTCGAGACCATCAAAGAATTCGTGTGACTTTATTTCTTCCACTCCATTATGCCCTAGCCGCTTTTCCGGGTCGACTGTTAATAGCTTCTTGATCAGGTCTTTAGCAACTGAGGAGATGTCATGCTCTGGAGGCAGCGCAGGCCATTGAATATTGCAGTCGAGAATATTCTTGAATATTTTATCAGGAGACTCATCATTGAAGGGAGGGATACCGTACAAAAACTCAAAAAGCATGCACCCCAATGCCCACCAGTCAGTTCCTTCATCTTGTTTTTCGTTGCGGATAGTTTCAGGGGCCACATAGTCTGGAGTTCCTACGAGCGTCGATTCATCGCTAGATTCTTCTTCTTGACGCAGGTGTTTCTTGACGGCGCTTTTAGTGGACAGCCCAAAATCGCTCAACTTTAAATGTCCTTTTGAATCAATCAACAAGTTATCGGGCTTGAGATCGCGATGGATAATGTTTTGTTTATGCAATGAGTCCACTGCAACGATTATCTCGGCCACATAACGTTTCGACCAGTCTTCCGTGAGACAAGTAACAGCCCTGAGTAGCGAGGCACAATCACCACCATTAACGTACTCCATAACCATATAGAGAAATTCTCGTGATTGAAAAGTATAGTAGAGCTTAGCCACATAAGGAGAATCAGCTGTAGTTATAAGGATAGCGCGCTCCGACCTCACGTTCGTCGCTTGGTTTTTCTCGAGCACTTCGCTTTTCCGCAGACATTTCATGGCGAAATACTCTCCAGTCAACTTCTTACGAGTGAGGTACACTGTAGCAAACGCTCCCTTACTGATCGGAGAAATCACTTCATAGTCATTGATACATGGTGATTTTGATTTCTGACGCGGAACACTTTCTTCACTTGAAGCGATGGAGGTACTACGGTCGCGATTACTGACGATACTCATCGAGCGACTCATGGTACGAGAATGATTTATCGGATAGGGACCCAAGCGAGGGCTCGAAACAGGCGACTGCCAAGGCGAGCTAGTGGGACTGAAATCCTTTGTTTGCAGCGACGATGGTGCGGGAGGCTTTGGCGTGCCTGATTCATTTCTTGGTGCAAAAAATGTCGGCGGGATGAAGGGGTGCTTTCCAGCTAACAAACTCGAGTTCGAAGAGACACTTCCGCGACCTACGCTACGACGACTTCTGGAATCATCGTCCGTATCATCCTCATATGAATGAGGGCCCAGTACGGGGCTCATGGTAGCGCTTGGAGCAGCGCTTGGAGCAGCACTAGGTACAGCACTTGGCATAGCACTGGGCGTCTGCTCCAAAGTAATGAGCTCAACCTGTTCGGCAACCATTTGTTCCACTTCGTTGAGGATTTTGCTAGTAAGGTTCAAATAGTTGTTCATTCGCATCACCAAATCTGCCTTGTGTTGGATAAGAGCATTTGTGTCTTGTATAAGAGCCTGTAAACCTGGCTGAGTAGCATTGGGTGGGTTCCAACACTTGATCCGCTTGATTTTGGCGCAGGTGATATCTGAATCAGATGATACAGATCTAGGCGAGCCTGGTTCCTGATCATACTCGGCTGACTTGTGCTCGTTCTCTTGATCCAGTTCTGCTGACGCTGGCGGAGTCCTCTCGCGGCTACCACCGTCGCTCGCATCCCCACTTGTTTGAGTACTACCTTCAGAGCCCTCAATGACTTCATCGTTGACGTCTTCAGTCTCTTCTGTGAAATCCAGTGCCACATCAACTATTGCTAGCAAGTTGTTGATAACTGCTGTTACTGGGTCAGCGGATGAAGGGCGTCGAGCAGCTAGTGGCGAGCTTACTCTCACAGCGAACTGATTGAGAGATGGGGATCTTTTACGACCAATTACCATTCCTTTGTACTCTCTACCATGCATAGCCAGTTGAGATAAAAGCACTTTGTGCTCTACGAGCTTATCGTGAGCCTCGATAATACGACTCTCGAGGGTGTGCTCCATGGTACAAAACTCGGTATGACGCTCAAACCACCAGTTTGGCAGAAATGTCTCACAAATGCGACACAAGACGAGTCGTGGCGCCGGGTACCATGACCTGTTTTCAAATACAGCGGCTCTCAAATCAGCAAAAAAAGATTCCAAAACGCGTGCGCCGCTTTGGCCAACTTTTTTCTTCAACTCTTCGCTGATGTTACCACCTAATTGACCCTGATATGGCCGCAATACCCACAAGGAGTATGTATCAGCATCAACCTCTGTGAGAATGCCTTGCGCCTCAAGTGTGCCATTAAACGAGGGAAACACAATTCTAAAGCTCTGATTGTGCATTTCAGCTATAGCGTTGGCAAATACTTGCTGATCATCTTCGCTACCGACTACAATAGTCGATACTGGCTTGTTGATAAAGTCCACCACGCGGCGGCCTGTCAGTTGTTCCCATGATTGACTGAGGTGCAAGATAGTTAAATCTTTCCGGAGCTCCAAAACCGCACAGTCCTGCAGTGAGGCCGCCCGCAGGTCAGACTCTGCTGTCATATATTACTTTAGCGACTTAGCCCCCAGGTTGGTTGGACACGAGGGGGATCTTCAAGGCCATATATAAAGGGGGTTGGGAGGAGTGGGGTGAGGGAGGGGGCCAGGCGGAAGTACATTCATAAATGTCGAGCTGTCTACTTCATGTACATAATTTTATCACAAATCCGGGGTCTTTTGGACAACAATAGCATTCTAGCTGCAGGCACAGTGCACACTGAGAACTCCATACTTTTCCGGGTTCCCATGCCTAGTTGAACCCAATGAGGCCATATAATAGACGATATGAATGAGACCACAATATCCTCTATCTTCCCGTCGGATCTCCCCTTGCAGGGATATAATTATGGCACCCTTAGCGGCCACCACACTCTTAGGCCACCACACAGTCTCCCTACCCAAAGCACTAATTACTATTACTGAAATCAACCCAATTGAGCCCAGAAGCTAAGGACTCTAGTCTACTTGAGAGCTACCTCTGCCATTAGACAGATATGATCACTAGGGCAGATTTTCGTTCCAAGCAGTCCTCCTTTGCCGATTAGCCTTTCATCTGGAGTTTCCAATATTTTTAGTACCTCTATAGGTGGCTTCTTCTGTTTGCTTTTATCGTAGACACAAAACAAGTAGTCGAGTGTGATTTTGGAGCTACGCGACCAGCATGTGAACGGTAACCCGCCATCAGGACCAGCAGGGCGTCCTATACTTGAGTAGCCAGTATAGAGACTATGAGCCCTAAACGTGTTGTTCTGGAACGCTGATTCTAGAGCGCTTAGAATGTTTGTCGCCGCAGAGGGGTTAGGCGGCAACAGGGATCGCACAATATGGCTTGGGCTGCTATTGTTAGAGGACTCGTTCCCTCCTATTCTTTCTAAAATCGCTGTTTCAATGCCAGTCGTTAGCTGCTCTTGCGCTGGTGAGGACTTGGGGATCTTACCCTGTGTCGCGAGCGCGTACTGTGGATCCGAGACTTGGGTGTTGAAGTCGCCCCCAAGCAATGCAATGCGCTTTTTATTAGCGCACAGTTCCGATATTTTATTCATGAGGCACAGAAATTGGCGAGAACGCTCATATACTGCGTTATGGTTCCAGTACAAGTGTGTAGTGCCTATGAGGATATCACCGCTGCTGTGCTTGAGCTCGAGAAAAAGCGCGACTGTTTTAGTGGTATTGTGCCGCGGAACCCCTTTTATCTCAATAGCGTCAAGATCTACGGGGTGCACCGCCACAAGTTGAAACTCTTTAGATTTAAATGCAACTGCAATGCCATGCACTTTTGAGGAGTTGCTGTAGTAGACCGTCTGGCACCCTTTGCTTTGGAGCAAATCTGTCCAGAAATCACGCTGCTCGTTGCCAACCTCTTGCAGCATCAATATATCGGGTGCGTACGCATCAATCTCCTTGGTGAAGAGTTTGGCTCGAGACTCCCACTTCATGGTGGGGTTAGTCTGTTCATTTGCCATTGCTTGGGCCAAAACGTTATAGGTCATGACTTTGAAGCTTTTGGTGGCCTTTAGAGGCACCATTTTGCGAATCATTATAGAGAAATAGTACGAAAATCGACTTTTCGAGTGTTCTAGGGATATATATCAGACACCAAGGCCGTCAAATTACGACAGTGATGTTACGAGATCCCCCGTTTACCCTAGCACTGGGGAGAGGGTACATGTACTCATGGGGTGTTGGCCCCGAGGGTGCCTGGCAGAGGTGTAGGCTAGCCTATAGAGACAGGTCTATTCTGGAACGCCAGCGCCTGAGACATAAAAGATGTGGCTAGCACTAAGTTTATATAGTGAAACTATGAAGCACCGATTGAAATGACTCAAGAGTAACGATAACTGAAAATCCATAAAACTAAATTATGTACATACTCTACAGGTACTTGTGCTTCTGAAGCCAGCCTCTAACATCGTCAGTATCGGCAGAGATCTGCTTGATGGCAGTGCGGATCTTGTCCTTGACGATACCAACCTGTTGATCGATACCCTTGAGATTTTGCTTGTCGTAAAATTCAGTAAACTCAGCAAGCTGCTTCTCATTAGTGAAGTTGTCAAAAACGGAAACAAAACGGCCCAAAAGACCCAAGCTGGGAGGGAACTTCTCGACAATGCGAGCCCACTCGCGCTGAGTCCACTCCCAGACAACAGGAAGACCTTCCTTAGTGCTAGCAACACCGACAAGAGCAATGTAGGCATCCTGAGAGCGAATAGTACCGTCCAAAATGCTCTCCAAAACCTTCTTCTTGAGTTCAATGTCCTTGGTGTTACCAAGAGACATAAGGGCACTGTTACCAGTGACACCATTGGTACCGTCAAGGTAAAGCTTGAACAAAGCATCCCATTGCTCCTTGGTACCGTTCTTGGCAACAACACCGAAAACAGTGCGGCGAATGTTGGGGTTGATCTGCTGGAAATCGCCATCCTTGAACATGTTCATAGCTGCCTCGACAACCTCAGGAACCTCAACAGCAACACTGGAGCTGAAGAGAGCAGTACGAAGAGTCTCGTCCTGGAAGGAGTCGCCCTCGCTGAAGACCCATCCCATCTCCTTGCACTTGGGACCAACAACATCACGAGTGAACGCACGGAGGGCCTCGTAGATGGCCTCGTCGTTATCACGCCAGTTGAAGCGAATGGAGCCCAAAGAAGAGAGCATCAAGGACCAGACGCGAGACTCCTTTTCGGTGGATTTCCACGCATCAATGACAGTCAAACCAGCACTGGTCTTGGTGTAAGAGCCGGCAAGAGCCTGCAAGTCACTCAATAAACCGATACGGTCTTCGGGAGTAAGACGGGTAGAGGAGTTCTTGCCCTCATCGGCAAACTTTTGAATGCGGTCTTCGGGGTACTTGACACGGAAGATACCGTTCTGGTCAGCGTTGAGCTTGTAGAAATCAGCACTGTTGACATCAATCTCCTCACTGCGAGTCTTGAGGACCTTAGAGTGGTCGACTTCGCCATCAGGACCGCGGACACCGAGGTCGACAGGGTACAAAGTCTCATCATCGCTAGGCTTGACATCACCAGTACGCAAGTAGCGGTTCTGGGTAACCTTGACCTTGCCGTTCTCTTCGACGGTGATGACCGGGTAACCGACCTTACGAGTCCAAATGTCCATTTGACCACGAACATCCTTACCCGAGACCTCAGCCAAAGCATCCCACAAGTCGTCAGTCTCGGTGTTCTTGAACTGGTGGCGCTTGAGGTAGAGGCGGATACCCTCCATGAAGGTCTCCTCACCCAAGTACTGGGAGATCATACGGATAACGCAGGAACCCTTCATGTAGGAGATGGCATCGAAAATCTGCGAGATCTCGTCGGCACGCTGAACAGGAACCTGGATAGGGTGAGAGCTGCGGAGTCCATCCAAGTCAAGACAGTTTTGGTACTGAATGGCGACATAAGATTCCCAGACCTTCCAGTCGGGGAAGAAGTGGTTGCTTGAGTACCAGCTCATCCAGGTGGCGAAACCCTCGTTGAGCCAAAGTCCATCCCACCAGTCCATGGTGACCAAGTTACCAAACCATTGGTGGGCAAGCTCATGCTGAACAACCTCCGCGACACGCATCTTGGTGACAGCAGATTCCTGGCCCTCGGTGAAGAACAAGTCAACAACACGGTAAGTGATAAGACCCCAGTTCTCCATGGCACCGGCGGAAAAGTCGTGAATACCGACCATATCGCACTTGGGCAATGGGTACTCGATACCAAAAGTCTTTTCAAAGAACTCAAGGGTGCGAGCGGCCAAGTCAGCGGAAAACTGGCAGCGAGTCTCGAGACCGGGAGTGGCGTAAACACGAACAGGAACACGGAAATGGTTGGACTCGACGTACTTGAGCTCACCAACAATAAAAGCGACCAAGTAGGTACTCATTTTGGGAGTGGTGTTGAAGTCGGTACGAATCTTACCAGAGTCGAGGCGGGTAGTAGACTTGACGTCCATGTTACTCAAAGCAGTCAAGTGCTCATCGGCAATAAGAGAGATATCAAAAGTAGCCTTGCGGTTAGGCTCATCAAAACAGGGGAATGCACGGCGGCAGTCAGTGGCTTCCATCTGGGTGGTGGCGACAACCTTCTGCTCACCATTCTCATCCTTGTGGACAGAGCGGTAGAAGCCAGCGAGCTTGTCGTTGAGTTCACCCTCAAAGGCAACCTTGAGAGTGGTGGGGGCGTTAATCTCATCGCTAAAAGTCCAGGTTACTGACTGAGCGTCAGAGTCGGTGCTGGTCTCAGTAGGAGCCTTGCCATTGATAGAGACGTCCTTGAGAAGCAAGTCAAGGGTGTTGACACTAACCTGCTTGGTAGGCTTGTTGACCTCAAGGTCGATCTCGACCTCACCCTTGAAGGTGAACTTGACAAGATCCGGCTCCAAAACAACCCGATAGTGTTTGGGAACTACGTCAGTGGGCAAAACTTGGCGCGGAAGCGTTGCTGATTTCGCTGCTGCTACGTGGGAAGAACACATTCGCGCAAATAGCCGTTGACCGTGACGAAGCATAGTTGAGTTTTAGTAATAATTCGAGCAAAAGTCACGTGGGTCACGCGTGCTAGCTGGGAATAATTTGCGGCATGCATGTGGGTCCCAAGAAGCTAAAATTTAGTGCATTTAGGGGCACGTGATGGCGTTTGAGTGGCAGTGTTCGGGATTTTGGCCCTCTAGCCTTCACATTAGAGGCCGCCTTCAGCCAGGACCCCCTCACTCGTCTCGACAACTCCCAAAGAAAAGCCGCCTCCAAACGTCAACACTGCATGCATGCATGCAAGTAAAAAACCCCAACAACTGCATCATACTAAAGGATGAGAACACCATTTGAATATTTATGTAGATCTATATTTACGCAGTTCTCTCAATAAGGTGGTAACCGCTGCTGGTCTCAACCACACGACTCAACTCACCCGGCTTGAGACTAAACGCTGCGTCCTCAAATTCTTTTTGCATCTGACCACGACCAAAGAATCCCAAGTCACCCTGGCGTTTGGCACTGGTACAATCAGACTCTGAGCTGGCGAGGTCACCCAGAGATGCCGCACCAGATCTTATCCGTGCCTCGTGGCCCAGAATAATACTCTTGGCTTCATCTTTGGTACGAGTGATGTTGGCCTCTCGCCATGACGACGGACGACGGGACCCCGCGTGCTTAATCAGCAAGTGAGAGGCCCGAATCTTGCCGTCGTCTTGTGTGGCAACGTGATTTTGCAAGTATTCCTTCAATTGCTCGATGTTGGTGCCATCGGGGGGCTTCCACTCACTCTGGCCTTTCTCAGCATTGTAATAGTACGGCAAGTTCTTGGTGTTGCTGTGCAAAATCTCCCATCCTTCCGGAAGTCCTGTCTCAACCATTCTGGTAGCAATGTGACAAATGCTTCCCAAGGGATTGGAGAGGTTATGTATCCTAAGCATGCCCCAGATTCCAAGAGTCATGTGATTCCTTGCTATGATTATTAGCCTAAATAGATAACAGACGTGGTAAATTACGGTGCTAGCATCTGTTCTTGCAGAGTGTACTTGTATACTCGTAGAGCATTACTACTGCCCAGCCTTGAACGCCTCACAATACGCCACCTATACGCGTTGGCTTGCGAGCTTTACAAAAATCCCTATAGTCTTGAAGATTAGGCTCTAGATTGACACCATGGAAAAAGTAGTTTTGGTGCCACGGCAGTTCTCCGGTCAGGAAATTAGCGTTTTGTCCATCAAGCACCCGAAAACAGGACAAGAGTCGAGCTGCGTAGTGCACAACGAGAAACTGTATCTCGTGACCAAAGTATCCTCCAAACATAAACCGTTACGATCGCTATTCATTGAATCCGCTGATGACGTTTCTGTCTATAGACCAAACCTGGAAATTATGGTGCCTGTGAACCCGTTATTTATTCTCTTGCCTGCAGTTTATGGCACATCGACGTTACCGCTTGACCTGATTCTCGACATTGCATCAGGAGATTGGCATGCCCTGCCTTTGGAGATGGCACGAAAGGCACTCGAGCTAGTTTGCACTATTGACGACGAAGATATGGTCACCTTGGACCAAGCCAAGCTCGACGCGTACTTACGACAGCTGGTAGACCGTGTACCGGTTCCCGAATCTTTCAAGATTGTAGAGCTGGACGCCGAGTTTAGCTCTGTATATCAGCAGTTTGTTGGCGTCAACTTTATCACTTCGTGGCTACCGACTAGTATCGAGGAGCATTTACGGTCTCTGTATGATTTTACACTACTTGAACAGCACGTGGCTGAAATTATAAAGAAAAAACAAGAAGCAAACACGGTTTTCATGCTTGGGCAAAATAAACAGTCTGAAGCGTCAAAGAAACGCGGCCCCCCAACCAAAGCAAAGTCAAGTGCTGCAAAGCGGCAAGCACCGCGTAATAACCTGTCAATTCTCGATATGTTCAAGAAGAAGGCTTGAAGTAGTTGTCTCTGTACCATTTCAGCTCCTGTATACTCTCCAAGATATCGCTGTGAGCATCATGAAGGTGCTTTTTAGTTGGCTTCTGGGACATGAGCTCTGGGTTATGCCGAAGCCCAAACTCGTTGATGGATGAGACATCTACAATACGGTGCCGGAGCTTTGCACTGGTCAGCGGCATGTACTTGTCAATAAACTGCTTGTCAAAGTGAACGCTTGACCCGGCTAGTGTCGCCTGCTTGGGAATATGCGTGTGAATGAAGTCCCGTAACTGCTCGTCGACTTTAGACACGCTGTAGGGGCTACGGAGCGCACTGGTCCATAGGCCCGTTTTCTTATGCATGCCACGCACATATGGTTCCATTTGCCGAAGCGTTTGCAAGTCTGCGCAGATTACTCGGTTGAAAACAGGGCTAATCGTTTCGAGCTGAGAGTTAGTGATGATGCAGCATACCTGTAAAATCTTATCCGTTGCAGGCTTAAGACCAGTAGTTTCAAGATCGATCCATGCGAGTGCCCTGCTCATGTAAGTCTCTGTAAAAGGTTTCCTTCTCAGACTAGGTGCCTGAACAATAGCAAAAGTAGTTTTGGAAAAGTAACATTGAAGCTAAATAATACATATAGTGGGTGTGCTTAGATCAAACCCTCCTCCTTCAAAGCCTCCTGGACGACTTCGAGGCTGAAAACCTTCTTGTGAAGAGCTGCAGCCTTGGGCCAAGCGTCAAGGCTACGCTTGGTAACAATTACCCAGTTAAGGATAACGGACGTGTAAATGTCAGCCTGGGTAGGCTCAGAGGTGCCCAACCAGTAGCCGCTGGAAGGCAGCTTGGCCTCGAGCTGGTCAAGACGCTTCTTGGCGTTCTCCTCGCTGCCATTGCCGAAAGCCCAACCGCCAACAGCACTGTGCAAATCCATGTCGAAGCCAAGGGCCTCAAGGAGACGAGCCTTGGCAATGGCGTCCTTGGGCTTGAAGGCCTCGACGCTGGACTGCTCACCAATCCAAGAAAGAATGGCAACGTTCTGAGTCAAAACAGCGCCGTCCTCGAACTGGATGGCAGGAACAGCACCACTAGGGTTAATCTTGGTGAAGTCATCACCGTTCTCTGTCTTTTTGGAGTGGAGATCAACCTTGACAAGCTTGTAACGGAGCTTGGCGACCTTGAGAGAAATGTGGTCAGCAAGAGAGCAGGCACCGGGAGAGTAGTAGAGGGTAACAGCAGACATTTGGATGAGTTAGTGTTTGTGGTAAGATGGAGTGCGTTAGGGGTCCATTTATACCTTTGGCCGTTATGCATGATTATGCAGGGCACTTGCATATTGCTTGACGTGGGTCAAGGCGGAAAACGCACTTGAACGCACTCCCCAACGCAAGAAAAAATACTTGGTAGGTTAAAATAATCTAAATGAGCCTGTGGTGCACTATTACTACCAAGATTTGGTCAAATTTACCGAGTTTTCACCAATCCTTACGAGTCGGCTTTGCGTGTCAGTTTTCGGCAATCCGACGACATTTACTAACAAGCTCGCTGACAGCCATTGCAGCAATCTCCGGAGAACCGTCTAGATGTACAAAGTGATTGATTACAAAGTAGATAAAGAAAGATCATCAAAGTAATATCAGATCGACTCCAAAACTCAAAGCATCCGATGAAATTTGAATAACTATAAAATTCTAATTGATAAGATAGCAGGCACCAAAAGAGGGGTTTCAATATATATTCTTAGATTTTGTGTTTGTTTATTGTGCATACTGTGCTACTGCATACAAGGCTGATAACGTGCTCCTTTACTGTTGTTTCTCGATTAACTTGGCACAGGACAAGTGGACTCACGTTGTCAGTAGAATTGGCTCCAACAGTAAGTTGTCAATTCCTTGCAAACGTTGAGAGACGACGGTTGATTCGGCAATTTCATGATACCAGAGGTTCGTGACTAGGCCCTCTCTACTCGGCTCAATCAGGCACATTTACTGACAACACCGGTTCATTGAGAACATCAAGTCATGCTTGCTGCATTAGTTACCCGAACCGATACTGGGAAATCTACGAACCATGACTCGAGCACTCAGCCTCCGCCTGGCAGGATCAGGTGCTCAATGGACAAAAATCAACGCGGCCGGTGTGGCTCTGAGCCTCTAATACCATT
Organism: Wickerhamiella cacticola; assembly: GCA_030564425.1. Classification (NCBI taxonomy): domain Eukaryota; kingdom Fungi; phylum Ascomycota; class Dipodascomycetes; order Dipodascales; family Trichomonascaceae; genus Wickerhamiella; species Wickerhamiella cacticola. The sequence goes on along the minus strand of JAJLUX010000021.1, from coordinate 113,731 downwards.
CAAGAGTGGCATTGGCAACTTCCTTGTTGGAAATGGTAGCATTTAGTCAAGAGTACGCCAGGCAGAAACATACAGGAAAAAGGTGCATCGGATAAAGACAAATATTGAGCTAACCAATTGTTTAGAAATGTGTGCAAAATGCCAAACAAACTATAGAATTCTACAAGCGTTGCCCTATTTAGCGCAGCCACGAACCTTCGCTACCTGCGCCACGCCTCACATAATCCCTTCTCCAACACCTCTGTCCGACCGGAGTTACCTAAACCATGGACAGCGACACAGAGAGCGATAGAGCGCCTCCCAAGGTGAAGAGCAAGCGCCCTCCCAATAATGCATTCCGACAGCAGCGTCTCAAAGCGTGGCAGCCGGTGTTAACGCCGCGCACAGTTCTCCCGCTCTTCTTTGGCGTGACGTGCCTGTTTGCGCTGTTTGGCGGTCTTTTACTCAAAGCGTCCTATGATGTGCAAGAAATCTTGCTCGATTACACAACCTGCAGCAACCAAGGCAGTGATTTCACCGATATGAGCGAAGACCTTGTGTCGTACTCCTTCAAGGGTGGCGCGAAACCGGGTAGCGCTCCCCAGTGGCGCCAGGAAGATGGCCAATGCACTCTGCGGTTCAATATTCCCACCGATATGGGCGCGCCCCTCTATATGTTTTACCGGCTCACCAACTTTTATCAGAACCACCGCCGCTATGTTCTTAGTTATAACCAGGATCAGCTGCTCGGAAAGGCGAAAACTCTCAAGGATCTTGAGGATGTTGACGATTGCAAACCTCTCGTTAAGGACGAAGCCACCGGAAAGCCTTACTACCCATGCGGACTCATTGCCAACTCTATGTTCAATGATACTTTCTCGTCACTGCAAGGCCAGGACGGTGCTAGCGATTACGACATGACCAACGATGGAATTGCGTGGCCAAGTGACAAGAACTGGTTCAAAAAAACCGAGTACTCTGCAGACCAGGTCGTGCCACCTCCCAACTGGGCAGCCAGGTTCCCCAATGGCTACACAGACGACAACTTGCCAGACATTTCCACGTGGCAAGAATTCCAAAACTGGATGCGTACGGCCGGTTTACCGACTTTTAGCAAACTGGCATTGCGCAACGATCGTGATGAGCTCAAGGCCGGTACCTACGAGGTGAACATTGGTCTCAACTTTGATACCACCCAGTACGATGGTAAGAAAATGCTTTTGCTATCTACACGTACTGCAATTGGTGGTAAAAACAATTTCCTCGGTATTGCCTACTGCGTCGTTGCCGGGCTTAGCTGTGCCTTGGGCCTCGCGTTCTTGATCCACCATATCGTTCGTCCCAGAAGAATTGGTGATCACACGTATTTAAGTTGGAACCAATGAGGGTTTGATGGTGTTATTCTACGTATTTCTTATTACTATTTCTACATTTAACTGAGTTGAACGGATTTGTGGCATTTGTGAAATTCCCGCTCACCTAATTTTATAGTCATCTCGAATCAGCTTCTAGCGCTTTGCTGGTGCATGCATATGCACGTAATACTACAAAAAGCACTCGCCAGCAGTCAATTCACTCATGTCGTTGCTCAATCACACTATGTTGCGTATTCGCGACCCTGTTGCCTCTTTGGCCTGGTATAAAACCCATTTCGGCATGAACTTGCTCAAGACCATGCCTGTAGAGTCAATGGGGTTCACAAATTATTTCCTTGGTATCGATGGGCCCGGGCCCTTGGCCGGTAAAGCTCCTTGGTACGAACGCCAAGGTGTTCTCGAGCTCTGCCACAATCATGATGCTCAAGAAAAGGGGTTTGTTGCAAACAATGGCAACAAGGAGCCCCACCGTGGGTTCGGTCACATTTGTTTCAGCGTCAACAACTTGCCCAAATTTTGCGAAAACCTCGAACAGCAGGGTGTCAAATTCCAAAAGAAACTGGCTGACGGCCGTCAAAAGAACATTGCATTTGCCCTTGATCCCGATGGATATTGGGTAGAGCTGATTGAGAACTCCACTGGCAATGGCACCAGATTCAACCACTCAATGATCCGTGTCAAAGACCAGAAGAAATCCCTCCAGTTTTACCAGGAGATTCTTGGCATGAACCTTGTTCGCACTAGTGAGCACGAGGGGGCCAAGTTCACCCTTTACTTCCTCTCGTTCCCCAACCAAGCTGGCAAGGAGCAAAGCGACATGGAAGGACTCGTCGAACTCACTCACAACTGGGGCACAGAAGATGATAAGGACTTTAAATACCACAATGGTAACGAGGAGCCTCAAGGGTTTGGTCATTTCGGTGTCGTTGTTGAAGATGTCGCCGCTGCCATGAAGGAGTTTGAGGCCAAGGGTGTCAAGGTTGTCAAGCACTTGAAGGACGGCAAGATGAAGTTTATCGGATTCATTGCGGATCCTGACGGATACTGGATTGAGATTTTGCCTAAAAAGGATCTTCCAGAGAACCTTTTTCAGGAGTAAGTTGTGATAGTTAGTTGGAGTACATAGCCTACCGAGTATCTCGCACTATGCTTTGATACCCTTATAACAGAAAGAACGTTTACTTATTTGAAATATATGAAGCTGATAGCAGCACAACTACCTAAATTCGAGCTTATTGCTCGTCAAACTTCAAGCTAATTGAGTTGACACAATGACGCTCATTCGTAGGGTTCTTGAATCCCTCATCGTAAAAGACATGCCCTAAATGTCCATCGCATTTCGCACAAACCATCTCAGTACGTTGCATGCCCATTGACATATCCTTGTTCAAGTTGATTGCTCCCGGGATTGCCTGGAAGAATGCTGGCCAACCACACCCGGAATCAAACTTTGTATCGGACTTGTACAGTGGGTTCCCGCATCCGGCACATTTGTAGATGCCTTCTTTTGTAAACTTGTTGTATTCACCAGTACCAGCACGCTCAGTACCTTTATTGCGCAAAACCTCGAATTGAGCTGGAGTCAGGATAGCTCTCCATTGATCGGCACTTTTTACTACTTTAGACATTGCTGTTTGATGGGAGAGCGTTGTATTTGAGGGTTTATATACGGATGCTTTGGATTTCTAATAATGCACAATAGTCCCAGAAGGCTCCAAGGGTCTATTTGGCTATGAGTTAGTGAGGTACTAGGTAATCTCCCAACCCTTTGGTAAAAAAAAAAATTATGATGAAGGCTGAGGACCTCGAATGGTCTCAAGTAAAAGATGATTTTGATGGTATCGATGATAATGATGACGGATTCTTTTATGGCCTTGAGGAAATCGATGGGTATGATGTAGATAAGTCGGAGGGAGTTTTGAAATTTGTTAAAAAAAGCAGTAAACCTTCAAAATCCTCTGCTACGTCTAAAGAAAAAGCAAAAGAGAAATTGTCCAAGGAAAAGGCCAAGAAAACTACCAAAACACCCAAAGAGCCATCCAAGGAGTTTACTGATTTCAGTCTCATCAAGGATGCTCCCGAACCTAAACCTCTTGTTACCAGTCTTAACGATTGGCCATCCCTGAGTCCTATTTTGTACACTGCACTTTCTGAGTTGGGTTTCAAAAATCCTACAGAGATTCAAAAACAAGCCATTCCTGCTGCTGCCACTGGCCAAGATGTTATTGGTAAAGCCAGTACTGGTAGCGGTAAGACTCTTGCATTTGGATTACCGATTATTGATTCGTTCATACAAAATGATGGTAAAGATCCTAAAGTGCCCCAGGCTTTGGTGATTGCGCCTACTCGTGAGTTGGCTCATCAAATTGGTGACCACTTGAATGCTATTATGTCCAAGTGCGATTTCGAAAACACCTGCGGATGCGTCACAATTACCGGTGGGTTGTCTTACCAAAAGCAGCAGCGTCTCATGGAGCGTAACCCAATTGTTGTGGTTGGTACCCCGGGTCGTTTATTTGATGTCTTGGACAAGATGCCTGCTGCTCAACTTTCAAATTACCAGAAAATTCCTACTCTGGTATTCGATGAGGCCGATCGTCTTGTTCAAAATAACTCATTTGAAGATATCGACAATATTTTTGCCAAGTTGGGCCGCCAGAAGCGCCAAACAATGGTGTTTTCGGCTACCTTCCAGCCTGAGTACTGGGCCAAGCTCAACTCTCATCGCAAAATCAAAAACAAAAAGGACATTCGTGAAGTGCTCGAGACTCAGCTCTACCTTCGCAAGAATGCTTTATTTATTGATGCCGACCCTACTGATGCAGTAGCTAGTGCAATTGTCCAGTCAATCATGGAGTGCCCAGGACAGGAGAAGGATCTCTACCTCTACTATTTCACGCTTATCTACCCAGGCAAATCCATTGTCTTTGTAAACAGTATCGATGCTGTTAAACGTATTACCCCTCTTCTCAAGGAGATGGGTATGAGCGCGTTTGGAGTGCACAGTGATATGGTACAGAAACAGCGGTTACGCTCAATTGAAAGATTCAGAGACACACCCAACGCTACACTTATTGCAACAGATGTTGCTGCACGTGGTCTTGACGTGCCAGAAGTTGACCACGTTGTTCACTACAATCTGCCCCGTACTGCCGACATGTATGTCCATCGTTCAGGTCGTACTGCGCGTGCTGGTAAGGAGGGAGTTTCCCTCATGCTTTGCTCGCCAGAGGAAGCTTCCAGTGCGCTACCAAAGCTCTGCAAATTGGTAAAAACCAAACCAGTGAACTTTGACGTTGAATATGATATCCTTGATGAGTTGCGTCAGCGCGTTATTCTTGCCAAGAAGATTGCCGATAGCGTAAACAAAGCTACACATGAAGGTAAGAAGAAGTCATGGGAGCTTCAGGCCGCCGAAGACCTGGGTATCGAGCTCTCAGACACCGAGCAGGAAACCAAGTCGGAGCGCAATCTCAGAACTTACCGTGCGGAGCTCAAACAGCTGTTGGAAAAGAAAATCGGACCACGCAGAAAGTACCTGACCAGTGGATCCATTAATCTCGCTCAAGAAATGCTCAAAAACCCCACTGCGATCGTAGCAGGAAGAGCAGCTGCCTCTGCACTTGAGTCACTTGGAAAGCGCAAGAAACCTCAACAGCAAGAGTCAAAGCCACAAGATGAAGCTAAACCTGCTGCCAAGAAGGCTAAAAAGGAGCCCGCTCAATCACCTGTGGCCGCAAAGAAGGAGAAGCAGAAGACACCGGCCAAGCCAGTGGAGGTCAAGCAGCAAGCTGAACAACCTGCAGATACACCCTCAAACAAACAAGGAGGCGCCAAGAACACACAGCAGGCCAAGAAAGAAAGTAAGCCCAAGAAGAAGCAACAAAAGGCCCTACAGAAGGATAAGAACGGGTTTGTTAAAGTGACCCATAAACTCAAGGCCAAGGGCCAAAAGCTTTCACTAGGCTCAATGGAGTCTGTTAATAAAAGTGAGATTGCTAAACAGTAATTAATACATAGATGAATATCGATGCATATACAGTGAGCTCTGAAAGCCAAGGTAACGCGGATGCTGCATCAAGAGTCCTTATCGATAAGCAGGCACCTGATAGGAGCCCCTCTAGGTAGCTGCGATAGTTTCATATTTATACATTCAACTATTTGAGCACATTAATATTACGAATAGGATCCGTAGTTTTTGATTAAGCCCTGACGTAAAGCTTAACGTAGTCGTCGACATCAAGCTCGCCGACATCCTTACCACTAACATCCAAAATCTTCTTGACCTGGTCCTCAGGGAAGCGACCACGGAGGTGACGCTCAAACTTCTCGAGCAAAATAGGGGTTCCTTCCTCACGACGTCTGCGGTGACCGATGGGGTAGTCCAAGGCGACCTCGTCAAGGGTAGTACCGTCGTTCAAGGTAATGTGCAATGCGTTACCGATGTAGCGCTGCTCAGGCTCGTGGTATTCCTTGGAGTACCTCTCATCTTCAACACACTCCATCTTCTCACGCAAGGCATCGATACGGGGGTCGGAGGCAACATCATCATGGTAATCATCAGCAGTCAAACGACCGTGAATAAGAGGAACTGCAACCATGTATTGAATGCAGTGGTCACGGTCAGCGTAGTTGTGGAGGGGACCCTTCTTGTCAATGATGCGCATGGCAGCCTCCTGAGTGCGGATACGAATGCTCTTGATATCGTCAGTAGTCTTGCCCAACTCCTTGAGCTTGTGGTGAAGGTGCAAAGCGCCTTCAGCGGCAGTCTGGGCGTGGAACTCAGCAGGGAAAGAAATCTTAAACAAGACGTTCTCCATAACGTAGCTACCATAGGGACGCTGGAACTTGAAAGGTTTGCCCTTGAACAAAACGTCGTAGAATCCCCAGGTCTTGGCGCTCAAAACGCTGGGCATACCACCCTCACCGCCCTTGACAAGCAGGGCCATGTTGACAGCACGAGAGCAGGCATCACCAGCAGCCCATGACTTGCGGGACATGGTGTTGGGAGCATGGCGGTAGGTACGGAGAGCCTGACCGTCGACCCAAGCCTGTGAGATAGCATCAGCAGTCTGTTCGCGGTTCAGTCCCAACATCTTGGAAACAACAGCGGTAGATGCCACCTTGACGAGCACAACGTGATCGAGACCAACGCGGTTGAAGGAGTTCTCCAAGGCCAAGCAGCCCTGAATCTCGTGAGCCTTGATCATGGCCTCGAGGACATCCTTGATTTTAAAATGCTTACCCTCTTTACCACCAGTCGACTTGTAGAGCTGTGTCTGCCAGTCGGCAACGGCCAAGATGGAACCCAAGTTATCACTGGGGTGACCCCACTCGGCAGCGAGCCAGCAGTCGTTGAAATCGAGCCAACGGATAATAGTTCCAATGGCAAAAGCACCGCGAATAGGGTCCAAAATGTGCTCAGTACCAGGAACACGAACACCGTTGGGGATGATGCTTCCAGGCACAACGGGCTTGACAATGGCATTTGGCTGGGGGTATTTCAAAGCCTCAAGACCGCATCCCAAAGTATCAAGCAAACAAAGACGAGCAGTCTCCCACGCGACCGGGGAATCAATCTTGTAGTCGTGGACATAGTCGGCGATATCCTGGATCTCCTTGTCGACATTAGGGCGCGCGTTATCAGTCATGATACTGGACATTCTTGTAAAGCGTTGGGCTGTGGGAACAAACCGTTTGCTAAGCATTTGTGGGGGGGCAGTGTTCGTGATACTTGTATTTATGCGCTGGCCAAGCGAGGGGTTAGGGCCGGCCCGACCTCGGGGTGCGCACGCGTGTGGGGAACGAACAGACTAGGGTTTAGCACTGGAAAATTTCCATGTGGCTGTCAAGGGACATGAAAAGTTCGTATATCACTATTGTTTCACGTTTGCTGAACCTTAATACCCCATTGCAATGAATTCATTTCAACAATTCGTATGTATAAAGCGGGGTAAGCGAAATTTAAATGTTGGCGGAAATTGAAATTATGAAAACGCAGTGATCCCATTTACACAGCTGGAAAGATGACCTGCAGTAGTGTGAATTGCACTAAAAACTTCATCTTTGCCACTGTTTGAAGCCACTGTGCTCGAGATTTTCGACGCGGGCCGGCATGCATATGCACGGGCTCAGTTTCTCCGCAATATCACAATGCAAGGTGGGTCTATATCAAACTCTGTAGACCAATTGACAGGGAATACCACCCGTCTGGCTTTATATTTGACCTAAAACCTTTATTGAAGCTTACACCTGATTTAGGATACACGCAGATCACCGCGAGCTCGTTAGACCCTGCTGACAATGCTGAGCACACAGCCAGCCATTGAGCTGCTAGACAGGGTTCTGGCCACTAATGACAAGCTCGAGAGTGCACTTTTAACCACTGATCAGGGTGTAGTATTACTCCAAGCAGGAGAAGCCGAGGACGCTAAGATGCTTGCGCTGCTGGCAGCACGGGCCCATGCAGAAACCAAGGCCAGTACAGGGCTGCACGTTGCCGATAAAAGAGTTTATGTTACAGCTAGAGAAGAATATCTACTAATATTAGTAGGCCCCTCGAGTTTACCTTGGGGAGTATTTGTAGTTTAAAACACAGGGAGTTAGCTCTAGTGATGAAGTGTACTTTGGGTAGATCACCACATTGGTTTGACGATCTGGGCATCAGAGCTTTCGTTAATATCGGCAAAAGGATCATCGTAGTCTTCGGGAGGGGGAGCACGGGGAGTTCTCGGAGTCCGCATAGGACTTGGGGGAGGACTCGGCGAGGGGGTGATTGAGCGACGGCGAGCAGGAGTTGCCGGGGGGCTCACATCCCGTGGTGGACGCACAGGGCTCAAATCCTTTGGCTTGTTCTCTGCTTGATCAAAAGCTTGCAATGAAGTAACGAGTTCTTCATTCACCATAAGCAGTCGGTCCAAAAACTCTTGCACCTCCTCATTGTCCTGATGAATTAGATTCACTACTCGTTTGCGCATATCCTTGGCTTGTCTGTAGTACCCGCGTGCTTCGGTGCTATGCTTGACATCGGGGTGAGTGATCACTGCCTCTGAGAGGCGCGTGGCAATGGTATGGGCAGTGGCAATTGTCGATGTAATTGATCCTTCACGAATGTTGATAGGTGAAGGGGACCGTGACTGGGGGCGAGACGCAGAACGAGAGTGGGAACCACCACGAGGCTCTTCACCACGAGACCGAGACCGAGACCGGTCCATAGTATTGGCTCGAGACCGTCTTTGGTTAGGGCACCATCTGGTTAGCCTATCATCGTCACGCTTTGACCAACTGACGAGAATTGATCTTGCTACTTTTGCGGGCTTATCAGTTCCTCGAGACATGGTCTGAATGTGGTCACCGAGACCAGGGTCCTCCAAGATTTCGGGCATGCGTTTTCCACCATTGTCAATAAGCATTTCCAAAACCCAGAGACCACGAACCTGCTGCTTGATGGAGCCATGCTTGATCTGCTTGCGGATTGCCCGCCCTGTCTCCGTGAAACCAGGCTGCTTGGCGATTTGAATCGCCTCAATGAGCTCCAGAATGTCCCCTGCGTCCTCATCGCTCGGGCTTCGACTGCACAATCGCTCGACTTGAGCGGTAATGGCCGTGTATGGCTTATCGCTAAACAGACCCATGAATAGGTAAGCCGACCACACCGGACATGCTGATATACCAGCAGGTAAGTCATGTAGCAGTCTTAAAGTTCTCTAATTTGTAGAGTAGGTTCATACATCAAACCTCAGAGCTCTTTGGTGAGATCTCTTGGACAATTCTATTGGAGATGGCCAGCATAGGCGTTTGATGCAGGCACATATCGTTCCACGCTGTTACTTGACAGCTGCCATATGTATGCAAGTCTCGCAACTAAATGCACCAGTTTGTTTCTATAGCTGTGTAAAAGAGATTCAGTTTTACACTAGTTTATATTTACCTAAAAGTTTACTCCAAGGTATGCTCAAAGCCGGTGAGTTGGGCGGCACGCCAGACGTTGGAAACTGTCCTATAGCGTATTTCGCACTAGAAATAACGCCGATATATACAAAAAGCCCACATGCGAAAACTTCCATATTTGATCGTACATGGACGCGCATCATCATGCGCTTAAATGCATAAGCATCAGCAGAGCCACTAGTCAAAAAATCGTGTGACCTTACACGGGGAAGTTTACACGATACTAGTAGCATCTAACAGCTTCCGGAATTCCATTTAGATAATTACTCCGTTGCGGCATGGTTTTGGTCTGCGGATACGTCTCACGTGCGGTATAAAGCCACCAATAATAGGCCAGGATGGGTCACGCGAGTGAGTATTTGAAAGTCATATGCCTAAATATACACGTCAGGCTACGGATTCAGCCTGCGCACTAAGCATAGTACCACGGCTAGTACCCGATCCCACAAATACCTTTACCCCGGTATGCACCCAAGAGCACATGCACCACATGCATCCCACTTACCAAGCATGCTCTCAAAGTCTCTTGCGTCTCTAGTCAAAAAGCCACTTTTCCTAGCAGTCAAGACAACTTGCCCCTTTTGCAAGAACGCCATTGCGTTGGCCCGCAGTCACGACGTTGAGCCTGAAGTTCTTGAGCTCAACGCTCACAAGAACGGCGTTGAGATCCAATCCGAACTCACGGAATCCACAGGCCAAAAAACCGTTCCCTATGTCTACTCGAATGGAACTTTTGTTGGAGGATTCACCGAATTGTCCAAACAACCCGCTTCATTCTGGAAAGGGTTGCAGTAGTAGCCCATAGCGAGCATACCTGGGCCACAGGTCATCTGAGCTTTTTGCATATTATGCTATATCATCCTAGTTCTATAGAGATACCCATTTTAGAATATTATTTACCCAGACGTGCACAGTGCAGATCAGATCATGCTTGCCCATCCAATTGTTAAATTTCTGACAAATTTTTTTTTTGAAAAGTTGCATCCCTTTGTAAATTTTATCAATGTCCGAAGACAAAGTCTACATTTCCTACGAGCTCGTGCACAAACTCTGTCAAGAATCTGCCCAGAAGATCCTTCCTTTCCAGCCTAACGTTATTGTCGCCATCGGTGGTGGTGGATTCATCCCTGCCCGTATCTTGCGTACTTTCCTCAAGAAGGACGGTATGAAGAATATCCCTATCCAGGCTATTGGTCTGTCTCTCTACGAGGCTATGGGCGACGACGAGTACGAGGAGAAGATCGGCAAGGAGGTTATCCGTACTCAGTGGCTTGATTTCTCTGCTCTCCAGGAGCACAAGGTCGATCTTATCGGCAAGCACATTTTGATTGTTGATGAAGTTGACGACACTCGTACCACTCTTCACTACGCTGTTACTGAACTCCAAAAAGATCTCGATCAACTTGCCAAGACATTGGGCCGTGAGAACGAAAAGACTCTCATTTCTGTTTTCGTATTGCACAATAAGGACAAGCCCAAGAAGGCTACTCTCCCCCAGGATATGTTCGACCAGGGTCTCTATTTTGCTGCCCAGACCGTCGGCGACGACTGGATCTGCTACCCCTGGGAGGCTGCCGACATTGACAGTCACACTGAGATCGCTCGTAGCCAGGGTAACATCTAAACACTCTAGCTATTTTTCTCAGTTAGGCATCAAAAAATAACAAACATTGTAAATTATCATGAGCTAAGGCTATCGGGGTTTGCCATGTGGTGTACCGTATGGTGTGGCATGAATTCATATAATGTAGACAAGTCAACGGAGAATAATTTATCAGCGACCTTTGACTCTTGCACTAATGCCGGGGGATGTATTTGCAACCCTCAACCAGCTAGCAGTGTTTGTGTTCGCCGTGGTTGTCGGCTGCATCTGATCAAGAATTTGAGCACAGGATTAGGACAAATTCATGCCGTAGACCATGCTGGCACCTTCTAATATACTAGTATTTTAGTTTCTATCTGTGATCAGGGCTGAAAGGCACCATATATTGCCCAAAAGCTAAACCAAGACATTTTCAAGAATCATAAAAAAATTGAGGGACGTACAGTACCTTCCGTTCTCGCATCGTCTCCGACTGCAATACTGAATAAGGCTCTATCGGGCTTAAATATGGCTGATCGGACGGGAAGCCTTGCTTTGCCGATGATATGACCGTACGCGACGGTAATGCCAATACTTGAGGTATAAGATGGCATATGAAACGTGCAAACGCCGATTAGGGGCAAGCAAAATAGCTCAAATAGGCCAAATCTCTAGCTAGGGATTCAATACTAGGGAATATGCACGCCTTATTGTGCGCATGTATCCCGAAAATTGAAAACATTGCCTTGGAGACTGTTACCAGGGAGAACGCCAACCGCTTCTCGATAGAGATGTCAACCTGGACCATAAAAAGTTTATAGGAGAACAATGAGGTTTATAGAGTGCGAATGCGAAAGAAGCTCCATTATTTGGAGATATATAAGGAGCTGCAGCACTGGGGACGTGTGCGCATATACCACTGGTAAAAGCTATCATTCCTTTTAGAACTGACACAAGCTATGTTAGCACTCGGTATAATCTGTTTGTCTCTCTGAAATCGATAGCGTATCACTCAAAGCAGCACTCTGGTTTGCTTTCAGCTTTAGTGCTAAGAGGTGCTTTCAAGAGACCTTTGTACTGGAGACTCTAAAAAATGGTCATCCGGAAGTTACTCCGTGATTTCACTTGCAAGTATGGATATAACTGAATATATGGCCCGGCAATGAGCGGTTAAACTGGCGAGTTGGTACTGGCTAGACTCAAAAGCTTTGAGGATATAAATATTTCACATGACTATAGAGTTCACAAGTTTACAGGGTCCATTCCTTGGTAATTATTTTTTCAGTTTCTGGATCTGCTCCACTAGCTCAGTGATCTGTTCTTTGTACATCTCTTTAAGATCCTGAACATCGGCCTGGAGTTCAGTAACCTGCTCAGTTTTTTGGCCCAGTTTTACCAGCAAGACTTGAACTTTTTTGGAGAGCTCGGTATTTTCCTTCTCCAGGTCAGTGTTGGAGTCACCTGCCGACATGTACTTGACCATTTCAGAGTATGCTGCGTCTTTCTCTTTACGAGCTGTATCGAGTGCTTCCTGGGTCATGAGAAGCTGTGCTTCCAGTTTACGGTTAGTATGGCTTAGTTTGGCCACAAGATGGGTATCGGGCTCCATCGAAGCGGCTGAGCCAATTGCCGAGATATCAAGCCTTGAATCCATATCGATACTATCGTTTGGTGTAGGCCCTACATCGTGAATTGACCCCATACTTTGTTCGAGTGGTTCGAGGGGCGGAACCTCGATATCGTCGTACATTTGTTCAGGCATAGTCGCGGGAATTGGCGTCGACTCGATATCGAATGGTCTGGTGGTGCCGCGATCAGAAGCTGGCGATCCAGACTGGTGCTCACAAGGAGGTCTGTGTGCGAGTTGTTGCTCGAGTTGTTTGTTTTGATCCTTGAGCGCTCGAACATCTGCCTTTAGACTAGAAAGACTAGCGTCATGGGTGCCCTGTAGGTCGGCTAGTTGTTGTTTGAGCTCATCGTGTTTACTATGGGCCTCTGATAGCGCGATCCTGTGCTGTTCAGCCACATCTCTGAGTTCCTGAGCCTGTGACTGTGCTTGGGCAACAGCCACCATAAGGTCTCTGATCTTTGCATCGCGTTGATCGATAGTGGCCTCGAGTGAAGCAATGGAGCTAACAAGTCGTGACTCAACCGCTAGCCAGTTCTCACGCGCTGCCTCGTGGTTTTGGGTCAGAGACTCGAGTTGCCTAGCAGTGGGACCAGCCACGGGCTCAGAGCTCGAATGACTCTTGTGATACTCTACAAGTGCGTTCTGTTCATCTAGCTCGCGTTGGAGGCTCTGGATCTTGGCGGACATGTCGGCGATCTCCTTTTGAAGCGCCCCAATCCTCGCCTCAGAGGTGCTGCGCAGTGTCTCGAGCTCTTGGGTTGTAGTGTTCAGCTGTGCCTCTGGCTTGCTCGCTTCCACGAGCTGTCGCTTGAGTTTTTTGATTGTGGAGTTCAGCTTGAGCTCTTGAGCGCTGAGCCGCGTGCCTTCGTCCAGCAGCAGGTCAATCTTCTTGGCAGTAGCAGCTGCGGGATCTGCATTATTTTTGGCCAAGAGCCGTTCATTTTCCTTGACGAGATGAACTATTTTCGAGCTCAAGCTTTCAAACCGAGTCTGATAAAGGTCGAGGAATTTCAGCTGATCCTCAGGGAACTCAAAGTCCTCGACTGGCTTGATTGGAGTTGGATCGGGTAACTCTGAAGCAGCAGGGGCCGGCACGCCCATTGCCTGGTCGAGCCTCGAGTCTATGGACGCGATGGCCGATTTGAGGTTCCACCATTCGCTCATTGTGTGGCACTGTCAGTGGCGAGAGAGAACGGGGCAGCTCAGCAGGCACCACCCCATTGAGGCACTTGCCGGCTCTAACCTGGTTGCCTATCTTTAATCAAACACGGTGTACATTTAGTTTATTCTATTATTTTCTTATACTCTCCTATCGCCCCGGTGTTTTTGTGTACCCACACGCAAAAGACCCCTAGTCCCCCCAAGCCCAAGGGTTCCCTTTATACGTAATGCAAGTTCAGCAGCCGAATGTACCGGAAAACTCGTACATTAAACTCAAGACTCTTGAGCGCGAGCTGGAGCTTTTAACTCTCCAAGAAGATTATATTAAAGATGAGCAGCGCCATCTCAAGCACGAGCTATTGCGCGCGCAAGAGGAGGTCAAGCGGATTCAGAGTGTCCCGCTGGTAATTGGCCAGTTCCTCGAGGCTATTGACCACAATACAGGCATTGTGAGCAGTACAACAGGCTCAAACTATGCCGTTCGGATCCTTTCGACGCTGGACCGTGAGCTGCTCAAGCCCAGCAGCAGTGTCGCGCTGCACCGTCATTCAAACGCTTTGGTGGACATCTTGCCGCCTGAGGCCGACTCAAGTATTGCAATGCTTAATGGAGATGAGAAACCTGATGTCTCGTACGCCGATGTCGGCGGCCTGGACATGCAGAAGCAAGAAATACGCGAGGCAGTTGAGCTGCCCCTCACACAGTTTGATCTTTACAAGCAGATTGGTATTGACCCCCCTCGCGGTGTTTTGTTATATGGCCCCCCTGGTACCGGTAAAACAATGCTGGTAAAGGCCGTTGCTAATAGCACCACTGCATCCTTTATCAGAGTTGTTGGAAGCGAGTTTGTGCAGAAATACCTCGGTGAGGGACCCCGTATGGTTCGTGATGTTTTCCGTTTGGCACGTGAGAATGCCCCAGCAATCATTTTTATCGATGAGATTGACGCCATCGCCACAAAACGTTTCGATGCTCAGACGGGTGCCGATCGTGAGGTGCAACGTATCCTGCTTGAGCTGCTCAACCAAATGGACGGTTTCGACCAGAGCTCAAACGTCAAGGTAATCATGGCCACCAACAGAGCGGATACGCTTGACCCTGCTCTTATGCGTCCTGGTCGTCTGGACCGTAAAATCGAGTTCCCCAACCTCCGGGACCGTCGTGAGCGGCGTCTTATTTTCACAACCATTGCTGGAAAGATGAGCTTGGCTCCCGAGTGTGATTTGGACTCGCTGATTATGCGTAATGACCCACTTAGCGGTGCTATCATCGCGGCCATCATGCAGGAGGCCGGTCTCAGAGCTGTCCGCAAAAATCGCTACATTATTCTGCAAAGTGATCTTGAAGAGGCTTATAGTTCCCAGGTCAAGACTGGATCTGACCAGGACAAGTTTGAGTTTTATAAATAAATATAGTAATTCTAAGCTGTCGGAAGGCACCAATAATCACCAGCACTAATGGATTCTCAATAGCAACACAAGCAAAGATACCTGTGCCGCAAGTGCCAGGCCAGCAGCCAGCAATACATTCCAGCCACCAGTGGTAAACAGCCGTGACTCGCGATCATAGACAAATTCCATGTAGCTGCGCTGGTATAGACCCAAAGAGACCATTAGAATAGCATGTGTGATGTATACGGTGCCAATTGGTAAAAACTCACGGGCAAATAACCTGATAATCAGCAGTCCCAGCCCGAGCTCTGAGAAGGCGGTGCGTATGTATGCACCCTCAAATGTGCGCTGTGAAGCTCTGATATCCTGCTGTTGCGGACCTGTTAAACTAGTAAATGGCGGATGTACTGTTTCCTCGTGTTGCGGTTCTTGTGGAGGGCCTTGATCGGCTGCCTCGCGCTGCTGACTTGCCATGGACGACGTGAAGCTACAGCTAAACCATTTGCTGTTTAGCGGTGATTTCGCACAACGAGAAAACGAGGCAACGTATATTGAAACCTTGGCGCCTATCCTGAGTGGTGCCATTGCAGCATCAAAAACCGACGAGTTTGTCGAGGCGCTGGCTGAGCTGGAGGCTCAAAAGGAGGCAGAGCTCAAGGCACATTGCGATGCGTGCACAGGGCCGTTCTTTGAAACTGCAGAATATCTCGAGCAAATCCGTTTGTCCTCTGAGGAAATTGGTGATACTGCCAAAGTGGTCCACCAGCAAATCACGCGCACCGGTAACAGCCTCGTGGACACCACCGTGCAGCACCAGCAGCTAAGCCAGACCACCACTAATATTTCCAAAACTCTAGAGACGCTGAGACTCTGTCTGAGAGCTCTCGAGTACACTAACCAAGTGCACACTCTCCTCAAACACAACCACCGAATCGCAGCAGTGCAGGCACTGTCGGAGCTCAAGCACTTGGGACTGCACTCAATGAGACATCTGGGTCTGGGGAAAATGCTCAGCAAGTCCATGCCTGGCTTAACTGACTTGATTCTATCTTCTACTAAAAATACTTTGGATACATTTGTTCAGGACTTGACGGCTCAGGAAGTCCCAGTCGGTGAAACCGCGTATGGCTGTCTTGCCAAACAGCGTAGCCAATGGGCTAAACTGCAGCGCAGCAGACCGCACTTGGCTGCTTTTCGATTCAACTCTCACGCAGAGAGAGCTTACCGCGAGTCATACACCAACTACTTTGATATATCGCGGATCGGTCTCGACTTGGGTCCTTTGCATGAGGCTTTCTTGGTTTTCTCAAAACTGAATAAACTCGAGGACGTTGTCGGCTACATCCAGGGTCTGAGATTGGCCCAATCAAAGCAGCTTGATGGTGGAACATGGGAGCAGCTTCAGTCAATCACCGGGTTCTGCGTAATCGAGCGTATAATGAGCCGCGAACTACCTGACCTGCGTCCAGCACAGTTGGTTGATGACTTGTGTGATCACATGTGCCAGCGTCTCACGCAAAACTTGACTGCCCGGCTCACAAAGGTCAAAGACCTCGACCAGCTCACTAAAATTCGATCTCAGCTTGCACAGTTTATGGAAACCCTCGAGAATTTCGGGTTCTCAGTAAGCTCCATCTCTGGACTCCTGCTAGATCTACTCAAACACCTAAGCCAGCAGCTCGTTGCCACCAACCGCGAATCGTTCCTCAGTACTTGGAACCAAGCAGATCACATGCCAATGGTGGTCAACAAGGCTGAACTCTATGACACCATCAATAACGTGGTCTTTGGCGATATTGATGCAAAGCCAACCTCTTTCCCCAAGGCTTTGCCGTTTAGCGAGATCTACCCGCTAATGTGTGCAGATTTGCGCTCCCTTATCTCGCAGCACATGTCATTTTTTGACCAGTTTCAGCGCGATCCTGTGGTTGTAGAAGAGACTATGGTGGCGGCCGTTGACTCGTACTTGTCTGATACCGTGTGCAAGACAATGGTTGACTCGGTAAGTGTAGACAACCGCGAAAAGCTGATACAAACAGTTATTGATCTCAAATACCTCTATGATGCCGCTATTTCTGTACGCTCGCAGCTCCAGGCAAACCGTATGAGTGGTAGACGCGGCAAGCTGACCCTCAGGGCCGTAACTGCTTTTGAGGAAGCGTCCAAGACAGTCGAGTCAAAAGTGTTTGAGCTTGTTAATGGGTCTATTGATGACTTTGTTTCTACTGCAAATTACAATTGGCACACAAGCACCGGCAACGACATGCAGAGTCCCTATGCACTCGATATGGCGGCGTACCTGCTGACACTTGCCAATTCCGTCTTGGCACGGCTACCTAGCGATCTCAAATCGTTTGTTTATTTGACCATTATTGATCACCTCAATACTAAATTGATGGGTTTATTGCTTTCCGCTCCAGAAAATGTCAAGCCACAGGCTCTTGATGATTTTGACCGTGATTTGACTTTCCTTGAATCAACTGTGTCACAGCTAAGTCAAGACAATAGCACCAACGCCAATATGCTAAGTGCCTTGATGGAAACTCGTCAAAGTATCGATTTGCTGAGATCCAAAGATCCGGCCGGCGAATACTACAACAATGCAGATGTTCGCATGCGCAAATACAATCGCGTCGATGGCGACACCGCTAAAACGCTGTTGCATAAAGTGATTACGCCCGTTTCAACACCTAAAGTACAGCAGACCTCTAATTTCATGCGGTACCTTGGTGGTGATAGGGCATAATTAGTATATTTATTTAGACTACTCTACAAGCTTATAAGCTATGATTTTCCTATCTTGCGCTACTGGTTTGAGAAAACATGCCCTTGTAAGTTGTTGTTGTTTTCGTTCCCTTGGCCACCCGGACTAAAGTTTAGCATCCCTCGCACCGGAGTCCCGCACTCCCCTGGAATTTCCGGTTTCAATTGTGATGCGAATCCTGAAACAACAAATACTGGATCACTCCTTGCTACGAATCAGAGCCTGTATGATAGTAAAACATCATTCATTTTCGTCATACCTTGGCCAAGCGCAACAAGGCGCACTTGCTGAGCCGTGCAACTCTCTAGAGTGAGTAATTTTTCTTGGCATTCGAGGCTCAGCACTTTTTGGTTTTGCTTTCAAGTGTACAGGGGCCCACTTGGAACCAGGAGTTGGCCGGTTCCAGCAATCGTATGCTACTGGTAACCAAATTGAGCGGTTTGGATATCAAGGTGCATCGCATCTGCATATCTCGGTAGATCCATATGCAGGTACCAGAAGAGGACCGCAGGGGATCCCCTAACCCAAATATAGGAATTCTGAACAGGGCTTGGCGTGGTATATAAGTACAAACGCTCGAGTGCAGAAAACCTGATCTGATCCCGGAACCTCATCTTGAACAAATCCCTTTTAAGCTCATCCCTGAGTGTACGTGCTAAACTGTTTAGCAACTCAATTCCTCTCAACATCTTTTACTTTCCTTACAATCCAACTCATGTTCAATACTTTTAAAGTACATCCTCAAGATACAGTTCGCAGGGAGGGTTCATTCCAGCAATTCCCTGTGGAAGAGCCAAGGCGACATGTGCTCCAGTCACCTTCCAAAGCAAACACCCAGCCTCAACCGGCAATTACTCTTAGTCCAAGCGATCAACTGTCTCGTCGTAGAGCATTGTCTGAGCCATTGCCGATTATGGAACCAAGTCTCAACAAGATGCACAGCTGCGACCCAGGCGGACCACCCGTGCATTATCCGCGACATCAAACACGGCACCTGAACCCTATGCATGCAGCGTTACCACCGCTGCAGACGCAATTCTCTCCGAAAGTACAGTACCAGGCGTTTGCTGAACCGCAATTAACTCCCCGTAGTGAATATGGTGTGAGTCCGTATTCGCCGTATACGCCGTACTCTCTCTCCCCTATCTCCCCTCACACATATCGTTGAAACGTGCGTTATTTATTCTCTCTTATTCATTGATGTTCTATTGGGCCAAGAAGCCCTGCAGAATCCACTCACTTTTAGATACGGAATCTATAAACTAAAATAAATAAGTTATTTCACCAGACTTTATACCACGGCTTTTTAGCTGGCTGCTGCTCGGCTTCAACGGGTGCGGGCTGAGCAAGCACATCGATCTCCAGCTGCTTTTCCTGCAACTTTTGGGTGCTTTGCTTCTTGAAATTCTCGCATTCCATGCTTTGACGTACCCCTACAAGCCCATAAAATACAAAGCAGGCACCAAGCCCAATCTTGAAAAATGGCGAGACTGTGGACATGCCTAGTAAAGGGCGGTGTAGGGGTGTAGTAGAGCCCAAGGGGCCGGAGTCACCATGCCAAGAAACTAGAGAACCAAGAAACTACAGCAAATAAAAGAGTCTTTACAATATTTAGTATAAGATAAAACAGTTGGTTTGTGCTAGGTCAGCACCTACACAGGTGGTATAGGCATTTGGTGGACACCAAATAATTATCACAGATTGCAGTGATCTCCGAGACAAGAACTGTAGTGAGGTTTTCGATGCATGAGCAAGATTATTTGAGATGAATTTTATCCATGTCGGGTCCAAAGAAACCCTGTTCGGGTATATCCAGCCGCTGAGCAGTGTACTTGGCATCACCGGTACCCCACATAACATTGTTTCCCCACCAGTTTATATCCACAACGTGTGTATATTCAGTTCCAAAGAATTTGATCAGTCCCGCATATGCAACACCAACCTTCAATGAGGCATTCAGAATATAATTGTACTTGTGCCACCATGCTGGAAAGCGACTCTTGATGTACCAGTTGAAAAGCAGAGCGATGTATAGATTGGGCAAAATATACATCCAGTTGGTAGGACTCCAACACATGCATCCACTCAAAATAACCATCTCATTTACGGTGCGAAGACTGTGAAGTTTGAGTTTACGCACCGCATAAAATACCAGCGGATAGCATGCACCAATGAGAAAACACCATTTAATTCCAGGATACACGTGGTCAAATATACGCTGGGGGCCAATTACTCCCCAAATAACGCTGGCATTGAAGTAGGTACGCACATCCTGACATGTGAACTTCTCAGGATTGGTGATACTGCAGAGATCCTTGATTCCGCCATTGAGCTGCCAGTAGAGGATTCCAGTCTGTACAAAAGTGTTACAGATAACACTTACCATCTGAAGTCGGAAAAGAGCCCTTGGCTTTAACCCAGTGTAGTGCGCCTGCACCTGATTGGTGATGTAGTTGTCGGTCTGAGCCATAAAATTGCTAGCATACACTTTTGATACCATGAGACCATTTCCATTTCCGGGGATCGCGTAGCCAATAATGATTTCAAACAGCACATTGATATCAAGCGACAAGTTTGTGCGCGCTGCCAGAATACCAAACGGCACTGTAAACAGTGTTGCGAGACCAGCTCCAAAGAAAATTGTCCAAACAGGCGTGTTTGTAAACTTGTAGTACTCTACAGTAGCAATTGCCATCCCAAAGCTTGCAATAAGTACAAACAAAAACCATAGCTCTGGGACCTCCTTGTGCCTACGCTGGGCACGGCTAAAACGATCATTGTACATTTCCAGTGCACGGCGAGGATTGCTAAAGCTCTTTGCAAAAAGCTTGAATGAAGACAAAATTGTGTTTGTGTAGTTGAGGCACGCATAGACAAACATCGCTGGGTAAATCATAAAGTTGACACCATAGTTGATAATATTACCAGCAGAATAAAAGGGTAGCGAGTAGCTCTTGAGCTTGTTAATATTCAAAATTCCATTGTCGTCGAGTACCTTGGTGACCGAGAACTTTTTCCCAGTTTTGTCAAACAGCATATTGCTGTTGATGGGAAGGTAGGCAGTCCACCGAACGTTGGTATACCACATAATAACAATAGCAATCGTTGATATGATGACTCCCGCAAACTGGTTAATAGTAGCAAATACTGGCGCGATCATTCCACCCTGATCAATGATGTTCCAGTCAAATGTAGAAATCGGGTTAACTGCCAAACCCGAGATACACCCTGTTATTGCCTGGAGGTTAGTATTGTTCGGAGCAATCCATGCGAGCCAGTCAAAGTAGCCAAGTGCTTGGAAGAAGAAGTTGGTGATGAAATACCAGATAAAGCTCACAATAGCAAAGATACCAAACAGCTCAAGTCGCGTTAATTTCCAGCCATTGGTCATTGTTCGATGCTCTGTGGTGACAAGCGATCTGTTCAAAGTAATGGTAGGTAGAATGCTATACCATACACACTGCACCGGATACACCAGGAACGTGCGCACCAAACCGGCGATACCAAAGCCCATGAACTGAGAGCTGAACGTAAGGAGAAGCATGTACCCCAGGCTGATTTCGCTTGCAACACCATAGAATTCGTCATTTTGCTGTGCGACAATGGCTAGCAAGGCGTACGGGTACCCAACGGATACCGACATGGTCAAGGTCGTGAGCATCTGTTCCTTAAAGGCCCAGGGACCAGGATTAAGTCTGAAGCGACGGTTACCACCTAACGGTATCGACCAGTCGGGAAGCAGAGCTAGTAGCTTGCCCGACATGACGATCAAAACCTGTAGAGCGCTCGAACCCAGGCTAATACTCGGGAATCGATTTGCGAAAAATGTTGCTAGCGCAGAGCCGGCACATGACCACAAGACACCTAAAACGTATACTCGCCAGGTCTCTTGTATCTCACCAGGCTCCTCAATGGGTCTCGTACAAGAACGTACCTCTGGGTAAATTGACCACTCGTGAATAATGAATGCCTGAAACTTGAGCTCAGTAATATAGTGCTCCTTATCTTCATTGTCTGTGGGATTGACAAGTCTAGCAAGTGAATTCATGACTGTGGGTGGAATCGCGGGGTCATCCTTGTGATCAATAAGAGCCTGCTCGATGATATCGATAGCTTGTCCCACAGAATAGGATTCAATGTGTTTACAAATAAGGGCCAGATCACTGTCAGAGATATTGGCGACCAAGTCGGGTCCCAGCTTGGCTTTGATATCCTCTACTTCGGAATCAGCGAGAGAGCCTGCACAAGTATAAAGAGTATCGGCTTTCGATTCTACCGAGGAGGAATCGTGATACACCATATATTCAATACAATCTACTTGGATGATGCAGACAGTTGTGGCCTTTGTTGGCCTCTTTTGAGGAAAACCAGATAAGGTTTCCCACCAAGTGGTAAAGCCACATGAATGAGATTTTGAGTTTGGATGTAGATGAAATTAAACCTGAATTTGTAGTTTATAAAGATCATAGAACGCAATGAACCGACCGAGCCGTCTTGAGTAGTGGCCGCTGTACGATTTGTATCATGTAGTCTTTATCGATAAGTCCCGTCTAGACCACCACTAGCCGGCCTACCTACAACCGAGATAAAGATGACCAAACTTTCAATACAACAGTCACGACAAAGACCATAAAAATAGAAAATAAACTAGCCAAAGATTTGTTTTCACATAGCAAGCAACCGGCAAAAACATGGGCATAAAGTGGGCACGTGAAGATTGTGGGGAAGCCAAGCGCGACTTCAAAAATCGGCCTGTAACTGTTAGAAACTCAACTAGAATACAATACCCAGGGAAATGATATTTTTAGAGCCACATGCTAACCCCGAACCCTTGCAGCGCGTCCACAGAAAAACGATCACCCTCAAGAAACCTCCCAACATCTCGTCAGCACCACTTTGTAAAAATGCCTGAACAAGTTGTGCGCAGACGAAGCAGTTTTTTTAGCCCGAGCCCGTCGCCTCCTCCTCCGGGAGAAGCGGAATTCAAGTCGTATGTGAGCGACCAGCGCCATTTTTCTATGCTGCGCCAGCTGCAGGTTGCTGATTTCATCACTGCCCTCAACTGTTATTGCGGATTTAATAGCATTATCAGCAGTGTTAGGTATACTTCGAGTGGCCAGCCTCGCGACGCTTACTGGGCAATGCTTTTTACCTTTCTCGGATGCTTCTTTGACGTGTTTGATGGCCGCGTTGCGCGCTGGATGAACCAGAGTTCGCTGGTGGGCAAAGAGCTCGATTCACTCGCTGATTTGGTGAGCTTTGGTGTTGCTCCTGCCACCATTGGTTATACTCTGGGCCTTGATACCTCGGTGGACGCTTTGCTTTTGAGCTTCTTTGTCCTGTGTGGTTTACTTCGTTTGGCTCGCTTCAATGTCACCGCAGCATTCCTTTCCAAGGGTAGCAGCAAGGTGAGCCACTTTGAAGGTTTGCCAATTCCTTCATCTCTAGCACTTGTTGTTGTTATGGCCTACACTTTATATACCGGTAGCGTGCACACCGAGCTTCCATTGGGCCGCGTGATGGCAGGAACGGCGCTTGAATTCCACCCAGCAACCTTGCTATTCGTTGCCAGTGGCTGTACTATGATTTCAAAGACCCTTCGCATTCCCAAACTGTAGTCTATAAAATTCAGTCTATTCTCTTCTATAGTTTTGTTTAGAATCTCCTCGCATAGCAACTCGCATCTAGCAAGCATGACGGTGACGTCATCGTGCATAAGGAGCAACCCTGCGCTCCCAAAGGATATATAACCCAAGAACTCTCCACTCTTTGTTTTTCCCTAGAGTAATTATGGTGAACCCAACTGAACCATTTGTGTTCCCCAAGAATCCATCCCCAGTTGATGCCATTGCTCAACGTCTCCAGAGCTGGCAATCGCTCGCTTCCTCGCTCGCCGAGTACGCTACACAACTCGCGGATTTGAACCGCTCAAACAGCGCTTCCAACGAACGTTTGGGGCAAATCCTCAACTCTTGCAATGTCAAGCCTCAGGATGATGCTGTTCTCACAATGCTCCCTGGCGCGTTGCTCAAGCTTCACACGGAGCTCAACACTTGCAACCGCAAGTCGGCGAGCAACTTGTCTTCAACCGCCACTAAGCTCAGAAGCATTGCTAGTGATGCTCAACAGCGTGCTGATAACATCCGCACCTACAGCCAGCATTTCACCATTGCTCAGCAGGTTCGTGACGCGCAGACTCGCGCCAAGGGTGAGATCAGCCACTACCAAGCGGCCCTCAAAGATAAAGACAGCAGCGCTGACCCCTATGTTCTCAAGTCTCGTGTCGATAGAGCCATTGCTGACCAGATCAATTTGGAAAACAGGTTGCTCGAAAACTATCACACTGTCCAGACCTTGGGTGCGCAGTACGATGCCAAAATTGTTGCAGAATTGAACAAGACTGTGCGCGAGATTGAGGCAGGATTTGCCGCTGTCGGTACCATCCAGGTTGAGTTTTGCAAGTCTCTCAAAGACAACATCTTTGCCCCTCACGCAGATGATTTTGACCAGTTTATTGTTAAAAACAAGGACTCATTTATCACCGAGGACGTTCACGCCCGTGAGCTCGCAAATGCCAAGTACGAGGGTCAATATCACTCTGCCGCAAAGGCTGTGCGCAAGGGCACTCTCGAGCGCCGTACAAAGTACCTCCACAGTTTTGTTCCCGCCGATTATGTTTTGACTTTGAACTCTTTGTACGAGGTCAAGGATGGCCACCGCACCCTTGGCATTGATTTGAGTGACGCCGAGCTTCTCGAAGACCACAAGCACTCCACTGACGACCGCTTTGTATTGCGGGCCCGTCAGCAAGGCTCCTCTTCTGGCAAGCATCACACTTGGGTGTTCCGCAGCGAGGATGCTCCCAAGTGGGCTGCCGATCTCAAGAAGATCCTTAGCGCTCCTCCTGGTCAGCGTGCAGTTGCAGTATTCGGTTCCGAGACTTATGATCCTGAAGCCGAGGCTTCCACTCTCTCTGAGAAGAACACTAGAGGACAGGTTCCCACTTCTTTGCACGCTAATGCACCTCCCGCTGATACTGCTTCTACTGCCGCCGTTGTGTCTGGCCAGAGCACTCCCAATGATCTCAACGCTGGCGCTTTCGGTGCTGGAGCACTCGGTGGTGCTACTGCTGGCGCAGCTATCGACGATGCTTCCAACAAGAAGCACGATGCTCACAGCAAGGCTATTAACGCTGAGAACCCTATTGACTCAAAGACCGGTGTTTCTGGTAAGAATGTCAAGTCTACCGGCGTAGCCCCTGTTGCTGGCGAGTTTGAAGGTGGTTCTACCCAAAAGTACGACCCACATGGAAGCAAGGGCGACCCTGTTGTTCCTGTTCACGACTCTAAATTTGCTACTGAGCAGTCTAAGAATGCTCCCACTACTGGTTTGAGTGCTGGTGCTCCTGTTGCTGGCGAGTTTGAGGGCGGTTCCACTCAAAAGTATGATCCTCATGGACGCAAGGGTGACCCCGCTGTCCCCGTTCATGACACTAAATTTGCCACCCCCGCTCCCGGAGTTGGTAAAGATGCCGCAGTTGGCGCGGGCGCAGGTGCTCTCTCAGGCGCAGGTGCTGGTGCAGCAGTTGGTGGTCTTGCCCACTCTTCTCACAAGAAGCACGATGATACCCACGATAAACTTGGTGACTCTAATAAAGCGACTGCGACCGCCGGTTCCGCTGGTGCCGCTGGTGCTGGTGCCGTGTCTGGCGGCTTTGAAGGTACTTCTAACAAGTCCTACGACCCTCACGGCAAGGCTAACGACCCCATCATTCCTGTCAAGGATGTTAACTTTAGTTCTGATGGTGGAAACAAGGAAGTTAAGCCTACCGGTGCCGTCGATGTGAACGCCCCTATTGAGAAGGACACCCAGCTTGGCTACTTGCCTGCTTCTACTCAGAACAGCAACAAGCTCAACACAAACACAAACCCTAACATTGTCCAGCCTATGCGCGGTGATGCCTATAAGACTGGCAGTGTCGGTGCAGGTGTTTTGGGTTCTCACGACAACAAGAGCGCCAACAGGGAGGCACTTGTGCCTAGTCAAGGTCTCGCCCTCGAGACTACTAGTAACCCTCGTGACAGCACTACTAGTTCCAACTACTCAAAGGCTGCTACATCTGGCGGCGCTGTAACCGGTAGCACCGGCGCTACTCGTGGTGCTTATGACTCTGACGATACTGCTTCCAGCGTCTCTGATGTTGAGTATGAGGATTCCCCTACTGCCAGTGGTGCTCATATCACTGGTAGCTCTACTAGCATTCCGCCAGCCCACAGTGCTGCCTGGCAAGCTCAACAGGACCTCGCAGCCTTTGATAAGAAGGTAGAGGAGCGCGATACTTCTGCTATTGCTGCTGGCGATGCCGACAGTCAGTTCTCATACGACAAGAAACACCGTGCTAGTACCTACACCGGTGAGGACTACAAACCCGCAGATATCCTTCCTCCCCATGTCGAGCGTAAACTCACTCAGACTTATCACAAATATGAGGACTCGCCTTTGGAGGGTATTGGAGCTGCTCGCACTCAGGAGGAAATCAACGACCCAACTGACAAGCTCTTGGAGCGCCGTCGCTCCTCGATCTCTCTCAACCGCAAGCCTTCTCGTAGTGCTACTGCCTCGTACGGTGGTGAAGAGCTCAAACCTTTGACCAACCCTGACAAGGAGAAGAGCGGCCATGGCAAGGCTGAATTGTTTTTCGCCGATGAGCTTCCCGCAAGCACTTCAGGTAACCCTACCGTTCCAGGCCCAGTTGGCGGTAACGCTAAGTTCATGTAGGAATTGTAATTTATGTAGCCTAAGATTTATTAAGTTTACACGGTTTCGTTTTATTATTTATGTTTGCAACTACTCTAGTCATACAATCCGCGCTTCAATCTCCAGGCCTGCGCTCTTACTAGTCTTTCTTCCATAGGACACGCCTTGGACCATGCTTTAGCAAACTCCTCATCGCTGAACCTTTGTGCAGCCTTGTACGCTCTGAGGCTATACTCGCGCTTCTCTTCTGGACTAAGCTCGAGTGCCTTGAGGAGTGCATCCCTCAAATTGGGGTATCCAGGGGCATAGTCTGGGTCTTGCTTTGACTTGAAAAAGAAACCAGGAGTTCCCTGCTCATCCTTGACAATATCAAGCATAGGACCAGCACTAGCATGCACAACAGGAATCAAGCCGGCGGCCATATTTTCCACAATACCCATACCAAAGTGCTCATTCCACATGGCGTTAACTGTAATCATGCTGGTAGTCAAAATCTTGCGCACGCTCTCCCAAGGAGCATTGATGAGAATAGTATAGTCTTTATCCTTGAGACCCATCTCACGAGCATACAGGTCAAGGTCCTTGACAAGCTCCTGGTCATCTTTACCACGAACGCTACCAATGAGGATCAGGTGAGGGTTTTTACCCTTGAGAATTTTACGACCAGCATCCTTCATTTGACTAAAAGCACGAATAAGCATTTCTTGGCGTTTTTCAGGACGGAACTGAGCCAAATAGACAATAGCGGCAGACCGCTCAGCTGCGGGCTCACCAAATGATTGAGTGGAGCAGGGGGGGTATACAATGGTGGATTCGTGCAAGTGAGCCAAGTGATTACGGGTCCAGGTAGAGTTGGCCATTACCACATTAGCAAATGAAAGTGCCCACTTGTAGAGGGCGAGCATAGTTCTCCAGTAAATCTGTTTGGGGGAGAACTTACTGATCGAGGCCAGCATATCAGCCTGAACCCATGGGTAATGGACGTAGGCAACGATGGGGATGTGCAAAGTGTGGTAAACCAAGGGGTAAGAAAACGCGAGTCCGACGGTATCCACCCAAACGTCGGGCACCAAATTGGAGACTGCTTCATATGCCAAAACTGCAGTTCCAATCATCTGACCGATCAATGTGAATACTGGGTAAAGACTGGCCTCCACAAGGTACCCCTGGGTGAGGTAAATGGGGACAATGCGCTCCAGCTCATTTTTGGTAAAAGTGATATTAAACCGCTGCTGGCTCATCTCGAGGACTTGGACAAAAGTCAAATTGGTTTTCGAGATATAAAGAGCAGCAACAGCGTTGGGATCAGTCAAGGTCTGTTTGAGAGCCAACCACAAGACGCGTTCACCACCACCGGCCGCGGCAGCTGTAGGGTGGAAGAACCCGTAGATTTTCCGGTTGTGGTTGCGCAGCTCACTGGCTTCGGGGCTTGGGATGCCGTTGGAGTACTTGCACGGAACATCGGCCTGAAGGATCAACTGGCGTCGAACCTGAGGAGTGACGGCGTTTTTAGGAATTGGCGCGTCAGCATCGGCGCTGAATTGCACAACTTTCCGCCAGTTGGCGCTGGGTTTGCGCAGGTATTCTCTCAAATAGCGGTACAAGGACCACCAAATCGATACTGCCGACAGCACAGAGGCTACTCCAAGGAGAACTACTGTGTACATGTGTAAGCGTTGCATCTCCTCTGCCATATAAAAGGCTCATCATGCAGCCATAATGTTGAGTGGTTGCGAGAAGATGTTTGGACCTGAATCGATAATTGTCCAACAGCATTCGGTGTTTAGGGACAAGTGATTTGTATATATCAACTGCTAGGTATATAATCATCCAATTCTAAGTTTCAGCAACAAATGGCTCATTGATACTTTAAACATCGCGTTAGAGTATTTTAGTGCTGAAATATGGCAAACACTTTACAAAACAAGGTGTCTAGGGTACCCTCGGTTTTTTTACCCATCATACTCGGTGAAAAATGCCAAATTAAAAGGCCAAAACTGACACGTTTTCTGATGGAATATATCCACTATTCGGAACAAATGACAACCAGGTCTCTCTAAAACTTGGTAGAGCCGGTCAATTTCAATTATTGAGCATACCCACAGAATCCTAATTTCTTATTTCTGACTAATCAGTCCAGCGGGATGCACTTCCTCTGCAGAGAATGCGTCAATCTCTGCATAAGCGAACTTTTAGCGCACAGCTTTTACGACAAACAATGCGAAACTCGCTATGCTAAAGAGTACACCTGGCTTCAGGAATTGCATGTGATATTTCAGTCGCTCCCAGCAGACAGCTCATTCCATCAGGTCTGACAAAACGGGCGGACGTACACAAATTAGAAGAACTCTGAGACGTTACTGATATGAGCGCTCATAAACCTGATTTGAACCCCAAAAATCACGACGAGAACGTGGATTTACAAATATCTCAGTAAATAACTGAGCTATCCACGGACTTACCCCAACAAATCCACGATAAACTTCACTAGACATCTGTATCAGCACCGCAGGTACATTGGAGTCTAGCCTGCAATTTGACGGTGTCCTTCGAGGAAACACAGTCATTGAGCAGCACAGCTCACAGTCAAAACAGCTCCATCCATCCCAGATGTTAATAGAGTCCCATAACGTTGAAAGCTCAATAATCTGGGCCTCTCTCTTCAGAGGATCCACGAGCTCGTTACCACACAGGCTCCCCGAGCCATTTGATCCGCCTCATTATCTAAATACCTGCAAGGCGAACATTTGTGCCAATGAAAACTACTTTGAACATTCAAGATACTCCAGTGATGATATAGTATGCCGAGACGTACCTGCATGAGAGACACCTAATCTTTTGAAATAAGAACTATATTATACATTAGCAATCTAAGTCAGTGTAGAGCGGTGCGTGTACGGTCCATGTCTCGTTAACATTGTACCATCTCAACTCACCGAATATAGCGCCTTGATTAAACTTATAACCAGAATCACAGCCCAATCCACTAAAACCTACACCAGCTCTCAATCAGAGATTCTATTTTTCATGGAAGTGTACCAATTACTCGTTTTACAATAATCGACGTATGCAACAGGATATATATTTCAACATTCCCCGTGTGCGATATCAGCGTACGAAAGCAATATCCCACCCGATATCTCTTAATTGCTCAAGCTCATGCGGTTTCATGGGTGCGGCATATTGACCACGATCGCCTAGTTTCAGATAACACTTTATCTACGAATAAGATCCGTGATAATTCCACACTCTTATGCGAGATATAATTTAGACTTGGATGATTAATAGCACTGAGCCACTTTAGCGATGCTCGGTCCTTGAGGCTATTGCTGCACCCAAAATATGCAAGCAAGATTAAGGGCTTATCCAGTATCAGTACGTAGATGCTAGCGTCATTATAGCTATTCAAATCGCGGTAATCGAGCTCTGTCAATATATTTAATTGTGTCTAAATTATTTTTCTCAACCCCCGCATATTGGCAAATTGCTTAAAACGCACCCCGATTAGATCTGGACTTCAGGTTCTGTAATATTGCAAGACTCGGTCAATGAGTCCCCATAAATTCGCCGTGCACTATGAGACAACCTTAACTCTCAATGAGGCATTCGGCGATTGTATCATTTCACTTGAGCTCGATTGAATTCACGCCTGTTTCATTGATGCCCCACGAAGCTAGACCCTCAGGTGTGTGTTTATGCAAAGGTGTTGTCATCTATGAGCCCAAATAATCAGATTTTCTGGATTTAAATCATGAGATATTTTGGTGATATACCTCTTTTAGTAGTCTGACAGCAACATATCCTCTCTACGAAATATTTCCCCTGCAGCACCCTGGCAAATCCGACTCTGCAGATGCAGTGAGCATTGCAGTGGCCCCGAGGGTTGTCTACAATCTCTGATTCATGCGCCAACTTCCAAAATTATGGCATCTCAATGATGATTATAATCTGGAAGATATAAATACATCTTAAGTTTGTAATGATCGTCACTTTGGCTACGAAACCGGTCCGGTGTACATGAGACGGGTCTCAAATAGCGCTACTAGGCATGGCACTGCATCTATTGGTTCTGTCTGCGTATAGTATTCTTGTGTCTGATTCCTCCTTGAATTGCCGCCATTACGGGCAGATACTCAAGCAAGCGCGCACGGCCTACAGAGCACTTGCAGCGATATGCATGTACTACCTCCGGCTGTGCAGCAATTGTCACTGTGCGTTAACACATATTTAAACAGCCATCACATCACGGTGAACATCTCAGGAATGGGTAAACTGGGGCTTCTCAAGCGCAAGCTGTTGAAACGTAATGACGTGGAGAAAGGTGTAGTTTATTATTATGAGGACCAAGAATGTGATGATACTAGCGTTTTAGACCGTGCCGCCCCAAGCGTGTCGAGTATCCCAAAAACCCGCGACGTCCCGCCCTCCGATGCCAATCCAATGCCCCGCAGTGTACAGAGTTAGCAGTCCCCCAGCCCCACAACTTTTCTTTTCTGCACTACAACTCAGCATCACCAAAGTTTCGCTATTCCTCGAAACGTCCAATCAAGCTCAAGATAGCTTCTAGATCATATTGCATATATTTAAATACCCCATGACGAAATCTATTTACAAAATTCATGTACACAAAATAACTAATTACCCGCTGGATCTTGAGGATCAGCCAATATTCTGTCCCTGTAGATGCGCAGCTCCTCCATGGGGATGTTCTTGAGAGGGACTGCGGGCTTTTCTTGGGTGAAGCCTATAGCACCTGCTGCTTTAGCTGCTTCCATATCCCGGCTATAGTCGGGAGGGCCCGACCATTTTTGCCAATTTAGCGTGTTTCGCAGATAGGCCCAAACGTGGTGGCCCGGGAACGCAACAGTATGTCCAGAACGGTCGGCAAACTCGTATGCGATTCTTAGAGATGTTTTGGCATTTTCAGTAAGAGCTAACTTACGCGCCTCCTTGAGAATCATGCCCACCATCTGGTACTTCTGTGGAGACTCGTTGATTAACGCCACGGCATACAGCATGTGCTCCCAGCTTTTTGAAGTCATATCAATTCCAAACTCGGTCTCAAAATATTCGGAAAGGCCAATCATCCAGTCCAAGTGTTTACGGTGACTGAACTCTTTGAGGAAGATATTGAGCGTATACTGCGTGGGCTTGATCCCTCGTGCGGCCCAATGATTGAGAAAGTCAAATGCTTGATAAACGTTTTCGTTGTTTGGTTTGGGGGATGTTAGCATTGCGTTTATAATTGCATGGAATGTCTGCCTTGACATTTTTTCTTTTTCAAGCTCCTTGGCAACTTTATCAATGCCATGAACCGATATGAGGCATTGGGCCAATTCGTTGGTGGCCGCCTTGTCCAAGGGGATACTTCTCTGATGCATTTCTTGGTATATAGTGCCCTGACCAAAATGGCTAGGCATTGCCATGAGTGCCATATTCCATGTTTGAGCATTAGCATTATGTTGGCAATCCAACATTGCCGCAAGGATTGGCAAGGTATTTTTCATCTGGAAATTATCAGGATGAAGCCTTCGTTGAGCATACAACGAGTAAAGCCAATGATTGAACTGGCCCTGTGATGGGGCCTCTAGCTCCATTAAAAGAATATGGATCATGCCTGGATTGCCTGTCCGTGCGTAATATGCAATAGCATCATTAATTGCTTGCGGGCTTAGCCTATGGGCAGCTATTAACGACTCGAGAGCAGTTGTAACTTGAGTCTTATTGGAAACCTTCTGATAGAGTGATCCACCATACCGTGTCGTAGTTATACTTTTCACATACTTGTCAACAAGGTGGTTTGGTACGGAAGTATCTGGTACTTGTGGAAACTTCTTTCTTGAATGAACGACCTCTTGGCTTTGTTGATAAAAATCGTCCAGAATTGATAGCTCTTGTGGGTCTTTAGAGAGCTGATCAAGGAGCTGAACCGTCCTTTTTATAACTTTTCGACCAGGAATGTGCGCGTCCTTATATTTTGGAGCAGTTGTGGCCGCTATAAGTTTGAGCATCTCGCCACGATCAGCCACCAACGTCGAAGGGAAGACAACTGTAAAGTGTGAAAATACGACCATTAAATGGACATTCGTTGCAGTGTTTCTATTTTAAACGCCGATAAAAGTGCACTCACAACTACTAAAGAATTTAGCACTGCTCACTAAAAATGTTACAATATACAACCAGTCAGTACTCTGACTTATAATATTTACCTATTTACCTGTTTTTCTGTTTCTATAAGCGACACTCATTGTTCCAACTTGCGTCTAGCTTGTACGGCCTTGGCCAAATCACGGAGCATCTCCTCAGTGGTCTCGAAAGAAACACACGAGTCGGTAATAGAGACACCGTATTTGAAGTTGTCCTTACCAAGGTCAGACTTTTGAGCACCTTCGTTGATGTTACTCTCAATCATAACACCAATGAGTTCACGCTCACCCTTGGCGATCTGCTCAGCAACTGATTTGAGCACCTTGGGCTGGTTCTTGTAGTCTTTTTGAGAGTTACCGTGAGAGCAGTCAACCATGATGGTGCACTTGCCGTTAAGGTTCTTTTTGACCTCAGCGACGCTTTCCTCGTCGTAGTTTGTGCCCTTGTTTGAGCCACGGAGAATAACAAAACAGTCGGGGTTACCCTTGGTGGTAGTAATGGCAGTGATACCCTGCTTTGTGACACCCATAAAGTGGTGAGAAGAAGCAGCAGCAGAAACAGCGTCAGCAGCAACGCCAACGTTACCGTCGGTGCCGTTCTTGAAACCAATGGGGAAACTGAGACCGGAGCTCAACTCACGGTGAAGCTGAGACTCGGTGGTACGAGCACCAATGGCACCCAAGCTGAGCAGATCAGCGAGGTACTGAGGGCTAACAGTGTCGAGCATTTCAGCAGCAATAGGAACACCCTCGCCGGTCAGATCAACGTACAACTGACGGGCAGTTCTAAGACCCTTGTTGATATTGTAGGTGTTGTTGATATCAGGATCGTTGATCAAACCCTTCCAGCCAACGGTAGTACGGGGCTTTTCGAGGTAGGCACGCATGATAATGACGAGATCATCCTTGAGCTCGTCACTGAGCTTCTTGAGGCGAGAAGCGTACTCCTTGGCAGCATCGAGGTCGTGAATGGAGCAAGGTCCAACAATAACAACGACCTTGTCACTCTTTTTCTGAATGACGTTGATGGCTTCTTTGCGGCCGCGTTGGACTGTTTCAATGTTTGCCTGTAAAGCAGGGATCTCATGCTGCAAAAGGGCGGGAGCAACAAGAGGATCGTATCCAACGATTCTCACGTCTTCCTGCTCACCAGCGGGGGAACCATCGACTCTAAACATGGGCTGGCTCATAATGACAATAGCGAACTCTGGTAGAAGGGTGCAATTTTTATAAGTCTGTTTACGTCATGGTGCAGCCCAGGGTCCGCACGGAAAAATGAGTCAGTACAGTCAAATCAGTCAAATCGGAAATGAGTCTTGTATAGCCAAATGTATAAAACAAAGTGATAATCGAAAGTTAGTTAGTGCTAATATCCTGGGGCCACCAGAATGGCATTAGAGGGTAGACCTGGGTTCCATTTTCTAGTTTGAACTGATGTCCTAGTTTATCGATTCGCATGGACGCAAGTCCAACATTACCCAGTCCGGCAACTACGGTTCCTGCCGGTTTAGATCTTCCCGTGTTTCCAAACGGAGATTCGGCGGCGTTCGGTACCGGACTCAAATCCATGATCGAGTCTTGCGGTGCCACATCAAATTCGAGTGGGGCATAAATCTGCTCAGGGATTTCGCCGCCAGGAGCTGTGAAAACCACGGGAACTACTCGTTTGCGAATGACACCATGGTGTTTGGTACGAATTGTGAGCTCCTGGCCGACATAGCATCCTTTCTCGAAATCAACTCCGTTCAAAAGATCAATGTTGAACTCAAGAGGCAACGTTTTCCCACTAATAAACTCCTTGTGGCCTTCTGCAACTCCAAATAAATAGCGTCTTAATGTGTATTGCTCAGGGGTGGTGAGCTCCATATCTAGCGGCTTTGTTTCAGCCAGCACTTTGGCCCCCATCTCGGGCACCCTAAAGTCGCTGAACGCCAAGTTTTTACTGTCAAGACTCAATTCAGCATCATCATTCCAAAGGTACCAGCTTTTCAGACTGCTAAGGCCAAACGATACGTCCGAAGCAAGCTTGTGAAATTCCAGCTGTCGCATTAGCTTTGATTCAAGCTCCGAGTCGACCTCCAGTAGATACTCAGAGGGACCAGTATTATATACAAAAAGATCAGCAACTACTCTACCCTTTGAATTGAGCATACACGCAAAAGAACCAGAGGGACTGGCCGAGACTTCGTTGCTTGGCGGTCTTACTGTGAACAATCCGTTCAAAAACTTGGTGGAGTCTCTTCCCGACACTTTCAAGATGGTTTTCGGTAGCGCAGTGAGCGCTTTGGCTGCTGGCGAGTTCATTGAATGCAATAGATCTTGAGGTCCTCTAGAATTATCAATCCCCTGTCTTTGGGTCTCTCTCAAATCAGCTCGCTTTGTGGTGGTAAATCGGTTGGGCGCAGGCTGCTGCAGAAACCCCCCACCCTCACCCCACCTTTTTTGCGAGGCTTGTAAAACGCATATTCAGTATAAATTAGGATCGTGTATCGGTGATCACTGGTAGCACATAGACAACTTTGATATAAATATCCTTGTGTATATGCTACGTGACGTTGCACACACGTCCAATTCGCTCTGTGCACCACCCCTTGAATCATCCAACTATATTTGCCATCCAATCAAATCTAGCGCAGTAATCACTGCATAAGCCATCCCTTGGGTGTTTACGTCACTATGGCAACCATATGAATTGGGTCTCCCCTCATAGGCTTATTGGAGATATATTACATTTCGGAAGATCAGTTGGCAAGTTAATGGCCACCACTACTAC
Source organism: Wickerhamiella cacticola (assembly GCA_030564425.1). Taxonomy (NCBI): domain Eukaryota; kingdom Fungi; phylum Ascomycota; class Dipodascomycetes; order Dipodascales; family Trichomonascaceae; genus Wickerhamiella; species Wickerhamiella cacticola. The sequence goes on along the minus strand of JAJLUX010000021.1, from coordinate 78,222 downwards.
ACAACTTGTAATGCCAGAAGAACCTACACAGTATACCGGCTTCTCAAAACAAAAAAGTATTTGGGGAACTCCCGTAACGCCCCAGCAAGATAGATGGTCTCCCCGAAAGATGTTTTCTGGGCCTGCACTGCCAGGTACAAAGCATGCCGCGACTGGACTAGCGCAGACATCTGCTACCCCAGCTGCTGTTCAAGTACCCAACCAGCCCCCAGCTCAAGTTCAGGCTCAGGCTCCAGTGGGCACAAGCTTTGACTACCTCTACTATCCACCGGCTGCGCCCCAAATCTCGCAACCAGTTGCCAGTGCAGACGATGACTTGATTCCCACGGCAATTGTAGTCAAGAACATTCCCTTTGCAATTAAAAAAGAGCAATTAGTCGAGGTAATGACCCATCTTGGGCTGCCCCTTCCTTATGCCTTCAACTACCACTTTGATAACGGTGTTTTTAGGGGTCTTGCATTTGCAAACTATGCCACTGCCGAAGAGACAGCTGTAGTAATTTCAGCACTTAATGGTCGCGAGATTGGTGGCCGTAAACTACGCGTGGAATACAAGAAGATGTTGCCCCTGCAGGAACGCGAACGCATAGAGCGTGAAAAACGCGAACGTCGTGGTCAGCTCGAGGAACAGCACACCAGCCAGAGCTCCAGTGTAACTTCTTCCCCGCTGTCTCAGGCTCAATCAATCGATGCCAGTTCTCCTCATGCTAGTGCTCCTCGGGCCAGTAGTGCCCCTCACGGCCAGACCCCGCTGGCCCCGTTATCCTCGATCGCTGGAGCGTATACAACTTCACCTTCGAGCTTTGGACAAGCCTCCTCTTCGGGTTTGGTTCTAGACCTTAATGACAAGGAAACCCTTGACCTCTACACCTCGCTCGTCTTGTTCTCGGCTCAGCCTGCTTCGGAAGTTACCCTTGCTCGTACATCGCCGGTACAGCGACAGATCATTCATAAGCTGTGCTCTAGCCTTGGACTAGGTCTTGAAGACCGCGACGGAAACCTGGTCATCCACTCCACAGGGTATGCCACCTACCCTAGCGCTCTGTTTCCTCACTAATGAATATTGAATGAATTATGTATTTAGATGATAGTTATGATAATGACAACTCACCCTTAAGCACAGTTGGCGATAGAGAAAAACTATGCTTTTTTGAGCATGCTTATCAGCTCACTCACATGTACAAAATCAGTGCTTTCGCGCGTGATAACCTCCACTTGGCCCTGGCCCTGTTGGAACTTGTCACCGAGTACCAGAATATAGGGCCATCCTGCTTCTCTAGCCGCTCTAAGGGCATGGCCAATCTGCGTAGTACGATCCTCGGACACTGCTGATACACCTTGAGAATTGAGCATATTGGCAAACTGTGCAGCCTCCTGAATATCACGACTGACCACGCATGCCAGTGCTGGAGCAACTGCTTTAGGCCATCTTAATCCACGTTGGTCCATAAGAGCATCAGCAATGGCGCCAATGAGTCGCGTAATACCCAATCCAAAGCATGCCATTTCCATTGGTACAGATTTTCCACTCGGGAGAGTCACATTTGCCCCTAATGGTTCAGTATATCGCGTACCAAGATAAAAGGTGTGGCCGACCTCAATACCCTTGTGAGTCTCAAATTTACCACCACACTCGCAGTGCTCCGATTCGGAAACTTCGGCGTTTTTGGCTGTTTGGCACGAGCCACACACCATGACTTTGTCTTCTCCTAGGGGCGACAACAGATGGTACTCATGGCTAAGACTGCCGCCCATGTTGCCGGAATCTGCTTTAGCGGCAACCACGGGGATACCGATATCCTTGAAAATACCACGGTAAGCCTCGGATACCGTTTCGTATTGCTTGAGGGCACCTTCTTTATCGGCGTCGAATGTGTAGGCGTCCTTCATGGTAAACTCGCGAGTTCTGAGAAGCCCGGACTTTGCCCGCAATTCGTTGCGATATTTGCGGGTGATTTGGTACAAACTTAGCGGCAATTGACGATAACTACGGTTCCCAACAAGCGTGGTGATTTGCTCCTCACCGGTGGGTGCGAGAAGGTGTTTATCGGCAAATATAAACTCTCCGCCGCCGCCTTTATCGAGACGGCCACTTTTCTCCCAGATTGATGGTTCTACAAGTGAAGAAAGGGCGAGTTCCTGTGAGTGAGCAGCAGCCATTCTCGTCCTTACAATCCCTTCGATCTTCCTTTGAATCCGAAGGCCCAGTGGCAGTATATCATAGATTCCGCTTTGTGTTTTATGTACAAATCCGTGTGAGCTCAAAAGGTCGATGCTTGACGGCGATTTGAGCTTTTGTAGAGGGGGAGCCAATAGGCTAGAAAGCCGCATTGAATATTCAGGTAATGAGCATATGCGAGCAGAAATGAGGGTTGTGTGGGAGGGAAATCAATTGACGCGGGTGAATTCCCCACCCCTTTTCTGGCTAGTTTTTGCCTGTTTTTGTATATACGTTGAGTAACTACAAGTAGTGCTACACGGCCCCGAGAATCAAAGGTTGGCTTGTAGCAGCTTCTGACGAGAAACCGGAATCTTATGCTCAACTCCAATGATGTCTCAGGTCCACAGAATTACGCTCATACAGCATTCATAAACTATCTATCATAACTAGTGGCCGTGCTCACCCTCGTGACGAAGGTGGAAGTAGTAGTCGAGGGAGTAGCCGAGAACCAAAAAGAAGCCAATACCGTGCATGATGGGCATGGCGCTACCGTTGTCGACGTACTTGGCACGGTAACGGCCGGCGAAGCCCTTGGGCTGAGTGGCAGGGGGAGGACCCTGGGGAAGAGCCTTGTAAAAGTTGACAACCTTGGTCATACGCTTGGCGTTAGGGTTAGAGCCAAGGTTGGCCGGGCTGGCGATCTTAGGGGGGATCAAGCTCGAGAGACCGCGTTTGGCAATGAAACTCATGAAGAGAGTCTGTTGTCAGCGGTGATTGGATATGCTGGCTTACGGTCACGTGAATTGTGGCGGTGGCGAGAGCCCGAGTGTGTGCCCGCAAACCGGTTGGGCGCTTCCCAATGACTAACAAACTTTTTTCAGAGATCATTACCCCAGCTGCGGAATTTCAGTAATTCCCTGAATCTGCACCATGACACTTATAGAAGAATTAGAGGCTATCTTAAACGGGCAAAATAAAAAGCTATTGAATAAAAATACCTATGAATTATTCACCGACCCTAATATCAAAGTGGATAGCTGGAAGTTCCAGGACTGGGCATACTACCGAGATGATCTGCCTACTTATGCTCGAGGACTTTTCACAGTTGACGATAAGATTGTGGTAAGAGGATACAATAAATTTTTCAACATTAATGAGGTCCCTACAACGAAATGGGACTATCTCAAGTCTCGTACCTTAGGACCATACGAATGTACCGTCAAGGAGAATGGATGCATTGTGTTCATTTCTGGATACCGTGGTAGACTTGTGGTTACCTCTAAACATTCAACCGGTCCTCGTGATGATTCCTACAAGAACCACGCCCTTGAGGCTTCCAAACATGTCGCGTCGCATTTGGCTTCAGTGGGTAAGACAGAGTCTCAGCTTGCTCAAGTACTGGAGAAAAACGGGTGGACGGCAGTTGGAGAGCTTTGTAGCGATGAGTTTGAGGAGCATGTGCTCGAATACACTGCCAAAGAATCAGGTATTTATCTTACGGGACTCAATTACAATGAACCCCTCTTCAAAACTCTTGATTTTGCCAAAGTACAAGAGTTTGCGAGAGAGTATGGGTTTATCGAGACCAAATCACGGACGTGCGATAATTTTGATGCCCTCAAAAAGTTTGTTGAATCTTGTGCTGAGACAGGCTCATGGAACGGCAGGGAGATTGAAGGGTTTGTCGTGCGCTGCAAGGTTGATGGAGAGGATTTTTTCTTCAAATACAAGTTTGAAGAGCCGTACCTCATGTACCGTCACTGGCGTGAAGTCACCAAGGCTTTCCTTAGGGATCCCACCACTACCCCCAAAATGCCAGGAACTCACAGAGCCTCTTGTATGGAGTATCTTAAATTCCTTGCCCGCTACTATCCTACACATCCAGAGATTAAAGATGATGTTCTTAACCTCGGCAAGGGCACAATTGAACTTCGCAAGCGCTTTTTAGAGTCCACATCTCTCGACGAAAAGGATCTGCTTGCCCTAAACTTATCAGAATTGCCTACCAAATACATCTTGGCGCCGGTAGCGACCATTGGTTGCGGTAAAACGACTGTTGCTGTTGCATTGGCCAAACTTATGGGCTGGGGACATGTACAAAATGACGATGTACCAAGGGGAAAATCTCAAAAGAACCAGTTCACTAAGCGCGCTATGGAAGCATTGGATACCTCTGATGTGGTCATCTATGATCGCAACAATCACCAGCGCCGCGAACGTGAACAGATGTTTACAGATCTAGACGAGGCAGCAGTATTGAAGGGCTACAAACTTGTCTATGTATGCTTGAATTTCTGGCCCTGTGGACCCCAAGCTGATTCAACTGGTATCCAAATTGCTCGCGAGCGTGTTCAAGCTCGAGGTGACAACCACCCAACGATTCGCGGGGTGTCTCCAAAGATGGTTGAAAACATCATGAGAGGATTTATTGGTCGATTCCAGCCCGTTGTTCCCGGTAAAGCCCCCGATAGTGAGTTTAATGATATCATCGACTTGCAGGTCGCCAAAAACAGCTCGCGTGCCAATGTATGTCGCGTTTTGGAGTACATGCACGAAAAGTATGGCTTCAACCTACCTAGTGATGCTGAAATAGACACTGCAGTGAACGATGCACTCAATCACAAATCCTCAGTGTTTATGCAGGAGCCCAAGGCACCCAAGCCTCAAGCCCCCAAGACTATCAAGTCGCAAGTCACCTACTTTGGTGTGAATGTTGACCCCAAAGCAGTAACCTCAGCGATACCCGAAGTTGTCGGTGATCAAAAAGTGCAGAACCAATTCCATGTCACGCTAGCACACATTGTGCCACACAGGGCCGAAGTCAGAAACTTGAAGGAGCTCTATAATGCGCATTTATCGATCCCCTATGCCAAGCAGGATCATGTCAAGCTTGGCGTACCAGTCAAGGTACACCTTGTCGAGTACTGCTACAACGCAAAAGTTGCGGCGTTCAGAGTGGAGCTTGATGATGTGAAATGCTGCAACGAGTCTCCCCATATTACTGTTTCCACAAAGCGTGGTGTACCAGGCTCCGAAGCGAATAAGATGCTTGAAGACGCTGCAAATGGTGGCGAGGTAACGCGACTTCCAGTTGATCTATGGCTTGACGGAGAAGTCTGTGCATATGTGTAGGTTTACTCTACAAACTCAAAACCTTACTTGATTCATCATGTGATGCTTAACTTATTCTTATTTTATCTTCATCTATATTAGCCCCATACTAGTAGGAAAACTCCCAGGATCCTTTCCATGCAATTCCAGGTATTTTTCCTTCTCTACTCTGCTGCAGTCGCCCTCCCTGATAACTCTCTCAACGGTGGTACCCGGTTGTCCACGGAGCACACTGCTGGTGATTGTAGTGGCAATGGAGAATGCGAGCTGAGCTCTATGTTCAGTAAGTTTATCGGCAATTTCAGAAAGGGCAACTTCATTAGCGATTTCATCAAATCTGATATCCAAGAAGACCGTACGAATTAACCATCCATCATTGATTGTATATAGTTCAACTTAGTATACTGCGGTTTGCGCATTCGAAAACTCGAGTGTATAGCAGCCGTATTGAATGCTTTCTACTCAATACTCTCCTATATGTTTCCCTATCTCATATTAGACTTGGGGGACTGCTATCTGTACTCTTCAAGCTAACTATTACGAGGGCGCCAGCGCTGTAGTGTGTGCAGCATTCAATAGCTTTCCTATTTACAATATGTTAGTGTCTCCAAAACTAGAGTGCTTTACTCGAATTTACCCTTTTTAGCGACAAAAGCGTCCAGGACAGCAATTGCACTGTACAGTCTGTTTTCGGCCTCTTCAAAAACCAGCGAGCGGTCTGAATAAAACACCTCGTCGCTAACTTCTTCGGGTTTGCGAGGAAGACAGTGCATAAACTTCCAGTTCTCTTTTGCAGCAGACCCAAGTTCGCTGGTGACTTTGTAGCCATCAAACTGCTTCAAACGCAATGCCTTTTCGTCTTCTTGGCCCATGGATACCCAAGTATCAGTAACAATGATATCTGCGCTCTCAACTGCTTGCTTGGGGTCGGTAGTGTATTCAACAGTCGCGCCTGATTCGTTGTTGGAGGCGATAAGCTCTTTGATGTCATCGGCCACAGGGTACTCTTTTGGAGTGGCTGCGGATACATTGACGCCTACTTTGACGCATGCCAAAGCCAAATCGTGCAACACGTTGTTTGCGTCGCCAACCCAAGCGAGTTTGAGGCCCTCAAACTTTCCAAATGCCTCTTTAATGGTGATCAAGTCGGCAATAGCCTGGGTAGGGTGGAATTTCTCGCAAAGTGCATTGATAACAGGCACTCTGCTGTGTTTTGCAAGCTCGACAATATCACTGTGAGGGCCAACCCGGGCCACGATCGCAGAGGTCATGGAGGAAACAACCTTTGTAGTGTCATATAGGGATTCATTAACGCCCAATTGGATATCGTTCTTGCCCAAAAACATTGGCTGAGCACCCAAATAAGTCGCAGCTCCCTCAGTGGAGATACGGGTACGAGTACTCAGCTTGTTGAACATGAGAGCCACAAGCTGGTTGGCGAGGGGTCTGGGGTTTTCGTAATTGCCAGCACGGATCTTGGACTTGGCAGAAATACCATTCGCGACCAGAGTTTTGAGCTCTTTGGCCGAAACATCAGCAATTGAAGTGAGATGGCGAGGCATGAGTCACAACGGTAAGCGAGATACCCCATATTCCCCACATGTGTAGACCGTTTCAACGGTACATGATGCAAACTAGAAAAGATGGATATTTACAATGAAATACGAGTATTTGTAGAGGTGTACTTGAACAACGCTGCCCCAATGTAAGCATCAACGGCGGCTAAATTGCGTCTCATAGGAGCTTAGAGAGACGAAAAGCCGCATAGCCTGTGCTCACAGCAGTCCCATAGATATGATAAAACTAGCGGAACTAACCCTCTCCAGCTACCGATTGCCGCATGCACCCAAGTGAAATTTCCAATGATGGCGTTCGAGTTAGGACTCCTCGAGAGCTTTGAGTTTGTTTTCTAGTTTTCTCAATACACTCTGATAAGTAGGGAATGGTGTATCGATTTCTTTAGTGCCCAGAGTCTGCTGCAATACGGCCGCCTCCCACTCCTCCTCACTGTCTGGGGTCGGATCATGTGCTACCAGTTTCGATCGTTTTGCTGGATCTGATGCGGACGTACCTGCAGTCACATACAATTCGTGCTGTTTATTTCTTGAATTTCCTGTAGATTTGCGTTTTCTAAACATTCATTTGACTTGTTGCAAGCTACTGCAATTATGCAAGCAAATTAGCCTTCCCAAGCTCATGTAGGTGCTCCCTCCTCATGGTAACGAAATAATGATCGCTACGAGGTCAGCACCGCCTCCGGACGATTTTCTATTTTAGGGAATCGGCAATGCAACACTAGATCTCTAAAATCTCTACTTACCAGCGTATATACTCGATTCAAGTAATAAAGGTGCGACTCCACTATTGGTCTCCAGTTGGTAGCAGTTGGTGGCAGCGTGTATATAGTTGGGTCTGGAGCAGGGGTCAAATCACCGTTCAATGAAGCAGTCTGCAGTAGGTTCGCTCTTTTTACTTGCTGCCAGTGCCAATGCTCTTGAGCCTTCACTCGTTAAATCATCCGGTGCCTCTATATCCGGCCCGGGCTCCAGCTCTAATGGTCCTGCTGCTGCCACAAATGCTGGTAAACATTTTGGTTTTGGTGATCTATTCGGCGGTAAGCCTGCGCCTGCCCCTGATTCTGTTCCAGAGACACCAGACACCACTCAACCTGATGTGGCACCCGATGCTCCAATCCCCGAGGAGGTAACCTCAGCCAATATCGATACAGCCACCTATGAGGCTACCTCTGCTGATATTTCTGCTGCAGCACCTACTGATGCAATTACCACAGAGATCAGCTCAACCCCTCGGTCTACAGACACCATCCGTGTCACTGTCAGTCCCACAGTGGTAGGCAAGAGTACTGAGTTTGTCACTTTGAGTCCATCGTCGACTCCCACCGATACCAACGTGGACTACAAGACTCACTATGTTACTCTCCACCCACACACTCTAACTGCTACTGCAACCAGTTACACCACTACCACGCAGCACACACACTCTCACCACCAAAGTGCTGTAGAACTGCTCGCAAAGGTGGGTCGCGCATTTGGTATGATCAAAGATCCAGTTACTAGCTCAGAAGACGCAAGCTACGTGACTCAATACACTACCTCATACGTTGACTCTCCTTCCAGCTCTGACGATGTATCCTATGCCACTAGCTACACCACTCAGTATGTGGACTCCCCCAATACTGAGGATGTCTCTTACACCACCAGCTATACCACAGAATACGTCGACCCTCCTTCCAGCACTGAGGACGTCTCTTATACCACCAGCTTCACTACCCAGTACGTGGACCCCACTGACACAGAAGACGTTTCTTATACCACCAGCTACACTACAGAATACGTTGACCCTCCCAGCAGCTCTGATGATGTCTCTTATACTACATCTTACACTACTACGTACGTTGACGAGAGCTCATCATCTGTGCCCATTTTATCCACCACCACTGTACTCACCACTACTACTGTTACCCTCGATAACTCTGAGACAATCTTTTACCCAGTGAAGACGGAAACTGAGACTGACCACGAGACTACTACTCAATATGTTACTGTCACCGCAGCCCCCAGTGTTTCCAATGGCACCGTGGCATCTGCTTGCAAATACCGCTCTCTTAACATTGTTTATGCCGACGCAGGTGAAAATGATCTACAAATTACTGTTCACTCCAAGCCTTGTGGCTGCGAGGATGAGTGCGACTGCTGCTGCTTTGACGATGACGATTCTGATTCTGAGATCACTGGAACCCACAAAGAAGAGCTCGTTATTTCTACCATTCAGGAGTACCGTGATGAGAAGGCACACACTCACAAGCATGACGAAAAGGCGCATTCTATGAAGCACGAAGCTAGCCATGATGCCGGAGCAACTACAACTACTACCCGTACTTTTACTACTACTACCTCTCGCACCATGGCTACTACTTTCGAGTCTATGGACAAGATTGTTAAGGCCCTCAAGGAGGACAACTTCCCCAAGAGCATCGACGTTTCTACTGCCAACGACTTCTTCAAGGGATACAACCACGGATTTGAGGATGCACGCGTACAGCTCAAGACTCAGAAAAAGGTTAAAATGATGTCTTCTAAGACTACCATCAAGGAGGGTTACCAGCTTGGATACAAGAATGGCTGGAACGATGCTGTTCAGACCAAACCCCATTTTTTCGAACCCTCCGATACTCGTTCCATCTTCCGCCGTGCCGTCGACACTGTTATTCAAAGAAAGAGTCCCAAGCAAAAGAATAGAGACGTGCTTTCTGGTGACAAGTCTACTAAACGCCAGAAGAGAATGCGCAAAAATCTCCGCAAAGCCGCTATTGATGGTACTTCTCCTTGCTGTGGCTGCTCACCATGCAGATGCTCCGGTGTATTTACCACCCAGACTTGCATGGTCCTCACAGGCACATCATACCCTACTCCTTGCTGCAAAACAGTTACCATCCAGCCTCAGTGCACTCCCACCACCGTTGTTTACACCAGCTCGGCTACCATTTACTCTACCGTTACCATGGACTGCCCACAACCCAGTGTGACTACCTACACCTACATCCCTGAGGCATCTACCTATACCTACACTCAACAGGTTCCTGTCACTATCCAGCCCGATACTCTTACCCTCACGCAAACTCAGACCCAGCAGGTGCCAGTAACCTATACTCAGCCCCCTCAGACTTTCTACAGCACATTTACTGAGGTTTACACTCTTCCTGCATCTGTCACTACTTTTACCTACATCCAGCCTCCGTTCACTTACACCCAACAGGGAAGCACATACACCGAGGAAGCTTCTACTTTTACTATTACAGAGACTGGACCTGGCGCTACTGTTACTGAGACAAGTGTTGGACCTACTGTTACTGAATACAACACTTTTGTTACCACTTACACTTATGTTCAGCCCCCGTACACTTACACTGAGCAGGGCAGCACTTACACTGAGGAGGCTTCTACTTTTACCGTTACCGAGACCGGACCTGGCGCTACCGTCACCGAGACTAGCCCCGGCAGCACCATTACACAGTACGATACTTTCATTACCACCGAGACCGATGTAGTTACTGCTATCTCCACACTTCCTGCCGATACAGTTTTGATTACCCTTACTGCTCCTCCTTCCACTGTTGTTGTTACCCAAACTCTTGATGCCTCTACTTTCACCACTATTGAGACTGAAACTGCCACCTTCACCGAGACTGAGAAGGGCACTACTTCTGTCGTTACCGAGACTGATGTATACTGGGCCACCTACACCATGCCTGGTACTACTATTGAGTGGATCGTTACACAGCCTGCTTCTACTGTTATCTCCACCCAGACCCTTGAGGCATCTACTACCACCAGCATCGAAACACAAACATTTACCTATTTAACGACTGCTCCCGCGTCGACTATTACCGCTACCGCCACTGAAACTGCCGTCTGCACCGAGACTGACACTTCTATTACCACTGAAACCGCTACTTTGACTGAGACAGAGACCGACGTCTACACTTTGCCCGCTCAGACTATTGTTCAGACCATCACTGCTCCTGGTACCACTGTGCGCTACACAGAGACAGCACCTCCCACCACTTTGACCTACTTTGATACCGAGACCGTTACCTATGCTACTACCGCCTCTGGCACTACTGGTACAATCACTGAGACTGAGACTTTTACTACTACATATGTACTTCCCGGCACCACCCAGATCTACACTGTCACACAGCCTGGTAGCACAAGTCTCTCTACCGTCACTTTGCCTCCTCAGACTTTGACTGTCACTACTACACAAACTGAGAGCGATTTCACCATCACTATCCCATACACCTCGACTGCCACCGAGACCGACTCAACTGTTACAATCCCCTTTACTTTTACAAGCTACGAGACCGACTCTACCGAAACCCGCTGGTACACGAGCACTGTCATTGAGACCGACTCTACTGTAACTATTCCCTACACCTCTACTGCCACCGAGACTGATTCGACTGTAACCATTTCTTTCACCTCTACTGCCACCGAGACAGACTCTACCGAGACCCAATGGTACACAAGCACTACCACCGAGACTGATAGCACTGTTACACTGCCAATCACCTCTACTGTTACCGAGACCGACTCGACCATGACTATTCCCTACACTTCTATTGTTACCGAGACTGACTCCACTGTGACTGTGCCCGTGACTTATACACTTACTCAGAGCGATACCACCATCACCTTTGTCTACACCTCTACGGCTACCGAAACAGATAGCACTGTAACTATCCCTGTTACTTCTACAGCCACCGAGACCGATACCACCATGACCGTGCCTGTAACCTCTACTGTCACCGAGACTGACACTACTGTCACATACCCATTTACTTCCACAATTACAGAGACCGACACTACTGTCACTAGTGTGTTTACCTCCACAGTTACCGAGGGCGACTCCACAACCACCTCCTTGTACACCTCTACCTCCACTGTGCCCATTGTAACTACAATCACTGGTATTGACACCACTGTCACTTTTTCATTTACCTCTACAGTTACTGAGACTGGTACTGTAATTGTATCATCTAGCTCCACAACCTCTGGTACCGATAGCAGCACCATGACTATCCCTACCAGCAGCTCAATGACCACACAGACAGACTCCAGCAGCAGCACTACTCAGCTCACTTCTATGTCTACCGGTAAAGACTCTTCGATGTCAGTGTCGTCGACTAGCACTGGTGCATCTACCAGCACTCAGGGTACCACCGACAGTATCAGCTACACCACTGTTTACACAACTACCTATGTCGAGCCTTCCAGCTCTAGCGATTCATCTTCAATGAGCACTGGCACCGCCACTACTGCTACTGATGCTAGCAGCAGCACGTCGTGCGCTACTACCTCCTTCAGCACCATCACCGTACCCGATGACTGCAACCGCACCACCAGCCCCGATTACTCCAAGCCTACTGGCAAGACCTGCGGTTGTGGTGAAGTATGCAACTGCGGCTGCAAGTGCGTTGGAGTCTGCCAATGCATTCCACCCGCGCGCCCTGTAGACTACCACAGCGGGTTCAAGAACGGATACGATATGGGATACCGTCACGGCTTTGTAGACAATGATGATTAATTTAGACGTATAGAAATTTAATATATTATTACCTTGTTTGTTATACTCCCTCACGCTAATAGAGCAGCTTTGGCCAGTACACTCTAGGATAGAGCTTACAGCAGTAGCTCACGTGACCTCAGGGCACCCGCGTGAGTGGCAACTAGGCCGCCATTATGGGCTCCCAATAGGGGTGCTAAGTGTCACATTAGTGTTTAATGAGTGGCATGCCACCGGACAATAACTCGTCAGAAGAAGAGCGAGGTGGAGAACCGCCGAATTTTGAATTTGTAGAAATAGGCGGAGATGCGCCGCCGTCCCTATCTGCCAACGAAGAGAGCAATGAGAGCACCGAGAGTGGGACCCGGCAACCACGGTTTGCTCATTTTATGTTTTCATTTAGATCGCGCATGCCTCACTCCCGTGAGAAGGCCACTGCTGCAGCATTATCAGCGCTCAAGCGGATTCCCGTGGATCAGGTGCCCGAGGTGGACCGCAACTGCGTGATTTGTTACGAACCGCTGGAGGATGCGGCTCCAGAAGATATCCACGATGAAGTAGCAGAAAGCGCAGAGGCCAGCGTAGAGTCCAATGCGGAGGCCAGCGCCGAGAGCAGCGCCGATGCGAGTTCCGAGTCCACCACGGGCCTCAACTCGGGCTCGAGCACGGCCTCTAGTTTTGGGTTCAGCACAAGTTCTAGCCTAGGAGGAGAACGTCAAATTCGTCCAGAGTCGCCAGCAGAGAATGAGGGGGCTGCGGAGCCTGCGGAGCCAGCTGCTGAGCCGGCTGCCGATGCTCACCCATGCCCCAATGACCATTCTCCGGCGCAAATGCCCTGTAAACACATCTTTGGTAGATCATGTTTATACAGCTGGCTCAAGGGGAATACTACTTGCCCTATCTGCCGTTCCGCTGTAGAGGGAGAGAATGACAGTGAGGGTGATCAGCAACGCTATGAACTCCTAAACCTGAACCTGGATGTATTCTTGCCGGAGGAGAATGGGCCGATCAACATGCAGGAGCTTTTGCGGGACTCTACAATTCAATTGCCAATTGTACGTCTGTTGAACCCTACTACTGATGAAGAACGCGGTGGTGAGCGTGAAGGCGACCGTGAAGGTGGTGAGCAGACAAACCAGGAAGACAGACCAGCGGAGCCTCGTCCCCGGCGTATTAACCACATGTACATCCATCACTTGCACCCTTTTGGTCCTCACCGTCGTGACGATGCCGATACCCCTGGTGATGCCTCTAACGAAACAAGTCCTCAAGCAGACAACCAAGAGGCTCAGCAGCACCCGCACCATGCTGCTCATCAAGCTGCTCACGATGCAATTAATGCAGCTCTTGGTAGAATCATGCAACCCAATTTCGCATGGTGGCCCGGTCAGCCCGGTCAGCCTGGTTTGGCCACTGGCAATCAACCTGCCAACAACAATAACAGCGATGACAATGCTAACAACAATAACAACACCGCTGATGGACCGTCCAACGCCTCTTGGGACCCACCGTTACGAGAAGCGGTGCGTGATGGCCGTCCTAATCCCAGTGCCTTTGCAGCAGCATTGCACCGTGCCCGCAATGCCACCCGCAATCCAGATAACACAAACAACTTGGCATACATGTATTTTATGCGTCGTGCTCAATCCGCTGCTCGTCGTGAGCACATTCGCCAATCAGCAGAAGCTGCCCTGCATTCTCAGCACGAGTCTTTTTTGAATATAATGCGTCGTATGATGGGTCGTGGAGAGGAACAGCGTGCAGAACGCGAGCGTCAGCGTGATCAGGGATCTTCCTCCCCATCTGCTCCCCCATCCGACAGCACTACGCCATCTCACGCCGACTCTGCCGAGCCCAGTGTACCTCGCACCGAGTCCGAGCAGCCTGATCGCACGTCTTCTGAACCGACACCTGATCAAATGTCTGAAGTAGAAACTACTTTACCTCAACCGGGTCCTAGCGTGATTGACAACTCGCAAGATGAGGACGAGCCTATGGATCCAGTAGAGACCGAAGATACCCCAGAGGTGCGCCAGCTTCCTCGTCAAGGCCCTAATCGCAGACAGCGCGAGCCAAATGATGGGCCATATACCCGCAAGACGAGAAATCCCTAGGCCGTTCATTTATCCTAGAATATTTATTTGCATTTCACCCATGGCTAATATATAGGCATAGTTATGCATGAATCTGATGTAGTTTATACATATTACGAGCATTAAAAAGGTACCTAGATGGCGACATCGTACACAAAGTCGCTACACACCACCCCCTTGCAGGCCTTGGCTGACGAGATTCGAAATGTCAAGGAGAAGGTTTATTGACATTGGTGCCAACCTCACTGACCCACAATTTAGCGGGATTTACCGAGGAAAAACCAAGCATGTGAACGACTTTGAGGCAATGCTGGCTCGTGCAAAGCAAGTGGGGTGCGAGAAGATGTTGGTTACGGGTAGTGACTTGCCAGAAAGCAAAGCAGCAATGGAATTAGCAGAGAAATACCCCGGATTTCTTTTCTCGACTTGTGGAGTACACCCCTGCTCAGCGGCAAGTGTACCCAAGGAGTCGGATTCTTACTGGGCTGAAATAGAAGCTCTAGCCAAGGACGGGGCTCAAAAGGGGTTCATTAAAGCGTATGGTGAGTTTGGGCTCGATTACGACCGGTTCCATTATGCTACTAAAGAACAACAGCACGCTGTTTTTATTCGCCAGCTGGATATTGCTAGCAGAGTGAACTTGCCGCTGTTTCTCCACATGCGGGCGTGTGCAGACGATTTCATTGAGTTGCTTGAGCCATGGATCAAGGAAAACCAAGACTCGTGGCGTGGAGGTGTCGTTCACTCATTTACTGGTACTATCGAAGAGCTCCACAAGCTGCTGAAGTTGGGCCTGTACATTGGAGTGAATGGGTGCAGCCTCAAAACACAAGAAAACCTTGATGTAGTGGAGGCGATACCGATTGACAAGCTAATGCTAGAGACGGACGGTCCGTGGTGCGAAATTCGACCTTCACACGCATCGTCAAAGTACATATCCAAGCTACCGTTTGAGGCGGTCAAGCCTGAGAAATGGCAGGCAGGGGCATTGGTTCGGGGTCGTTGCGAGCCTTGCCAGATTGAAAATGTTGCCCAGGTTGTTGCTGGTGTGAAAAATATGAGTGTTGACGAGGTTTGCGAACATGCATGGAACAACACTCAAAAGGTATTTAATCTCTAAGGGTTTGATATCATTAATTGCTAGGTAATTATTACAGAAACTAAAATAGAGTTCACACTCGCCTTAATCATTAGTTCATTCATATACTAAATATAGATAAACCTACTCGCTGGGAGCGCTGGGCTCTGTGTCGCTCTCATGTTCATGCTCCATTTGGTAGTCAGAATCAACGTCGACCTCCTCGTCCTCTGCGCCGAGGAAGCGGATGCCGAGTCTGCTGAGCAAGCTGGTAGCTTCTGAGGGATCGAGCCGCCCGCCGTCGGGACCGAAGAGTTGTTGCATTATGGCGTGGCCATGGTTGTGCGCGGGCTCGGAGGGCTGTGCGGGTTGTTGTGTCGCACGCGACTCGATATGGGCCCGGACTGCCGCGGTGGAACGGGCCATGACAGGGCCTTGACCTTTGGAAACACGCTCAGCAATCTTGGCGTACCATTCCTCAAGAGTTTGCCCATTTAGCAAAGCAACAATACATACAGTCATATTGTCACATCCAATACCGCTTGTATCAGACTCGGGAGCTAAGCACTCCTCCATCAGCAGCTCGCAGATATCTTGCAAGGGGACATTGTCGGCGATACCTCTGCGCACAAACTCAATTACTTCCTGTGAGTGCATGCAGTCCCAAATACCGTCACAAGCAAGCAAAACAAATTCGTCGTCGTCGGACAAGGGGTGCTCGATAATATCGGGGCACGCGGTGACGACCTGCTCCTCGGGCGGTAGCTGAGGGGACTTCTTGAACGAAAAATCACCAATAGCGCGGCTCAGAGCCAAGTTGCTATTGACACGGCCACCATCAACAAAACCACCTGCGTTCATGATACGGCTGCGCTCTCCTTCATTATCAGGTTTGTGGTCAAACGAAAGAGACTTGGCAGTACCAAGACGGCCCAAAACAGTGCGGCTATCACCCGCGTTAGCACAAATGACGCTCTTGGGAGTAATTAAACAAGCGGTGGCTGCGCATCCACTGCTATCCACGGCGCCATTGCAGGCCTCGAGAATCGCGGCATCAGTAGCAAGAAAACCATCCGTAAGCGCGCGCTTGTAATCCTTGGAGAAAAATTCACTTTTTTTAACCAGCTCATGAGTATGTTCGCCGGCAAATTGCGCGGTTCTCTCTCCGCCATGGCCATCGTAAACGCCAAAATAAGCGACACCCGTGGGTCCCATCTCGAGCTCGGCAGCGTGAGCATCTTCCATGCTTACACGCCAACCTTGCATTGACGAAACACCAAATGCGTAGTACTGATTCTTTCCGCTCTCGGAAGCTTTTTCTGTCACCGGCTGCGACAGAATTTGGCCCATTGTGAAGTGACGTGGTTTGGGGGGTCTTAGATATGGGTGCGCCTAGGTGGTGGCGCCTAGGTGGTGGCGCATGCCCACTTTTGTTTTTTTCGTGAAAATTTTTCTCTATTCAGTTGTGAGAAATTAAATGAGGCTGCTTGAGCCGAGAGTTCAGGCACAAATCGTGTTCAATCTCGTTTATCGAAATCTAAATGAATACATATGCAATATGAGTAACCCTAACCTGTGAATTTTTCGAGGTATCTCTTGACCTCGCCCTCGAGAGGGTGGGCGTCACGTGTGCTAGCGTGAGGAGTGGTACCCACGAATAGTTTTCGATTAGAAAAGAAAAGAAGAAAAAAAAATGAAACTAGTGTAAACTAGCGAGCGCGGCGATCAAGAATTGAGTCACTAAATGGCAAACGTGAGAGCACCCTCTCATCAGTCAATAGCGACCTCAATACCACCATCACCATGTGGCAAAGTACTCCTCTGGAAACAGTCTCAGACGCTTAGGCCCTATTGATAATCAAGGATCCTTGGATCTGTACCAGTTTGCACGTACCCGCATATACTGTAAGGGTCGTCACTGCACTTGTGTGCTAGTGATGCCCACTGGGTTACAATGCAGGTTGCGTGGTTATCAATCTCTAGTTTAGGGTTTGATCGCATCTATGCTGATGCTGGTTAAAACGTGACGATCTCCCTACAAACAAGTCAGAAGCTTAGATACTGCACTCGATAGTCTTTAGCAGGAACGGAGCAGCATGGGTATCTTGACTACTTTTTAGCAAAATAGAGGGCCCTGCCTCGAGGGCATCTGTTGAAATTCTTTTTGATAAGATAAGTTATCAATTCCTATACCCTAGATAGCACAATTTCATTGCACTCATTCAAGCGTGGGATGCCTCACCACTTTCACATTTGATTGAGCACGTAGTGAGATAGAGTCACGCTATGCAGCCAAGACATTGTACCTATTTTGGATTAGCCTAAGATCTACTGCATGCAGTGGTTCGGCATGTTCCTGATTGAATTTCATCGGTGTGCCGAGACGTGCGCACGGTTCACTACAGTAACTATCGCGTATTAGCCCTCGTCGCGTCTGCTGCCGGACGCTTTCAAGTGACTTAAGTATTCCCCAAGTATATCAGTTTATGTCGTTCCGTTATTGTGAGGTTTTTTCCCATCAGACCGCTGTCGGATTTCCAGTCTATGCATCTTTTAAAAACGCCTCAAAATGATCAAGGTCCTCGGAGGAGTAGTCGACTCAAAGACTCAGGAAAATACCTACTTGATGCATAAAAGTATGGAAAAATATGGTTTTTAGCAACCGCAATTCGTGGTTATCCGTGATCTAGCCGAATAAACTCATCTTCCCGAGGATATTAGAATTGGGCATATTTTGACACTCGATAAATGCAAGACGTATAATAGGCCTTGTTTAATTTTAATCAAGTCAGAAACTGAGCAGAGAGGCGAAACGCCTCATTGGTCCTGGGACCCCCAACGTGCCTGCATTTTGCAGCTGCAGAAAACGTGGCACGCATCTCATCATGTAAAGTGGGGCCCGCTTAATTTAGTCGTGAGGTCGCCAGGAACGCAAGTTTCATCACTCATAGGCAGGTACAAGACTGAAATTTATACCTTGATTTCAAGGGCTTTGAAATTACAACTCCAAAGAGCGTGCGAGTGTGCTCAGTTTCAACAAAAAGAAGCATCTGCAGTCCAATGTGTGACAATGTTTTCTTACTCGAGTGCGTTCACGTGCCCTGCATAGTCATTGCACAGCAATGTACAGCAATGCACCTCCATAGCTAGCAGGTAATTACAGTTGCTAGAATAAATGCTATGGAGCTATACTAATTAACGAAAAGCACCCCTGTATTTCAAATAATGTTATCCTTTCTTATATTTCATGGTTATATTTTTTTTTCAATGTTCCCATCCTGTATGAGCACATGAGGTTGTGGGCATGCCTATCCCTAGTTATAACCCAAGATTAAATCTGCCAGTACTTTGGAACGGACGCGTCAACCATGACAAGTGGTTTTATACGCTGTATTGGTGAGTCCCATATTTTTCTATTAGGGTTCTCTCGGCAGTACTTTTCTTCCCTGGGGTCAGAATGAAACTGATTGTTTTGCTTTCTGCCAGATGGAGTGCATGATTCTGAACTGCGCGTGCATGTAATTCCTGATCCTCTTTGCCTCGTGGTAATCTCAGGAATTGTGCTTCTTGGGGATGCATATGTGCTCTAGTGTTTAGAATATCGAGACACAGGGTGTATGCAGAAACTGGGCTCAAATATTTTATCCTTTTTAGGCATGAATTCGCTTCTTGGGCCCCCCCACACATCGATGCCTATTTGGATCTACAGGTTTCCGCTAGAGAGCACAGATTTCGCCTCCACAACCTACCAGAATAGCCTTTTCCGCTGATTTACTCACACTTGACAGGGGTATTCAAGTGATGCGATCATATCAATAATGGTCAAGCTGCTGAGATCAACAAAATTCAAGGGTGCTACACATAACCTTAGTTTTTGCCAGAACGAGACTAATATCTACCTCTAGCAATAATATTCCTGCAGAGAGGTCACGACTACGAGAGATAGTCACTCACAAGTGGTGTGTAGCAGCGGCAGAGGTCGTGCGAGTGAGTCTCTTCACGTAGAGTACACGTTCAGACGTTTCAATGACTTGGTGATCAGACTGGCTGTAGTCTAGAGACCCGAGCTTGAGATACTGATCTAGTAATTGTTAGGTTGCAAGCAGATCATCGAAATATGTGTAGGAACTGTGTGTTTCATCAGGTGCATAATTTATGGGGTCGCCATGTCGCTGGGCCTCGGATCTCTAACAGAAGCTCGACCATCCATACATATATACAATAACATTAGCTAGTGTCCTTCATATCCCCTTACATGAATGGCTAAAGGCTTTTGCAGCAGACTGTTGAACGTAGCTACAAGACATAGTACTAGCCTCACTGCGCACTGTGGAATTCGAACAATCATTCCTTTAGCAAGGCAGGCAGTTTATGTGCAACGCGACGCCATACTCACCAAATACTTTGAAAGTATCATGTGTACAGGTCTGCTGTAGTGAACACGTTGACTGCTTTCATGTGGAGCTCGCGTGGCACAATAGTTTAATTTTTAAACCTACATGTACCGTTACACTCACTAGATTAATCTCTTTTGTTTGCATCGCTTTGTTTATCAAGCAATGTGTGAGTCTACGGATCGTGCTGACACCAGTCTATCTAAATACGCTTGAATTAGTTACGCTATACAAAATAGTTTACTATATATACACGCCTACGCAAACATCACCACAGCTTATCAGCCTTTTATTGTTCTAGACCCCACCAATATGTGCTCAGTGTACCCCAGGTTTACCCAGCCGCTTACAGCAAGTCCCAGCCAAGTCTTGGCGAATCAGCGGCTATCAGGAACTTATCATCTGCGGGATAAAGAGTGTCCGAAAATCGTTTTGGCTACAAGCGGTTGAGCTTTTCGCTTAAGGATCTTCAATATGCAGTTAGAGGCTGCGGTCCATATGCATAGTTACAACAGGAAAATGCAAATAAAACTTGTGTTTGCCTGAGGGGCTCTCACCGCAAGATCTCGCCTCGAGTGAGCTATATTGTTTATAATGAGCATTTTTTTCACGTGAAAAATCGATTCCTTCACCTCGCTATCGAGTTTGAGACCGTTATGGAGCAAGTCTTGGCATCTCGTGGAGTGCATGCATGGACCTCATGTACATTAGACCGTTTGCATGGCTTGAACAATCTCTGCACAAATACACAAGGACTGAATAACTGTATCATCTATAATCAATTTTATATTGGCCCGCATAATTTATTCTCTGTGGATTCCCACTCGTCAGTACCATTTCTCTCCCTTCAAGGACTGGGAGTTTTGGGCACGTGCCTCCAAGTAATGCATGTGTGTCGATCGGCAGAGCAAAAATAGCCAATATGCTTACAAGAAAAACGGGGACTTTTCAAGAGAGCATCGTAATTCTATAGCTGCCATGGTTTTACTAAACTTTATAGTACAGGTGATGATATATTAACCCCTTCACTGGCGTCAACACGCAAGTACTAATGCATCGTAACTGTCATCGATTTTTAAACATTCAGGCACCGTCCAAACGAGTGGGTTTACAGTCGTAACAGCTGTGATCATTTCAGCCATCTGCTTTGTATCTAATATCGTGTTCCTGCAAAACTCTAACGACTAGGCTTAACGGTTTCCAGGAGTACATTCGCAGGAAACGATTTAATACATTACCATGACAACTGCTGGCCTAAATTTATCCGCTTGCGGGGATATTGCGGTGACTACGTTTCGAGTGAAAAAGAGGCCCTGCTCGTGAACGCTGGTGGTAAAACATAGTTTAATAAGTATAATCAAATTATTTTAGAGCTCTTGAAGGCTAGCAGCGTGAGATCACGTGCATAACTCTGCAACAGCCGGCCCCATTCGAGCGCAGAATAATTACAAAATTTGTACTAGCGTCGACGGGACGACTCGTAGCACTGATTTTAGGATTAATGCCACTCAACTTGAGTAAAGCGGTGATCTCTTGCCGCTGGGTGCAGGCCTGCTCAATACATGGACGGAGGAGGACCTGGGGTTGGCCTGATGCAGCAACCCCAAACTAGGATTGTGCACCCAATTTAAGCTTTTTATTCGATCGCCTTAGTATCCCTCAGCATATCGCCTTGTGGTGTCGCCTCGAGAAGGCTAAACTTCGAGGCGGACAGGTGACTTGTGGGGTGAGGTCGTCGGCTTGCCCGAGGTTGCTATCATCCCACGGTCTCCAACGGGCACGATTAACCATTTAATGCTGTTACCTAGACTTAATAAAGCAAGGCGTATAATATTTTGAGGCCATATCAATCTCGGAAGGGATGGGCCACAGTTGATGGCAGCATACAGGGCAATTGGGTCACCTCAGTTTCCCCGCGGCAGCAAGGTGCTCATATTTTTGCCTAGTTACTGTGTTCACTATATCACTAGTTACATGTTTAGTTTCTTCTAATTTGCACATATTATATTTTTAGGGTGACGCCTGAAATTAGGATAGTGAATGCAAATCACTATGACCACAATACGTCGTGATATCGCCAACTAACAAGCATAGTATGAATTTTTTTAAATATATTTATTAATATTTATAGTGTATGTATGTCTCTGTGTGCCTCATTTAACTATAAGGGGCCGCGCATGCCTGCAGGTACACTGCACGCCTAGATCGTAATCATGTGCATTAATGTCTCAGAAGTTGTGCATATGAAGCATGCGGATGGAACTGGGAGACAGATAATCAGATTTTTTTTACACGACAGTATTAATGTCTCAGATAATATGTGGTTAGGCGGCTCGCCTGCCGTTGATCGTTAATTCGAGGTGGTGACCCTCTGCGGGGGTGATTAACACTGACGAGATTTATACGTCAAACACCCCGATACCCTAGGAAACTGATACTATTGGGTCAAAACAAGTAGCGCTGATACAGATATAAGGACTAATCGTGCGAGACTATCATCTCCTAAGCCCCTATCTAGTCGTCCCGCCGTTAGCGGCCGCCTGCAAAATGCAAGTGCATAGCCACTAAAGTGATTCCAGCGACGAGGCGGTGCTCATCAATAGATAAGCTAGAGCTTTAAATTTACCAAGTATTATATACACTATTGATACCTTGTGTTTTGCTTATGCCAAGGAAAGCAATGGAAGGGGGAGGGGCTGCATGTATACTGTACTCGGCTGAACTGAGCTAGCTGAAAGCAATTGTAGGACAATTTCACTTATAGTGTTCCAGCTATGCAATCTACATATTTGAGTGGCAGGGGATGACTTGGCGCTTAGCTACTATTTTTCTTGGATTTTTGAGGGTGCCGGTGAAGGAGCACGCAATATGCAGGCGCTTGCGTAAAGCCATAGTTCAGAGCTCTGGTGTACTCTAGCATTTGAAAGATTTTTCAACAAAATTTTTTAAAATTGTTGATCTGATATCTAGACCGTTGTTACGCCTGCATGGCCGTTCCAACGACCCTCAACGGTATTCGCTTTAAGGGGGGTTTTTCCTGCAGATGCGATGCAGCAGCTCGATCACCGAGAGTTAGCGGGACTTTATTAATTTCTAAATACTTGTAGCTCTTGAATTTTTGAACATATATTATTTCTTAGCGGGCTATCAATACGCCGGTGTGATTATTGGCCAGTAGTGTAGTGTATCTATGTAAGATTGCAGATGTCTTGGCATTTTACCGCTAAAGGAGTGCTTTATCGAGCAGCAAACACAGAGATTCATAGCAGATAGCAGTATCCTAGTTTATTAGAGAATAAATAAAATTTACACCTTTTTCAAATATAACCACAATCTAGTGCTACTCGTGGGCTTGCTCCTGTTTTTGCGCGTAAAATATTTCTCTGATGAGGTGGACTAGCCCTTACCTATTTTCGAGGGTACAACTTCGCGATCGTTTAACGGGGTTATTTAGTATATAAATGAGGCACCTAGAGTTTTATATCCAACAGTTTGCATTCCCTTGGGTGAATTCGAAGGCGGCAGTGCTGTAGATTAGCTAGGGTTGGGGTGCAGTTTGGGTCAGGGTAGCTGGCTCCTAACTGTAGTGAGTAACCCCACCCCTCTCTAGGCTAGAGCCAGATGTAATTGCCATGTTGGACAGTTTTGATAGATAAGTAGCGATGTTCAAGCAAAAGACCCTGGTAAAGTTGAATAAATACTTGTATACGCGACAAGGTATCAATATACTAGCTAAAACTTGGTAGCCACAGTGTACTAGGCTAGAGTGTTTGAGGCTGTAATGCACAATGACTTGCGGGTGATTCAAACGTAACGATTTCAGGCGGGAATAGCTGCATAATATGTGCATTATGCATTAGCTGCATGTGGCTGACATTGAGCTTCTCCTCCCCATGAGTGCGTGCATATACAGTACCGTTTAAAGTGCGCACAGACATGTTTGATGACGTCTACGGAAGCGTCTATCATGCCGGTTATATAATATCGTACTGCAAGTATTTATACAATGCCACAGGCGCCCGCCCCAAACTAAACCACTAGCATCTACCTTGCGGAAACACTAAAGCATCAAACGCATTCTACATCACACTACTAGAACATGCTCGCGAGCATCCCAAACACGTACGAAGACCATCACAACGACCACGACGTACAGCTTTATTCACAGTCAATGTCGAAGCATCATCACAACCAATACACACGAATTGGTGAGTTCCCTAGACCACCTCCTCCACACCACGCAGTAATGGATGAGCACATTCACATGCCCGCTCAGCAGGACTACTATTACGATGGCCCCGCACAGCCAAGCTACTTCACCACCCCCTCCTACGACGTGCAATTTACTCCAGAGTACAATAGCTTTGGCTACTTGCAGTCAAACACAAGTGCATCTCAATTTTCTCACACCTCAACGCTGAGCAGCCCTTCTCTTGACCACACTCCAGGGTCCACGATGGCCGGTAGTCTACCAAGCCCATACTCCAAGGACTACCCTGACATGCTGGCAGCCATGCGCAATCGTACACATTCTTGGAGCTCAAGGAGTTCTCGAAAATCCAGAGCTTTCTCATACGATAGCAAGTACAGCATGCCCTACGAGCCTCAAGTCGGAAACAACTTTGGCTCCACCACTGGCGATAACGATCAATTGGTCAGTCCACTAGTAGGATCTGTGGATGACGTGTATGGTGAAGCGGCTGCCGCTGCCGCTGTCGCTGGTGAGCGTATGCGTGCCAACTCGCATCCTCAATATCTATACAGCCCTGTCGCCGCTCCTTTACCCCCTCTACCGGTAACAACCCCCATGCACCCCAGTCTCGAGCGCCAGTCCAGCTATGGCAGTAACAACAGTGACAATGAGTGCTACTCACCTACCAATAATCGCGAAGAAGGGGATGAGCGGAGATCAAAAAAGAGCGCCATTTGCCCTGTGTGCCACAAGGTTCTCAAGCGTGATCTTACCCGTCATATGCGCACACACGAGGAAACTGCGCGGTTTATTTGTCCTTTCCCGCGGTCGCAATGCCCCCACAAGCGTGGTCAATTCAACCGGCCGTATGACTTCAAAAAGCATTTGTTGCACCATCACTTTCAGTTCGATAAGGCTAAAGTTGTGAGGAGATTTAGAGATTTACAGTCCAAACTCACCTGTCGGGGATCATGTCCTTGTGGCCAAGGTAATTTCACAGCTTCTGAGTGGCTAGACAACCACATCTTGGGCGGCCAAATTTGTCCCCTTGTACAACAACCCCTAGAACCTAATTCAAACGACGTTTAGTTTGCTATTTAAATATTTATTTGTATCAATCCTTTAATGTAATAATAACTACACACCTTTTACTGGCAGTTTTCTCATGGACTCTTTGTGAAAATCGTAGATGCTGTGTAATCTGTGATCAGCCTATATATTTGTGGTTATAGTGTCTGTAGGGTATAAATACATGCGTATTCAGGAACTTTTGATGGTGAGGAGCTACTCCTCTCGTGAAACGCTCTGCACCTCTCAATATTTTTTGATATTTGCATAAGCTCGCCTACAGCTAAAGTTTATGCAATGCAATGCAGATCGCTATGAATAGCACACTGTTGGCGATCGTGAAAGAAAGCTGTGTCCGATCCGATTGTCGCGACACGTTCTGTTTTATAAAAATTATCTCAAAAAATCTTGATATTACCCTCGCGCGTTGGATGTCATCGGGATTCTCCTCAGATATGTCTTGTTACTGTGCATTCCGTCTGCAAGCGAGAAAACACCTGCACCTACTCGTGCAGAAACCGAAGATCCTCAGCCTCGGGCCGTTTGAAAAACGGTTTAAACCGTACGTTTGAAAATAAAAACCGTTACTTAGATTATGTTTATTGCATCTATCGATAAGTCAAGATATAGCGAGTTATCGGGAGAAATAGATTTGAACTGAGCAATTTTATCCAATCGCCGGCTATTTCGCTCATCGGCTATTTTTCTTGATTTTGTAAGCAGAAGAAAAAATAAGATAGCTGCCAACACTTTATTCAATCACAAGAAAATAAGCTACCAAGAACGAAAATAAGAATGGCAGGAGATGAATTGGATGATGGACTAGAGTATTCTTTTACTGCTTCCCCAACAAGCCCACACGAACTGGATAGTGAGCCGGAAATCAGCAACTCCTCGTCTGAAAAGCAAGAACCCCCTAAATCGAACCCTAAACCCAAAAAGAAGAAGAACCAGAAGAAGAAGGATGAAAAGCGTATGGAAATGGAAGCAGCAGTAAACAAAAAGCGGCAATTGGGCCTAATGGATCCAGCAAATATTGCGGATTACATTGCTGCGAGAGTTATCGGTGCCAAAGATTTGAGCACAATGGAGCTGCAAGACCAGTCAGTCAGCCAATCTAGTATTGTTGACTCGAGCGAATGGGAAGGTAGTCGTGATATCTCTAGGCTGCCTACTTTTATTAAAAATTTTAATATTGTGGAGTCTGACTCCCTCGCAGTTGTTTTACACATATCTGCGATACGTGCATGTGATGCGTGCCGATCATTAAGGGCCCTCAAAATTCCTGTTGGAAAGCTCATTCCCAAGAATAAGCCACTGCAGGATAAAGAACTCCTTGCCAAGAAACCTAAGCTTGTCGTGGCAACCCCAGGGCGTATTCGTCGCCTCATTTCAGAAGGGATTCTCGATGCTAATGTTATCAAGAAGGTTGTCGTTGAGGCCTCATTCATTGATAAAAAGGCCAATTCGGTTTTCGATTTGCCAGAGACGATTCCAGTGCTAAATTCTCTAACAAAGGCTGGCGCCAAAGTATACATCTTTTAGATATGCGTAGTGTGAATAAAGTTTATTAATATAAATGCATTAAGATAGATATAAAAGTGATGAAGCGTTGTTCCCAGAAGAGAGACTGGGGTTTCGGGGTGAAACAACTGCTCCATGCATCAACGTTTCCCCCTAGTTGCTCCCCAATATCGCTGCAATGTATAAGGGGTGTGCATATGCATAAGCTGCATAATACTTGCATATACCGTTTGGTGGCCGTTGAACGGCGAAGTACCGGACTTAACGGTTAACGCGGTTGACCCAGAAGTTTGCAGCAGTTCCCAGCACTATGACCATTAAAATTACGAACCCCAAAATGGAATACCACCAGTTGAGGTTGTCGACATTTTGTCCTGGGACCTGCACGTTCATGCCAAAAAGGCCTGTAATCAAATTCATGGGGACAAGAACTGTACCAATTAGTGTAGCTTTCCCCAAAACTGTTGTCATGCGATTAGAACTGTTTACGAATTCCATTTGAAGCTGAGCCATATAGTTAACATGAGATCTGCTCAGAATCTTTTCGTATGCCACCAGATTCTGGTACATTGTTAGAATATGATCTTGAATGTCACCCAGATACAGAGCAATTTCCTGGCTGGGAGCGTTTTTACCCCAAGTTTCGTTGCAGCGCTTCTCGAATCCTTTGATGACATCGGCCTTGCCCGTAAGTAACCGAATGAGCGCCATAGCCACTTTACGTGTCTCTGCTAGTCGCTGAAGAATTGTTCTCATATCTTGTTCGTGACCTTGAGCATAAACATGGTCCTCGATATAGTCTGTCTCTGCCTCGACCTCATGGATCAATGGTGCAAAGGAATCGGTGATATCATCAACTAGCGCATAGCAGATCCAATCGCTCGTGACATTGACATATTCGCGCAGCTGGCGCATACGTCGCCGGACGTTGCGACAATGAGCTACGGGGGTAAAGTGGAAACTGAGCACGCCATCGGCAAATACAATAATGTAAAAATTGATTGGTTCCAAGTAATACTCTTCGTTTTCTGGATTATTTCCAAATGTATGAAAACTCACAAAATAGTATTTCTGGAAAAGTTCGAATTTCTCCCGTGAATCCTCTGTACGGATATCCTCGCTAGTGAGAGGGTGAATACCAAACGCACGACTTAGAATCTTGACCTCTTGATCAGAGGGATCGTAGCAATCGAGCCACCAGGTTCCATTATTAGATGTGAACAAAGACGCAAACGACTCATTCTGACCCACCAATGATGCCAAATCGCTACTGTGTATAGTCTGATCCAGTTTTGTGGCAAAAAACGAGAATCTCACATCCTCCGAGTCATTATCATCGTCGTTATCATCCATTTTCTTTTTGAGGTTATGCAATTGAGGAATAAAGCCTACCCTTAGGTCATTGGGGTTCTGTATGTGTTCTCCCATATCAGGGGCTGCTGGTCCTTGCGGAGTCACAAGAGTGGTATCTGTACCTTTGGATGGTGGTGCAGCAGCTTCTTCTGGTAGAGGCGAATCGT
This sequence comes from Wickerhamiella cacticola, assembly GCA_030564425.1. Classification (NCBI taxonomy): domain Eukaryota; kingdom Fungi; phylum Ascomycota; class Dipodascomycetes; order Dipodascales; family Trichomonascaceae; genus Wickerhamiella; species Wickerhamiella cacticola. The sequence goes on along the minus strand of JAJLUX010000021.1, from coordinate 49,995 downwards.
CAATCGCTTGGTCATTGTCGTCCTCTTCGCTCAGTTGGAGCAATTGATCTAGTTCCTCTAGTTTGAGTTGGGGGCCAGCCTCTTTTTCGTACATAGGGAAACATACATCCTCATCTGTTTCGTTACCACCTGAGCTGTGACTGTCCACTTCATCGTCTCGTTGAGCATCCAGGCCGGAATCACGAGAGCTAGAACTAGCAACCGAAGCTGTTGATCGATGTGAACTTCGCGAGTACCCCCTAGCGCGGCCGAAATTGAAGGGCTTACGGCTAAGTGAAGAAGCTTTTGAAGAAACGGAATTAGAACGGTCCTTGCGTTTGCGTTCTCCGCTCATTATGGTCTTGACGCCAAAAAGTTTCCTAGGAAAAGCCTAAATTACGTGATAATCTCGAAACCACCCACAAAGGTATTCGTGATGGCCCTCAACTAGAGAAAACTGCTAAATCAAATCATCCAAATGTCATTTTCTACGCCGCCAAACAAGCGCATGAGATCGTCGCCACGCACTCCAAAGCCACGCAGGGCACCCGCCGAGCACCCTCCACCACGGCTGTCGTATCAGGATGTGCAGCCGCGGGCACTGCCGCTTAATGATAACGCAATTGATAAGCTTTTACGCGGTGGGATATACACTAGAAGGATAACTGAGGTCTGTGGTGCTTCAGCAACTGGCAAGACAGCGTTCTGCCTCACACTAGCTCTATCGGCCCAGGTCTGTGATAGTAGGCCAATCTACATCGTCAATAGCGAGCCGGCGCTGATAATGCGACGTCTTGAGTCGCTAAGAGTGAGGCACCCAGACGCTACTCTGGATCAGATACTTGCGTTGCAGCGACCAGTAAATACAGTGCAAGGGTTTATGCGGGTAATTCAGTCGCCAGAATTTGAGCAGCTCTTTATATCTGGCGCAACTGCGGTTATTCTCGACACTTTGCCCAGACTTTCTATCGAGCAAGTGATGTATGTTACCACCCGGTTGAGACTTTTGGCAGTAACCCATGATACAGCAGTTGTAGTCACAAACGGGCTCGTGGGGACTCCCGAGAAGGACGCCAGGACAAGTGGGGGGCCCAGCTGGAGTCAAGTACGTCCATATCTAACTGGTACGCAGCCTGACCAAGAATGGGCAGATGAACCACGGATGGGCTGGACGCTCACACGCAATGTTGATACAAGGATTCTATTGACTCGCACCCCTACCAACAAGCGTGAGATGAGAGTGCTCTACAGTAGTGATACAAGGCGAGGAACTATAAAATTCAAGATGATGGATATCGGTCTTGTAGGAGAGGACAACGCCTAGGGCCTACAGCCTCTCCAACTGAAAATCTCTGAAGCTTGAGATTTCATGCAAATGCGATTCGAGTGTAATTGCCCATCCTTTCAGAGAGTATTGCATCTTTTCAAGTGCCAAGAACGGTACCATTGCCTCCTCTCGAGCTATAATCACATCCCCAGTATCAGTATAAATGCATAGGGACCCGTCAATATGAAGTGATCTCAGTTGTAGTTTCTTGGGGTTTCTGAATATCCTGTTCATGTATTGGGGCAAGTACCATAAAAATGCCCGAGCAAATGCCTCATACCATATACCGTCGACTGACATATGCGGGTCGCCAGAGTTGTACAGCATAAATGGGGTATAATCGGGTACTTGGTAGGCACTTATTGATGTGATTTGACACTTTGCACTTACAGCAGTAATGGATCCGTCTACTTGTCCGCAAAACAGCCACAAGCCCTCGACATGATCCAACTCCTCGGGCTGAGAGAGAAGAAAAGGATGGATTTGTGGTTTTAAAACAGTTGACCGTTTTTTAGATGGGCTAGTAGGCTCGAGGCATATTTCATAAGAACGCTTCATAGTTTTTTTGGGTTTTTATTTCTCTCCTTTTGGGCTAATAGTCGCGAGTGTTTATTTATCTGCACGACGCCACCACTTTTAATTTATGCAGTTAGTCAGCTATGGCGGCGAAACGCTTGGGGGGTACGAGGGGGACCCAAAGTGCACCCGCGTTTTTCTGATTAGACTACATAATTCGGGCACATGGCGAATAAACGCGATTTCACAGAATATAGTGAACCAAACGACCGTGGGTCCCCAACTAACGATGCCGATAATGACGATGTAGCACCCCCATCATCGCCACCTGGTATTCCCTTTGGATTCGATGACGATCCAGACGAGGACGAGCTTCAAGAGGAGGAAGAAAGCGGTGAAGAGCTCATGGAAACAGCAATGAACGATTACGGTGCAAACCTCGTGCAAGACCAGTACGACCTGAACGCAGAAGACATCGATGATCAAGAGTATGAGGAGATGGATATAGGCGAGCGTCGTAAAGTAGATGCCATGCTTCGAGCCCGTGCTGAGGGTCGTGATATTCCTACTCTCGATGAGCGACATGAGAATTTTGTACAAGACGAAGACGAGGAAGATGACCTGTTTGTGTCCAATAACCTTCCCATTAACCGCCGTTTTCGTAACCAATTCGATGAGAATGATGAAATGGACGATAATCTAGATGATGATGAAGACGAAGAAGGAAGATATCTCTCCATCAAAGAGTTGAGCGACGTCAAGGCACCCACTTTGGTTGAATGGATCACACAGCCTATGGTACATCGTACTATTGCCCACTATTTCAACGAGTTTTTGGTGACCTTTACTGATGCTCAAGGTCGCTCTATTTATCGTGGTCGTATTGGCACTCTTGTAGAGCAAAACAAGGAATCTCTTGAGGTCAACTACCAGCATCTTACAGAATCCCGTGCAGTCCTTGCATACTTTTTGGTTATATGCCCTACAGAGATGCTCAAAATTTTCGATACAGTAGCAATGGACGTTGTCGTCCTCGAGTATCCCCATTTCAAGCGTATCCACCCGGAAATTTATGTGCGCATGACTGACCTGCCTGTTACCTACACTCTGCGGGAACTGCGTGAGCACCATCTTAATACGCTTGTGCGCGTCACCGGTGTTGTGACACGTCGTACGGGTGTTTTCCCGCAGCTCAAATGGGTCAAATTCGACTGTCTCAAATGTGGCCAAGTTCTAGGTCCCTTTGTCCAAGACTCACATCAAGAAGTCAAACTTAATTACTGCTCAAACTGTCAAAGCCGTGGTCCTTTCGGCATCAATCGTCAAGAGACTGTCTATCGTAACTACCAGCGCATGACCATCCAAGAATCTCCGGGAACTGTGCCCGCAGGTAGATTGCCCCGCCATCGCGATGTCATTCTGCTTGCCGATATGATTGATTCTGCAAAACCAGGTGATGAGGTCGACATTTCCGGAATCTACCGCAATGCTTATGACTCCAGCCTTAATGTAAGGTCAGGTTTCCCAGTTTTCTCTACCGTCATTGAAGCAAATAATGTCTTGCGTCGTGACTCTGGTCATATTTCAGAAATTCATCTCTCGGAAATCGAGGCCAATGAGCTGCGTGGGCTTGCATCTAAATACGGTCACAGAATGATCGATGAGATTGTCGCAGCAATCTGCCCGTCTATCTTTGGTCACCGCGACGCTAAAACTGCCATTGCGTGCTCTCTATTTGGTGGAGTTCCCAAAAACTCTGGTAAAGTAAGTCTCAGAGGTGATATTAACGTGTTATTACTAGGTGATCCTGGAACTGCCAAATCTCAGCTACTCAAGTATAGTGAGAAGACTTCAAGCAGAGCCGTTTTCGCTACTGGTCAGGGAGCTTCAGCGGTCGGTCTTACTGCTAGTGTGCGCAAAGATCCTGTCACTCGCGAATGGACGCTTGAAGGAGGTGCCCTCGTACTGGCCGATAAGGGAATGTGCTTGATTGATGAGTTTGATAAAATGAACGATCAGGACCGTACATCTATTCACGAAGCCATGGAACAGCAATCTATTTCAGTATCAAAGGCAGGTATTGTTGCCAACCTTCAAGCCCGCTGTTCAGTTGTAGCAGCAGCTAATCCTCGTTACGGTCGTTACAATGCAAGTGAGACACTCATGGCTAATGTTGATCTTACTGAACCTATTCTGTCACGTTTCGATGTTGTTTGTATCATTCAGGATCTTGTGATTCCTGAACATGACAAGAAGTTGGCATCATGGGTCGTGAAAAACCACGTGAGGGCCTCAGCAACTCAACTACATGAAGAGTTGCCTGAGGATGACCGGCCGCTCCCAAAAATTAGCCAGGAAACACTCCGCAAATATATTTATTATGCGCGCGAAAACTGTACCCCACGCTTTGGAGCTGGAGGATCGGTCAATGACGCGGCAATATCCGAGCTGTACCAGGAGCTGCGTCGTGAGTCTACAAAAACAGGATCATTCCCAATCACTGTACGTCATCTTGAATCAATTATTCGTTTAAGCGAAGCGTTTGCGCGCATGCGACTCAGCGATATTGTAGACGAGAAAGACGTCAAGCGCGCTATGACCTTGACGGTTAATACGTTCGTGAACTCACAAAAACTGAATCAAAGAAGAGCACTCAGGGCTAATCTTGCCCGCTTTTTAGTGTAATATAGTAATATTTAATTCTAGTACAAAACAAGGTTATCTAAATTACCTTTTGGTCAAGTCCTGACACCCACGGTAGCGAAGATACAAATAAGTCAGTTGAGACATTGTTGTAACTATTTTTCAAAACTCTCAAAGGATTTAGTGGGGTAGCTCTACTCCCCAAGTCGTCAGTATCATAACCACTTGTGTCTCTTAAGTGGCATGAGCAGTGATGTAGCTCCTCTTGCGTAGTAGTATTTGAGACCGGAAAAAAGTGCTACATCTATCTATTCAAGTATAATAATAACGGTACCTAAACCATGCTCTTTGAATGTATCTCATGTAGCGGGTCCCTCTGGTCGAAGTAGGGCGCTACTTTACCGGGTCCTAATGCCAAGCGGGATCATGCTCTAGCGCAACTGAAATTGCATCGCTAAAACACCTTTTTATTGAATTCATGAGGTAGCTAATGACCCACCAGCAAGAAATCAATGACCGCAGACCGGCTACCGGGATGATGTAGTCTACAGCACTAGGTGTAACGGCAAATAGTAATAGTATTATTAGTACATACACGCCCAAGAGACGATGTTCAAAGAGCTAGGAAGTGGGAATTTTGCGGCACCGCGAGGATGATTGAGTTCCAGAAACCCAGACACATTGGCTCAACCCGGGTGTGTAGATATGCCTACATAGGTTGAGGCACTATACTTGATTTTTTACAGCGATTACGAAACAAATTGAAGAGATTCATAGATGGCCACGTGAACCCCCAAGAGAATCCGCAAAGTAGCAGAAAAGTGTACTCAGTTGCTAGTGATGCCAGACGGCATCGGCTTCTTTTTACCAATAATAGTAGACGAATTCACGCTTGAACAATGTGCAAAGTTCATTGCTCAGGGTAACAATTGCTTCTTGAGACTGTTCTGCTGGCTACTCTTTGGTGCTGATCGGGTGGCTGGTCTGCATAATAATTACAGGCTAGCCACTTATGAGAGAACTGGTAGTCTGAGAGCTCTTGAGAGAATTTAGATAGATATTTTGGTAAACATCGATAAAAAAGACTATAGACAAGGACCAACTGCCTGTAACCAATAGTATAGTCACTAGAATTAAAGCTGACCCCGGGTTAGGGCTGCAACGCGTCGCGAGAGCCAGTAGTAATTAAGGGCAAGGGCACACTGAAGATTCTTGACACTTGACAAAACCTATGTTTGAAGCAAAACTCGAGGCCGCCGCCACTCTCAAAAAGATTATTGATGCCATCCGCGATATGTTGGGCGAATGCAACTTTGAGTGTAACGACACTGGTATCGTCCTCCAGTCCCTCGACAAGTCACACATTGTTTTGGTGAGCCTGCTACTCGGAAGCGATGGATTCAGCGAGTACCGCTGCGACAGAGTTGTTACCTTGGGATTGAACGTGAACTCGCTTGCCACTGTTCTCAAGTGTGGTGACAACGACAACATTTTGACCCTTGAGGCCGAGGACAGCGGTGCCACCGAGCTCAAACTCACTTTTGAAGATACAAAGCGTGACCGCATGGCAGAATACGCCATTAAGCTCATGGACATTGAGCAGGATTACCTTAATATCCCCGAGACAGAGTACACTGCCAACATCACTATGCCTAGTGACGAGTTGCAACGCATTCTTCGCGATTTCAAGAGCTTCAGCGACTCTGTCGTCATTGAGGCCGACAAGGAATCTGTGCGTTTCATGGCTGAGGGTGAGACCAAGGGTAAAGTCACCATTAAGCCCGTGCATGACATTGAAAACAGCGAGCGCAACGTCGAGATCAATATCAGCGAGCCCGTCAAACTATCCTTCAACTTGACATACTTTACTAATATCGCCAAGAGCGCATCCATGTCCTCAGTCGTGAAGCTTAAATTGAGTGCTGATACTCCCGCCGAGATCAGCTACCCATTGACCAACGGTCACTTGAAGTTCTACTTTGCACCAAAGATCAGCGAGGACGAGTAAACCTAGGCTACTACTTTTTTATAATTTCTCAGCAGTCAATTTAATTATTCTTTTTCGAAGCTTTTAGTTGTGGGTCTGTAGCCGTTCACAAAGTCTTGCCCTATAAGGTCATGTGTTGATATGTGGCTCAATTATATCTATATAGAGGCAATTAAGTCGTCAATGGCTCTGCTACTGTTGCGCTTGAGGCTCACACTCGGCTCGACGGACGAATCTCAACCTGCGCCCCGATATTCTATATTTGTCCCAAAATGACGTCATGGCGCATAACCGTTTAAAATCTTCTAGTACTTTTTAACAGGTGGGAGAACAGAACAAAGTAACCCATCATGTTTGCATCCATCCTACTAGCTATCCAAGCTGTTTCCGCGCAGAACGCGCAATCCTACGTCGATACTACTCAAGGGTACACACAAGACACCCAAACTGGAGACTATCAGACTACAGACCCTCAGACCCAGGATCCCCAGACACAGAGTTATGAGACTTCTCAGCAGTATACTCAAACCACATATACAAACACCTATCAGACCTCTGAAACATCTGTATACACGTCAACCGCATATGTTTCAACATCGCAGCTGTCAACATCTGAGGTATCTCGGTCTTCAATTTCCACTGCTTCAAGTTTTTCCCAAAGCTCAAGTGATTTCTCCACATCCTCTGAAATCTCAACTTTGCAATCATCTGTAAAATCTTCTGATTCTTCACACTCTTCTTCGACTGTAGCGACATCTAGAGTTCCAACTGCTACTACAACGTCTCAGTCCTCATCCAGTCAGTCAACAGCTTCCCAATATACTTCAGCTGAGACTACTTCAATCAGTTCATCTGATGTGCAAACCACTCAACAGCCTAGTTCGGATAGCGAATCCTCAAGCACAGAAGCCTCGACATCAGAGGCTCAAGCCTCAGATTCTGAGGCGAGTACTTCTGAGCAGTCTACAGAAACATCTACTACTGCAGATTCAACGACAGACTCGAGCGAGGAACTTTCCAGTGCATATGCTACCACAATCACTTCAACCAACTCCGACTCGGTTGTGTTGGTTATCATCAGCTCAACTGACGTAGTGTACAGAACAGCAACTGTTACAGCAGCGCAAGTTACGGGAAATAGCCGCAGCTCAGCTAAGAGTTCCTCAACGAGTACTCGTTCTTCCAACAGCAGTAACGGGGCGGTAGCTACCGGCATATCAGGATTGGCCGCGATATTTGCTATGCTAGCCTAACTGGATCTTGCATCAACTACATGGCATTTAATTTTACTGAGTTCAATTTTGCTACTAAAACTTATTGTATTTTTAGAGAGAATCGACATCTGATGCGGTGCAGCTCGACTGGTGTGACGATCGCCCCTTGATATCCCGCCCACGATACATTAGATACAATCTGTGCCCACTCTATGTACGACTAGAAACAAGCTGCGACTACTGCACTAGCTAGAACACCGTTGGTATACACTGATCTCATAGTATATGCAAATGTCGCCAGAATGATGGTGCGTTAGGCATGCACTCTAGCACGCCGATTGAACGATTCGCGAGGGCGATCTTCATCTACGCGTGTCACATGCATACAGAAAACTAGTATCAACCATAAGCTCTCAAAAGATAAGTCACTTGAAGTCCAAGCATCACTATATCCTCAAGTTGGTTGCTCAACGCGTCCCGAACGCGTCATGAATGAAGCTGATCTGGTTTGGAACACTGGAGAAAAGCTGAAATAGCACGTGAATAATAAGAATCACAAGTGTAAATCTGCTTTTCAAACTCGACTCGATTTCAGATCTCCTCTGACCTCCGTGGCACGCAGAAACGCTCAGGCGTTTGTATGTGCACAGCTAAATAGCATGCGACTTGCACGTATGCAAGGATCGACGATCGAGCGCACATATTTGACATTCTAGTCCTGGTATATTTGGAAAACTTTGTACGGATCCATCGAGCAGCCATAAAAGGGTTCACTGTACATATTGTAGCGATACTTAACAAACCTCAATCAGTTAGCTTTCACTCTCGGTTCTTGCGCTGCAAAATAAATCACCCAGTCACTAACTCTCACCTCCATTTTCATTGGTACATTCTCTGACTGGACAAGGGTAGCAGTAAAACGGAGGGGATAGCTTTTATTTCATAACGCACGTTTAATTGGTATTAATTTTAATTGCCGGGGGCTTCCTACTAGTCAGTGGCGGGAAATAATCTTAATAGATGTACTCTGCGTATACAAGATCCCTGTGAGATGAATCGGGTATGCACTCTGTGCTGTAAATACGTTTAGGTTTGAAAATTACTATTAACCGTTCAAATTACCTCAGACAACCCTATCGGACTGCATTGCATCAGCTCTACTCGTAATTCCTGTGAGTTGCTTCTAAGGTGTGCGGGGTGTAAGGTGACCGTGAAAAAAGTCATAAGGTTATACGTAAACAGAGTAAATTTCTATTAAAAACTGGATAGAGGAAAGTGCCACAATTTATCCTTTAACTCAGGGGTACATATCGCGCGCGGTTTAAAAATAGGCAGCGCCGCTTCCGCATGAGTGATTATGAATAGAATCTGGACTTGACTAGTAGGCTCGTTAAACAACAAACCAGCTATTATGCCGGTCAATTATTATATTCATGCACTGAAATGAACAGCCGGTTTTTCGTCGAACAGATAATATTTCAGTTGCTCTCATTATACCGAGGTTGGTAATTGACGCCGACACCTTACACCTGCATAAATTCAGGTCAATCCAATCTTGGAGAGAACCAGACTTGCGTAAATCTAAAGTTTAAACACTTTAAAGCACCTAAAGCCAAGCCGTGATATGATTCCAGCCTTTCGTTAGTGAGATAGCATGGTTCTACAGGAATGCTAGCTTCGGGAAAGTTTGTTTACACTGTAATACTAAGACAGTCTCACTCCAAAGCAGTGTTTGTATGGTTGTCAAGTGGCTACTGAGACAGCATCTTGCAGGACGCACGCTTAATTGGCTTCAATATATGCTGGTAATACCCAATTAAAACGTAGTGCATAAAATAAGTCACAGCTTCGCAAATTCTCAAAGGAATCTAAACTATCAATGTATATATGAACCAGAGCTTATGGCTCATTAGACTAACTCGCTAATTTCGATATGTTCTTTCTTCACAGGGCCCGCTGTCTCAAATTATGAGTACCTGTACAATTATATGAGCAATGTTAGTTAGTGAACATAAAGTTAAAAGAATTTAAACAGTTGAGGAAGCATTGGGTGATAAAGAAATGGTGCTATAACATCGAGATATGGCAAGATCTAAAAATAACCTCAAATAATGCAAGATACATGCGGGAGTATCCGCCATTGCGAAATCATGAGAAAGCACCCTTCAAGATAAACTCATCCGCTAGCTGGAGTAAGCGAGCAGGATTCAAGTGCACTCAGATGATAGAGCTAATGCTCAAGAAACCATGCATCAAAATCAGACCCTGCAGAGGTACATGCATGATTATGGCTGGGGTCCCAGCTTTCTGATGCCCGGGGTCGTTACCTAATTGGGTTATGATCCACGTGCAGATGCATACAAGTGCGCCCTTCCTGAAGTTTGCGAGCTAATAACAGTATGTGAAATCCAGAAATCTATTTTGTAAAGTTAAATTAAATGTAAGCCAGAGAAATTTTAGGATCATCTACCCCTTGATTGAATACGCTGGGGCAACCAGCAGTGAATGCATGGGGTGCATATCCTTCCGAGGCAATAAAACATCAAAGCGGCCACTGGAATGTAGGCTAGGTGTCTTGATTTCCGTAAAGTTTAGACACTGAAGGGTACGTGCAAACGTTTGCGAATCTAAAATAACAAACTTGTATTCCGCCCAGCATACTGTGATGTAGCGGGGAAGACTCTCAGGAATAAGCAACAACCGAAAGTACAAACAATGACTGGAGGACCAACCCCCAAATACATAAATAATTTAAGTATTTCTGAAATTAATGCTATATGGGATCATGCGTGCGTGCCAAGTCTCAAGGGCTGACGATGTGGGCCTATTCGCAAGTCCGATGCTTTAGCGAGTACTGTCTCAGATGTCTGATCTTTCTAGGAGATGGTCACAACATTGGGATTAACAGTGGTCCAGTCTAGATATAAAACTCTATTTTAAATTTAAAATGCTGCATGTGGCTGGTATGGCTAGTCCAAATTGGCGCGCATCTCGGCTGTCGACTCCCGTGCCAGTGAGGAGGCGTATTCTAAATTAAGAAATACTGTACGCTGGGGGTGAGGCAGTGGAATGGAGGATTATAAGACATCTCCACCGAAAAGCTTAAACTGTTTATTATATTGGCACTTATATTATGATAAAACTTACACATAGTATTGTTCATACATGCGTTCTCCTGTACATGATATTATTTTAAGGTCATGACTTCCCTAAGGGGTCACTGGCATGTGCATGTAAGACTACGTCATGCACGCATACAACCACATCACCGCGAGTATATAACTGGCACACATCCCCACCTAATACCTCAACAATGAACGCTGTTATCCTCGCTGCCCTTTCTATTGCCTCTGCCCAGACCACCTACTCCCTCTACATCCAGGGTGGTGACTTTGACGGTAAGGCCGTCGTCGTTGACGGTGGTAACAACTTCCTTGCTGCCGGTGACGGTACCGCTGTCACTTGGACCGACAACGGTGAGGACTTTGCCTTCAACGGTAACGAGGGTATCGAGAACCAGACCTACTTCTGGAAGATCGGCTCCGCCGGTAGCTCCGCTTCCCAGTTCAGCGTCAAGGACGGTGTTTTCACCATCAACGGTTTCACCAACTACTACGTCTGCACTGGTAACGCCAACGACATTGCTGCCAACACTGGTGAGGAGAGCGAGACTTTCAAGAACTCTTGCGCTGGTGCCCAGAAGATCACCATCGTCGCCAAGGCCGAGGGTGAGACTTCTACTTCTGCTGAGTCTTCTTCTGCTCCCGCTACCTCCTCTGCTGCTGAGTCTACCTCTGCCAAGTCCTCTGCCGCTTCTTCCAGCGCTGTTGAGTCCTCTGCTGCTGCCTCCACCACTGCCGCTCCTACTACCAAGGGCGGTGAGACCTCTGTTGTCGAGGAGACCGTCACCGAGACCGTCTGCACCCACGAGACCTGCACTGGTGTCGCCCCCGCTAACGGCGCTGTCCGCAACGGTGTTTTCGGTGTTGCTGCCATTGCCGCTGCCCTCCTCTAAGCGATTTCTCAAAACCTTTTTTTAATGAGTACTAATATATTATGATATCCTTAGCTTTAACTGCCAAGCATCTTTATATGACGTTGAGTTTTTAAACTAATATTCAAGATCCTTTTTGATCGCATAAAGACTTTATACTGAATCTAGTGCACAGCAAACTTGAGGATGCGAACCCCTCTCGTCTCCCCACTTTAATTCATTCAGTGCTATACATCACTATTTGAGCTTTAAACCTACCTCGGAACCTACCTAATATCACCTACGCACTCGTTTATTTTGCTTTAGGCTCGAGACGTAATTCAATATTTCATCAAAACTTGCCATGTCTCTCAAGCTTTCTGGGTCGACATTCTCAACCACAAAGTCGCCGTTGGGAACGGGCAACTCCATCACCGTATCTGATGCGTACTTGTACTGGATCACAGCCCTCAGCACTATTATCAGGGCCTCGAGCTCTGGTTCGCCGCTGAAATTATAAACAAGATCATCGAGTTTGTGTTCCAGGTAGCGAGCGTTAACTGTTCCCAGAGGTGCCAGTGTTAGCCCATCAAACGCCGAGATAGCAAAATCCAGACTTGAAGAAAAAGTTTCAGCGATTTGGTTTATGGCCGGTTGAACATTATCATCTCCTAAATCCTCCCAAATGCGCTTGAATACTTGAGGTGGTATACGTCCCGCAGCTTTGAGACCTTTGGCAAATCCCGAAAGCTGCCGCTGTTCCTTTAGATAGCTAAAGCACTCATGAGCTACCTGACTGATTTCAACATTATGACTGCAGCACAGCGTAACTACTGTAGCTGTACAGGTGCTAGAGTCAACCTTACTGGTACATATTCCACGGCATAATAACCTGCTTGCAGTGATGGCTGATTTACTATTTTGATCGAGGGCACATTCCACCAGTGCATCAAAGTAAGTTCTGAAAAGACCGCCAAGCGTTGATTCGGCGACGAGCGACGTTTTGTGGCCGTGTAAAACATCGGCAGTGATCTCTTCACTATACTGACTCTTTTGGTCCTCGGCCTCCAGGAACTCTAAAAACACCGTCATAAACTGTGCCCATTCAGGCCCCGTTTTGTCTTTAAACACGCTTGTTTGAAAAAAGTCATGGCAAGGGCCCTCCAAAAAAAGGCTAGGGGTATGGGTGCACACACGACACAGGATACGAATAATCTGTAGGCGCAATTCAGTGGTTGCAGTTGTGATTAACTCCAAGAGGACAGGAATACAGTCTGTACTGCGGACCCACACTCTTGCGCCAATACTCACGATAGAGCACAGGTGACTTAGTACTTGTGGTGATGTTTTCTTATTGTGAAGGGCTGCGAGGCATGTGTGATACATTTTCGTCAGTTCAGCCTTGCGAGAAGTTTTTTCTTCATCGCGACCTAATGAAGCAAGCTCCCATATAATGCGTCCTGCGCATTCGGTTTCGGGCTCGCTATATATCACCAACATCGCCATTATCTTTTTGTAGAGCCCAGCAACCACCTTTGGGCTCAGAATAATTTTAGGTTTCGAGGTAAGTGCTGCTTGAAGCATTTTCATAATAACTAGTCTGTGCTCCTGTTTTGATCGTTCACTTACACTGAGACTTATCAAAATGGGAACCTTACTAGGGGGCAAAAAAAGACCATTAGCAGCAATGAAAAGGGATGCAACTTTCAGCTGCTGATAATCAGGGGTCGAGTCAAGAGACTGCAATAAATAAGACACAAACTGGTGCACAGCTTGCCGCTGAAGTGGTCTACTGAGAATCGCGGAGATCAAGGATCCATATTTAGGTCCCAAGCGCAACACCTGCTGAAATATTGTGCAGAGAGATTCCACTTGGCCCATTTCAATGTACGAGCATAGCTGTTTAGACGCCTGCTGAGCGATAGACGCCTTGGCATCATCCGACAAAATTAACAAGTACTTCCATGCCAACGTTTGTAGCGAGCTATCATTTGAATTGAATGCCTGATCCAGTAATCTGATGCAGCGCTTCTTGTAGTTTAGGTTACCAGGTCCACTGACTCTTATCATGCTACGAGCCACCAGCGAAAACTCCACACTAGTAGCGGCGATGTAGTTTGAGACAATGTGAACAGTCCAATCACACACATGAGAGCTTGCCACTTCAAGTTGAGACATAAGATAAGACTCGATTTTCTTGAAGAAACTCGGCTGCTCATAAACGACCGTTGCCAAAGATTTGAGAATTTCAATGTACGCGGGGCCAGGAACCCCCGATTCTGATAGTATGAGCATCACATCTACTGAGTGCTGGTAGAGATTTCCAATGCTTTGAGCTCTCAGAACCTGAAGCCACTTTTTGGTGGTTACTGATGCGACTGCACGCGTCTGAGGGGTGATGAGACGCATATGGAAATCCCGCCAGTTTTGGGGATTTTGAGTGCACTCAAGCGTAGCCGCGAAGATCGCAGCATTTTGGTGCCCATTGTATACCAAATAATCGATTACTGACCCCAAAGATTTGGAAGGTGCGCTCTTGAAAATGCTGTATAGTGGCCGCTGGATTCTCGCTAAAACCTCAAAAAAGTGCGCTGGTGGAAGCTGGTAACGGTTGTGGAAGCTCTTGCACTGGAGAAGCAGAGAAATAGTCAGGCACCGAACTATCATCTCACTGGCACAAAGCTCAGGAGCCTCCAGCGCAAGGAGCACATCGTCAATAAATGAGAGGACTGTGGGCGTTTGTAACAGCTCAATACAAGCCCTAACAAGAGAATTGACAAACTCATCAGCGAGTTGGATCTGTTGTTTGCACTGGGTTATTAACGTGCCACGTCGAGAATACGCGACATCTTCATCCCAAACTTCAAGCGGTAACGCACCAACTGACTGGATCAACAAAAGTAAGAGGGTCACCAGTCCATTAATTTTCCGTTCCGAGTGTTTCGAGATTGGCTGGTCGCGCACATAGTCAAAAGGTTTACGCAGATACTGCAGAGCCAAGTCAAAAATTGGCTGCTGAACATCAGTTCTGTCCTTGAAAATAGATGCTAGCAACTTCAATGGATACTTTTTCTTATTGGAATCCACATCTCTTAATAAAAAGTCGATGATGTGTCGCGAAAGTGCCAGTAAATCATTCTGCGAAACAATGTCACTCGCAGCGGCCTTTGCCATGAGCGTGCATAGCTTTGACAAGTTGAAGGCTTCAGGCATCAGTTTCTGAAAAGAGGTGAATATCTGCCGAGCCAAAGAATAAGAATACACATCTGAATCAGGCCATTTCGTCACAATGTGCAGTGAAAGCTCTAAACCTGCCGTGTCGCCAATGTTGGAGATCGCCGTATCGAGTGCCTGCTCGATGGTATGCGGTGGCTTTCCATGGTAATTTTCAAGAAAATAAATAAGTTTTTGTGCGTCAGATGTGGAGCCGGATATTGAATACTGCTCAGCTTGGAGCTTGATCAAATGGTCAAGATTTTGGAGTTTCGGATTACTCGGGCGTGAAGAACCTGATGTAACGGTAAAACTCGAACCCGGTTCTGATAACTCCGCTTCAGACCCCGGCAAAGAGGACATTAATTAGCTGACAAAAGTGACGCGTCGTCGTGAAGGTTGATATTGATTACGAGGGATCCACACTTCAAGTGTAAGGCTCCTAAATATGTTTCATTTTGCTAATACGTCTATATAGCTACTTGAAGCATAAAACTTTTTGGGATCAACGAGAGTGACAACCGACAAAGGACATTACATAGTGATATAAATAAACTCACGAGGCATTTGCTGAAACCAAGCAAAAACGCGTAAAATAATTAGTGATTTTCATCTTCAGGTGTACCGTACTTGGCTCTTGCCTTTTCGCGGAGCGCAGGTCCATAAAAAATAAAGTAGAGAGGTAGCCCAATCATCGCAACAGCCACAAAGCCAAGGATGGAGCTTCCCCAACCAACTGGATACTTTTCGGTACCAGTATGCTTGAAAAATACAGTACCAAAAAGGGGGAATGCACCACTAACCATACTTCTTATAACTGTGTTGCTGGACAAGGCAGAGGCATACCGCGTTGGGTAAAGGGCAGAGAGATACGCAAAGTATGACTGAAATAAAATAAAGGTACCAATTTGGAAAATGGCACCACCAATTAAGGGTCCTATCCAATGCGCGCTCGGGGTAGCGGCCCAGCCAAAAATAAATAACCCAATCGGAACACAACAAGAAGCAAAAAGAGCGGCATAACCAAACGAAACCTCAGGTGATTTAGGTTTACCAGCCTGGATAGGTCTGATGAGCTGGAACTCGATATGGAAATAGTAGTAAATCACCGCAATTATCACACCGACCATCAAGGCGATGTACGTAGCACCAGCACTTACAATGGGGAAATGGTACATCTCTTGAAAAACAAGTGGAAATCCTTCAAAGAATAGATAGATAACCGAGTAAATGAGAGTCAAGTGCAAATTAACAAGATCAAGCACTGGCTCCCTTAGGCACAGCTCAATTGGGTACCAAACAATCTGAACAAGCTCTTGCTTGAAATCCTGGGTTGTTTGCTTGATCTCTCCAGGTGCGATTATATTCTGGTTACCTGTACGAGCACGCAGGTATCTAGCCTTCCTCATAAGTAGAGCCTGGGTCGACGTCTCGGGGTAAAACAATAGCATCACCGCGAAAACTCCACCTGACTGTATCAATAAGAACCAGAAAACCCATCTCCACCCGCCTGAGTTGACGAGAGCAGCACCTATAAGTGGACCTAAAAAGGGTCCGCACACTGCACCGACGGAGAATAAAACAAGAACATAGACACTGCCTGGAAACCTAAACATATCGTTGATGGACGCAGGCGCATTACTGAGGGCTGGCCCCACGCATAAACCGGCCAGAAACCGCAATACTGCAAACGGTGCCAAATGATTCGAGAGGGCAGTGGGGATCTGGAAAATCACAAACAGAAATTCACTAATGAGGAAAATCCATCTTCTGCCACCAAAAGAGGGGCTCTCACTCATGGCAGACACAAATATTGGGCTTATCGCATAACCCCAAATGAATAGTGAGAGGCCGAGCATCAGCTTGACTTCTGTAGTATTAAAGAATTGGCGCATTTCGGGCTCTGCGGGGGTAAAAATGGCAGAAGCCATGTATGATGAAAGCGTTAAAAAGGAGATTAGAATTGCAATGGATATCCTCTTGGATAAAGGCCAGTTATATGGGTCTTCTGGGTCATCGGGGCCATCCCAAGTCACAATGACGCGACCGTAGCTAGCCGGGGAGGCCTTTTCGGCATCAGTGCTGGTATCAGAGTCGTCCTTTTTAATCGAATCAGACGAATCGGCGATTAGATATTTTTCCGGTACAATGTAGTCGTCCTGCAACACCACTGGCTTCAACAACTTTCTCCCTGACAACCGAAATATTGTCTGACCGACAGTAGAATCTCGGAAAGAAGTATACAATGGATTGGTTGAAGGCGTTTCCAAACTCATTAGTGCTTGGATACTCTCCTGAAGCTTAAATACTCGTCATCTGCACTACCTGCATCTGCACAATTTGTAAATCAAGGTATTTCAAATCATGTTCGTGTAAGCACTGCACGATGTATAAGCTCTCAGCAGTGAAATGTTGAGGGTTAAGACGTGATTCGACAGGAATTCTGAGTACAATTGGACTCAATTGCGGGTAGTTGTGGGGTGTTTGTATCAGCTATGTCGAATACATGTCCTTTGAGTATATTTGGCGTATCTTTGTCTTGCATGTCGACATAAGCGAGCTCAGATTATGACATAAGGGCAGTGTTTGGCTTTCTACCTTGCCCTTATGAATCCAGATTGAGATGTGTTACGTCCAAAATCCAATTAGCGCACAGGGGCGTGAGCAATTACAATGGCACGTTTTGCAGGTGCATATGTTACTGATCAATGTGTGCATACAATCAACATACCCTCTGATCTAGCACAATTCTCCGCGATAAGTGGGATACCAGTTCCCGCAATGCATCAAGCCTTCAAGGGGATGTAGAGAGCGTAGGTTGGACTAGAACTTTACAAAAGGAGTTTTTCATCAAATTGCTTATATAGAGTATTAGAGAAAAAGCTTGCCCGTTTGACCTGCTTAAGTTTTATCCAGGTGCAGCTGGTCCTTGGTAGCTGACATGATTTACAAGCTCGCGGCCAAGTATCTCGATGGTGGTGCGGGAACACTCCGAAACCGGGTCTACAAAGACCATAAAGAGTCAGTAGCCAAACAAATCTATGCCATAGTATCTCAGACGCTCAAGTACAAGGAGGTTGTCGCTCATGTGATCAAGGCCTCAAATATATTGAAATACGAAAAAAAATTGAGCAACGAGATCGCGTTGTTGATGGTCCATGATTTGATTCTATCGAAACCCAAAAAGATTATGTGCGGCCAGTGCCCTGAAAAGCAGGCCGTGCTTCGCCACAAGGTCCGCTTAAACGCAGAACTCGTAAAGTACAAAATCAAGAATGGCCCCCTCAAGGAACAAACCAACGAGACGCCCGTGCGGTGGGTGCGGTGCAACCCGGCAAAGAGCAGTGCGCAGGTCATTGAGGAGTTTTTCCAGGATCGTGGGCTCACCCAAGTGGAGACGCACAAGCTACATGAAAAGGCGTACTATGTAGATCCCTATGTTGATGGGCTATTCGGCATCCATCCAAGTTTCCCTATTGTCAAGAGTGAATTATACAAAACTGGCTCTCTAATTATCCAGGACCGCGCCTCGTGTTTCCCCATTGCCATAATCCAGCCAAAAGAGGACGGCACATATATTGACGCGTGCTCTGCTCCCGGTAACAAGACAACGTTATTAGCGGCTCAAGCACATAAAGTACATGCATTTGAAAGAGATAAACGGCGCGCGCTAACCCTCAAGAAGATGATTGGTGTAGCTGGGCTTGGCTCCAAAGTAGACGTCAATGTTCAGGATTTTACTCAAACAGATCCGGCCGAGTTTGGCAAGATTGAAGGACTTGTGGTCGACCCTTCATGCAGTGGTAGCGGTATTTTTGGCCGAGCAAGTCTTGAAGAAGAGCACCAGGGCGAAAACCGTCTAGAGAGGCTGGCAGAGTTTCAGTACATTATCATGAAGCACGCACTGCGATTTGATGCCCAAACTGTGGTTTACTCGACATGCTCAGTACACGCCATTGAGAATGAGAGAGTAGTTCGGCAGCTACTGGAGACTCCTGAAGTCGCCAAAAAGTGGAGACTGAGGGATCGCTCGCAAGTACTCGAGGGGTGGCAGCGCCGCGGGTTGGTTGGTGAATTCGAGGGAATGGACGATAAAGAATCGCTAGCTGATTCCTGTGTACGTGTGGAGCCGTTGCTTGATGGAGGGATTGGCTTTTTTGCCGCTTGTTTTGAGAGGATAGACTAGACTAACCCAGTGTATATATGAGAACATGCAAAATAAATAACTTCAGAAACGATTCATTAGGCAGCAACCGGCTTTTTGCGCATTTGGAGGTACTTGACCTTGTCGTAACTCACTTTTCGGCGACAAATACTGCACTCACCATAGGTTCTTGTGGCTCGCGATGTCGAGCACAACGCCGCAAATACGCAATCATAGCAGTACAGATGGCCGCATTCAGTAGAAACGAGCACGTCAGGTATTTCCAGACACACGGGGCACTGTGTTCTACGGAAGTTGGAGGGCTGCGGCTGCTGCTGCACTGATAGGATTTCAATGCCATCGTCATCGCTTGAGCTGAGATCAACGACGTCCACGCGGCTTTCTGGTTTCGTATCCTCCGGCTTTTGTGCCGGCGCAGGCTTGGTTTTCTTGGAATCCTCGGCTTCATTTTCGGATTCTCTTTTTCTTTTGGTGTTTGGAATCGTGATTTTGACCATGATGATGTCAGGCGGGTCTGGGGCAAAGATAGTGCTTTCTAGAGTTTGAGGTGCCGGCTCTGGCTCTGCTTTATCAAGGGCCAGGTTAGATAGGTTCCCGATTGTGTAGGCTGTACTCTAGATGCGTTATGGTTACGATGGCTGGTGAGAATTAAAGTCGCAGAGAATAGAAGTTGTGAGACTTTATCGTGCAAACATACATCGTAAACTATTTACTATTTACCTAGGCGGCTAAGCGCTTGATAACATCGTCAGTGACATCAGTGGTACTGAAAGAACCGCCGAGATCAGGAGTGGTGATACCAGCCAACATGCTGTCGTTGACTGCCTTGTAGATACGCGCAGCGGGGCCGGGGTAGCCGAGGAACTCGAGCATCAAAGCAGCGGAGCGGATAGTGGCGACAGGGTTGCTGATGTTTTGGCCCTCGATGTCGGGTGCACTGCCGTGGCAAGGCTCACCGATAACAAAGTTGTCACCAACATTGGCACTGGGAACAACACCGAGAGAGCCGACAAGAGCAGCAGCTCCATCACTGAGGATGTCGCCGTAGAGGTTAGGAGCGACGACCACGTCAAACTCGCTGGGGTCGCGGAACAGCTTGTAGACCATAGAGTCAACAATCTGCTCGTTGAGGCTCACGCTCTTGTACTCGGGCATCTCGTGAACCATCTGATTGTACAAGTTGCGGATGGTCTCGCGGAAAAGACCGTCGCTCTGGCTCAAAACGTTGCTCTTGTGGGTGACAGTGACCACGGCGTTCTTGGTGTTGTCGTGGTGGCTGCTAGCGGGGTCGAGCATCCGCAAAGCGTGGCGTTGCAATGCAATGCGAATGGCCATGGTACCGATTCTTTTGCTGGCGTTCTCGCTGATGCGCTTGATAGCCTCAGCGATCTTCTGGCCAGAGGCATCAGTGTAGGTGCGCTCCTCCTTGACGTACAAGTCTTCGGTATTTTCACGCACAATTACTAAATCAGTAAGGCGATCGGTCTCCAAGACACTTTTGACGGGACGCACGTTGGCGTAGAGGCCCAACTTTTTGCGAAGTGCGACAATTGGCGAAGAGTAGCCCTCCACCTTTGTAGTAGGACTTGAAACAGCGCCAAAGAGTGCACCATCGCAATCGCGGCGCAAAAGTTCAACGGTCTCTTCGGGCAAAGCAGTTCCAGTAGCCTTGAAGTGCTCGAACCCAGCTGGGGCCTCAACGAACTCAAAGGCAAGGCCATCAGCAGCTGGAAGCGACTCAAGGACGCGGCGACCAGCAGGAATGACCTCGCGACCAATACCGTCACCAGGAATCAAACCAATGCGGAGAGTTTTGGAGCTGTAGTTGCGAATAGTGCGGAGCATGAGTCATTGGAATCCGGGGGGCAAGCATATTTATAGGTGCCGACCGGATAGCTTCACGTGGATATTTCAATTGATTTACAAAAGAACCAGTGGAGTTTAGATGCTTTGAGAGAGCAGCATTCTCCTGAGACTGCGTATGGGGTAGATATGCGCTCAGGCCTTTGCTGCACCAACGCATGTAGATGCAGAATCCATGCATGGCAAGCGAGACCGATAGCATGAGGCCCCAGGTCTCCCTTGAGAAAGATCCGTACTAGTCTTAATAGTTCACTATGTCCGTGCTGTCAAATAAATAATAGCTAGCTACTGCTGTAAATAAAGAATTTTCACCACGTTTCCAAAGGGAACGCATACGCTTTTAGCACCTAAAGGTACTGCCTCGCCGGGACTGCTCGTCATCAACTGAGTGTCAAGGGCCGACTCGTTTAACTCAAAGCTGCATGTCACACCAGTAGCCGCAGAAATCGCAAATGCATCCCATTCGGGTACATCCGCATCATTATTTTTGTTGCGCTCACGAACACCCATAATCATGTTGATCTTGGTCGGAGCCCAGGTTTTGACCCGGTCAATACTCACAACAGTTGCCTCTGTAGCCATGAATCCTCTACAACGAGTTTCGTGGGGATCACGCTCAATACGGAGACAAATCGAGTTACGACTTTTGTTGGGAATCTGCCAGGTCTCACAGATGATCTTGCCGGGGTGGTCTAGGGCTTCATATGCAATGGTAAAAGACGAGATTGCAATGGAACCGCAGAATGCACAATGAGTAGGTTGAGAGTGGAATACCCGGGCAGTCCCTGGCTTGCAGTTATCAAAGCGGATAATCTTGAGAATGACACCAGACTCGAGGTCAATAAACATTGCTTTATCCTCGGTAAATGCAACCCACAGTTGAAGATCTGGGACGCTGATTGCATTGATGAAATCATCATCGCAGTCGTACTTTTCGGTCCACGGTACGGCCAAAGGTAGCATACCCAAGTACGACGGAATGGGGCTATTGGGGTCAATACTCACAAGCTCATGATCAACCTGGAATGCCTTTGAGAGCTGGAGAGGGCGTGAATGCCACGAAAAGTTGTCACCACTTTTGACTCGTTTGCATAGGTAAAGTTGATTGTCCACATCGCACAAGATCGCTTCATTCAAGTTCCCCGCCAAGTGTAAGATTGCCCATCTTAGCGGTTTCGGAGAAAGGTGATGAACTTGAGGAGGCTTGTTGGTGTAAACTTCGACTAACCGCCCCGCAGTGGCAACAAAAAACAACGTGGATTTGATGAAAGCTGTCACTAGATGGGGGGAGTCAACCACCTGCGAATAATCAAGCTCATAATACTTTTGACCAGTCACGGCATTCCACAAGTCGACATGCGTGCGGTAGATCACTCCCACCAGCGACTCACGGGAATTCAAGAGCAAATTTTGTACAGACCACGAGTTTTGGGCAGTAGGAATAACATATAAACGGCGCGAATCATTTGATAGAGCGCCAACATCAGCAATAGAGATTTGGCCATCGAGGGCAAGCACGCAAACCCATTGCTCATCAGTGGTAGCTTTTACGACATCGATTGTACTATTGACATCGATTGTAACCTCAGAGAAAACTTCAGAGTCCGGTTTAGAGGAGCCCTTCATAACAGAGGACAGTTTCTGGCGATCTGTGAGAAGTAACAATGCGACCATACACAATGACGAAAAAAAGATCAGCAAGCAGAACGTCTCAAGCACCATAGATACGACATTGCCGTACCGTAAAGTACTTACTGTAAAATCGATCCTGGTTGAGGGCGTGCCAAAGTGGCCGCCAATGCCAAACACGACGGGCCGATAAATTTTGAGGTAGGCATAAGATGCCAAAGCTTTGTCAAGAGGATTCACAAAGCTATCAATGTACTTGGGGTGGCTGACCGCGTGCTTGATGTGCGGGTGAATTTTGTTGAGGAAATAGCCACCATTACAATGCAGTACCAAGTAGGTTATAATTGGCAAGTAAACAACCAAGTCAAAGTTGTAAGCGATCGCCTGGATAAGACAACTAAGATTAGAGTCGCACACTTTGCGCAATAAGCTTTTGCGGCGGCTCGAGGGTCGTTCAACACAAGCGAAATCGTACATCTCTAAACCGACCATGTCAATGTACAAGACTGCTGCAAAGAACGAGTAGTGAAGAGCAGTATCAATTGCAAGGTAGGTGATCATGAATGCTGTGAGCGGCAAAAGAGTGGGCTGCTTGGTAAAATACATGCACACGATGGAAAGGATAGCCAGCGAGAGCTGAACGCCCATAACCTCGGCCACAGATTTGTCCGACTGTTGAAATGCGTAGAAAAGTCTGTTTAGAGCGGACTGAGACCCCACGGCCTGCTGCTGCTTTTCGGCAGCATCAATGACCTGAGTTGAGTTACTGAGGCCCACATATGTTGCCATAATGATGATCCACAGAAACCTCGAGAGTACAAGAGTATTGAACGCTGGATAAAGAAAGCTGACCACGCTCAATGCACTGAATACACCAGCTGCCACTCGGCAAGAGACCGCAAGAATCATAATCCAGGGGCGATAGATACTGGTAGAGTGTATCCAGAGTATTGAGTACCAAAGAAACAGGGCACCAAACAAGCCGATAATCAGCTGCGACATGCTACTAGCGCCTGGCCAGAGTGAGTAGTGCGCACTACTGGCGGTGGAGATTTCTGCCTCTTCGAGCTCGCGACGGTCAACAACATTGGAGGGGGGCACCGGCACTTCATGCTCTGCGATCGCGGCTAATGCATCGTCCCAGGCCTTGGCTTCATCGTCATGCTGGTAGACATAGGTGAACAAGAGACCTTGCACATTTGAGGACGTTGGTGCCACAAACTGCGAGATGGGGACTGTGTCGTTATCAAAGAGCGAGTAGAGATGGCTTGAAGAGTTTGAGCTGGCAATGTCGTCGTGTAGTTGTTTGAGGGGCTGAATGATTTCTGTGATTTTGGGGTCCAATGCGTTCACAAATACTGGGGGCACGATTATCGCTTGACGCATGTGGGCTATAGCCGCGCCGGGCTTTGGGTCCGCCTGGTGAAGCAAGATACACGGCCTCGGGTCTTCGCGGAGCGAGAGAAAAAATGGGTACGAGACGATGATTGCAAGCGCCAGAGGAAAGATCGTAGCAAATTGCAGGTGCATCACAAGCTGTCGTAGCCATTTTATTAGCACTGATCTGGTTCCTGGACGCCGCCATAGGACACGCATGTCCAGAGCCGTTTGGGTTTTGCTTACGCTTTGCCTGCGAGCTTGTCTAAAATCCCGTTCTCGTGGCAACATGTGGCGTAACCTTATTTTTATCTATAAACCTCGGCCCCATAGGGGTGCGGGACGGGGGCCATATAGTGCATTAAAAAGTGGCACCACCGATCCTATGCTAGCATGGGCTATTCTGGAATTGACACGTGAAGATCAGATGTGGAAAAGCTAGTCTCGGAATTGAGCAAACTAAAATATAAGCTTTAACCCCTTACTTTTGACCCATAAACCTCCAGTGATTTCCTTCTAAATAAACCTATATAAATTTTTACCAGTATTATTTTTCGGCAATTCAGCATGGTTTTATAAAGAAAAGGTTGTTTCACTAATTGCATTTTACTGCAACCTTCCTTGACCCTCGTTTAAAATGCGACTTGACATGTGAGCTTACTCCCCTACAAGACCCTACTCCCCTATAAGACCCTCAATATCCAAATGTGGCGGATATATTCTAGTACAAGCTAAAGTGTGGCGTACCCAGGCGGCTAATCAACACTTTTTTTTTTTTCAGTCACTTGTATGTGTGGAGTAATTGGTGTGTTACTTTCAGATTTTTCACAGCCTGCAGTAGCTGAATTGCTCGAAGGTTGCCATTACCTCCAGCACCGTGGTCAGGATGCCGCTGGTATCTCTACTTGTGGACCTCAGGGAAGGGTTTTTCAGTGCAAAGGAAACGGTTTAGCCCGTGACGTATTCTTGCCCAATCGCGTCAAGAACCTTGTTGGGGCTATGGGAATTGCTCATTTGCGGTACCCCACCGCTGGATCATCGAGCAATTCCGAGGCTCAGCCCTTTTATGTCAATAGTCCGTACGGGCTGGTCATGTCTCACAATGGCAATTTGATCAATTCGCTCGAGCTCAAGCGTCTTATGGACGAGGTTTACCACCGCCACATCAACACTGACAGCGATTCCGAGCTGCTCCTAAACTTGTTTGCCGCGAAACTAGCCGAGACAAACAAGGTGCGTATCAATGACGAGGATATCGCCCAGGCGCTTCGCGGTGTAGCTGAAAGTGCCCAGGGCGCTTATGCAGTAACTGGAATGGTTGCCGGCTCTTCTCTTTTTGGTTTCAGAGATCCCCACGGTATCCGTCCCTTGGTCTACGGTACCCGCAAGTCCCGCAATGGTGGTGTGGACCACATGTTTGCCAGTGAGAACATTGTTCTTGAGGCACTTGGATACACAGAGTACCGCGATGTAATGCCTGGTGAATGCATTGTTATCCGCAAGGGTGAAAACCAGCCATTCGTGAAACAAATTTTGCCTCCAAAGTCTTACTCTCCCTGTATTTTCGAGTATGTATACTTTGCTCGCCCTGATTCCGTCATTGATGGTATTTCTGTTTATCGTTCCCGTCTCGCTATGGGAGTTACTCTGGCCAAGAAAATTCAAAAGGAGCTGGGTGGTCGCGAGAAGGAACTCATTGATGTGATTATTCCTGTTCCTGACACCGCCAACCCCAGTGCTCTTGCCCTTGCTACTGAGCTTGGCATTCCGTACCGCGAAGGGTTTGTCAAAAACCGCTACGTCGGCCGGACATTTATCATGCCCGACCAATCGCAGCGCAGATCCTCTGTTCGCCGTAAACTTAATGCAAACCCCCACGAGTTTGAGGGTCAAAACGTTTTGCTTGTGGATGATAGTATCGTGCGTGGTACCACCTCGCTCGAAATTATTCAAATGGCTCGTGAAGCTGGTGCAAAGTCCGTCTCCTTTGCATCATGTGCTCCTCCTATTCGCAACAATCATATTTATGGTGTTGATCTTGCCGATTCCAGGGCCCTCGTTGCCTATAATCGTACTGAGGAGGAGATCAAGAACGAGATCAAGTGCGACCACCTCTATTATCAGACAATCGCAGACCTCACCAAGGCAATCATGTCGGCTGGCTCCAATGATAAATTGACCGGCTTTGAGGTTGGTGTCTTCACCGGTGAGTACGTTACTGGTGTCGACAGTGACTATTTTGTGCACTTGGAGTCTTTAAGGGCCAAAAACCAGAGTAATTCTAACGTCAAATCCGACTGCGATATCGGAATTTTCAACATGGGCGATAATTAGAACGATCCGTTTCTTCCCGCCCCGCACAAAAAACAGACGGTTATTTACAATATATATTATATATGCATAGAATAGAGAAACATATGCCTCTAGAAATTACGATCTAAGCAGGGGGTCCTGGTCTTCCGAAGAGTAATTGTCGAGCACTAATCGGTACACGAAGTTTGTGCTGTAAGTACCGTCAGTGGTGATAATGATATTAATCATCTCGGGGAGGACATAGTCAAAAATAGGGTTGACTACCTCGAGCTTGTTCATACAGGGGTCGGCAAAGTCGATAACTTTAGAGGCGTTGCCAATCTCAATTAGTTGATCGATATCATATGGGTATAGCTGTGAGAGTTTGTATGATCCAGCCATTGCCAAAACGGGTTTGCGGTATTCCTGAGCTGCCTGACACGCTAAATTGACACCAGTGGACGTGATGCATCCGCCATTGGCCAAGACTGCTCTGCAGCTGATGATGACTTTAGAGACTTTTGCCATGATAGCATAGACGGTGGTGTCTGGGATTATAGTGGTTTGGACACCGGCCTTTTCGAGTTTGGTAGCGGTTTGGGCGGCTTGTTGGCTGAAGTTGGGGAAGCTCTCGGTCAAAAAGACCTGGAACTTGCACTTTTGGGCAGCACGAGTCAGGAACGAGACCACAGTATCGCTTCCGGGGCATGGAATTAGCAGTACGTCGCCGTCGTTGATCATCTCAAACCCGGATTTGAACAGAGGGTCGTCGTTCTGAACCTCGTCAAGGATCTCTTGGATCTCGTTCATGATGTGTGATTTCTCTTCTTTGCCATTGGTTTTCTGCTCTTCATGGTTTGTGGGCGTGGATAAAAGTCCAAACATGGCAGAAGCAGACTCATCCTGCTGGGCACGCTGCAAGTCCATAGCCTCGTCAACAGTGCGGATAGACTTGAGGACACGACGTACCATGTTGCCAGCGGTGAACTCGTGTGGCTGAGCCTCTACGATCCGGCTTCCAAGGGCTTTGACCTGCTTGGCGAGGTCTTCGCTTGATTGGTAGCGGCGGCTGGAGACGAACCGCATGAGGAGATTGGCAGTCGCTACTGCGACAGTACGGGGCCCTGCGATCTCTCTATTTTTGAGAGCCTCCAGGAAGATTGAGATTTGATTGTCGATGGCACCAGTTTTCAACGACATTCTGAGATGAGTAAATGGAGAGGTTGGTGAGACGTAAAAAGGGTGGTACCCGGGAAAAGGGGTACGAAACCACAGTGCTTTTTTCAAATGAAATAATCTACTATTCTAGAGTTAACGATTGATAAACCTATTCTATAGAGGTGCTTGAAAATTGCATGCACTATTGGGCACTTTGGGTGGACCTGAAATTTTCAGTCAGCACAGCATGTTTAGGCTACTGGCACCGATCAGGCCCCTTCAGCCGTTTAGTCGCTCGTTTATCATTCCTACTCGGGCCCAAAATGTGGTTAAAGTTTACAAACAGACGCCACGCCTGATTCCAGCCGGCAAGAACCCTCTCCAGGTCCAGCAGGAACGGCTCTATGAAAAGTACGATGCTGATGGGTCCAAGAGAGCACTATTCAGCAAGGCCAACCCTGCGTGCCCTCGTGCCGGTGATGTGCTCAGAGTTACCAAGAAAGACGGCACGACTACTGTCGGGATGCTTCTGGCCCTCAACCGGAACAAGCTGGCCACTACCATCTTACTGCGCACAAAGATCACCGGTATTGGTGTAGAAACCCGTTTCCATGTTTACAACCCTGATATTGCAAAGATTGAGACTCTGAGAGTGCCCACAATGCGCTGGCCAAAGCAAAAGTACTACTTTGTTCGTGGTACCAAGAAGTACGACGCTGGCGATTTGGACAGTTATGTGAGAAGACAGCACGCTCGTGCAGCTAAAAAATAAAAGTACATAGTAGTTTAGACTTTAGTTCTTTAGTTGTTTTACTTGCAGGGTGCTTAGTGCGGTACCTCCTCTGCATGATTATATTAGCGATTCCCGGCTGACAAAAATTTTTCAATGTTCTCCAAACTCGTGAGCCGTCAGCTTGCGCGGGTGGCTTTGCCTAGTGCTAACGCCCTTCGTAACGCGTCTACATTCCAGCGTACCAAGCCGCACTTGAACATTGGTACCATTGGTCACGTCGACCACGGTAAGAGTACCCTTACTGCTGCCATCACCAAGGTCCTCTCCGAGACTGGTGGCGCCAAGTTCCTTGACTATGCCGATATCGACCGTGCCCCCGAGGAGCGTCAGCGTGGTATTACCATCACCTCCGCTCACGTCGAGTACGAGACCGAGAACCGTCACTATGCCCACGTTGACTGCCCTGGTCACAAGGATTACATCAAAAACATGATCTCCGGTGCCGCCCGTATGGACGGTGCCATTATTGTTGTTGCCGCTACTGACGGTCAGATGCCCCAGACCCGTGAACACTTGTTGCTGGCCCGCCAGGTCGGTATCCAGAAGGTTGTTGTTTTCGTCAACAAGATTGATACTATGGACGACCCCGAAATGCTTGAGCTCGTTGAGATGGAGATGCGCGAGTTGCTTGCTACTTACGATTTTGATGGTGACAACACCCCCGTTATTATGGGTTCCGCTTTGTGCGCTCTCGAGGGCACCAAGGAGGACATTGGCAAACAACGTATCCAGGACCTTTTGAAGGCTGTCGACGAGTACATCCCTACCCCCGAGCGTGATTTGGACCAACCCTTTTTGATGCCTATCGAGGCCAGCTTCAGTATCTCTGGTCGTGGTACCGTTGCCACTGGCCGTGTCGAGCGTGGTGTCCTCAAGAAGGGTGATGAAGTCGAGATTGTTGGTTACAACAAGGAGCCCCTCAAGTCTGTCGTTACTGGTATCGAAATGTTCAAGAAGGAGCTTGACCAAGCTCAGGGTGGTGACAACGCCGGTATCCTTTTGCGTGGTGTCCGCCGTGAGGACCTCCAGCGTGGTATGGTTTTGTGCAAGCCTGGCACTGTCAAGGCCCACACCAAGTTCCTCTGCTCCCTCTACGTCCTCTCCAAGGAGGAAGGTGGCCGCCACTCTCCCTTCACTACTAACTACCGTCCCCAGATGTTTGTTTCCGCTGCTGATGTTACTATCACCCTTACTTTCCCCGAGGGTGTTGACCAGAGCACTCAGGTTTTCCCTGGTGAGAATACTGAAATGATCGGTGAGCTTGTCCACCCCACCGCAGTTGAGGTTGGCCAGCGCTTCAACGTCCGCGAGGGTGGTAAGACCGTTGGTACTGGTTTGATCACTCGTATCATTGAATAAATGTAAATACTTGTAAATAGCAATTGCCGTGTGTGCAACTCAACTCACCTGCAGGCATTCCTGCAGTGCATTCGGAGACAAATGCGGCCACGAATTCTTTGGTCCTTTTTTAAATAAAGTTATCTACACTACCAGTGGGTGAGACCCAGCCGTAACGTACTTGTACGATCCACTGCGGTCGTCGACCAATAGGGATGGCCCGATTAATAGGCTAGGTTAGTTTCGTGTACTTGCGCAATCTCCGCGAGTTACTTACCGTCTGGCTGCTTGAGAATGTACTCAACAGCATCCTGAATAGTGGCAATCTTGTTTGCTTCGTGACTGGGTTAGTTGTCAATTCCTCAAGAGCCTACAACAAGACAGCCTAAACTGTCCACGTTATAGAATCTCAAAGTACTTACTCTGGCATCAAAATGGTAAACTCCTCCTCGATATAGAACAAGGCGTCGACGACATCCAAGCTATCGAGACCCAGATCTTTTTCAAGGTGAGCTGTGGGGGTGAGTTTGGCAGGGTCGACCTTGTCGCAGTTGCTCAAAACGCCCATAATACGTTCCTGGACAAACTCGCGGGTAAGGGGAGGAGGACCACCGCCGTAAAAGCGAACGGGGGCAGCGCGAGCCTGGTTGAGGCCGAGACGAAGTGCGGTGCGGAACATTGGTAAGCGGGCGTCTCACAGGGTGCCCTCTATATAGGATACAGATGAGAGAACATATATATAAATTCGCCTAAAAAATTATTGCTCATTGCTCTCAGGGGCACTCGACTCTTGTTCTCGGTCATGGATTTGCTCCAGGGCACGATCAAGCTCATGATCCAGCTCACTGCTACCAAAAATTCGCGAAATCCGCTCTTCTTGTTCTTTGGATAGCTCATTCTCCCAGCTCTCGAACGTCTTTTCTACAGCTGGAAGCCGCTCACCCTTTACTTGGCCCTTTTTCAGCAGCAGCATCAGGTGTTTGGCACCGTTGTAGGCTTCCCAGTGGCAATACGCACGATAAACAAGGTAAAAGAATGGGATATTTGGAATCATCGGGATCAGTGCTACTGGGATCGTAAAGGGCATGGCCACGACGCTCCAGACTCCCATTTTGCGGTGGTGAGAAAGCCCATTGCGAGCAAGATTGCGAATGCTCTCAATGGCATCGCCCTCGTTGATCACCTTGTGCGGGTACACGAGACCAACAGGCTGTATTTCAGTGTAGTCTTTGATCTCTTCGGGGCTTATTAGCTCGCCGGACTTTTTGATCACTCGCTTGTATTTGTTGACACTCGGAATAGTGCGCAACGACCATTCGGCATATGGGATCCGCTTCAAAACTTTATCTGACCAAGACACGAGCAGCTGCTTCCATTTCGTCTCGCTCTTCTCGAATCCTTCCCAGGTTTTCGTGGCCTTGGCAATCAACTTTTCATCCAAGCGAGGTGTCTGCCGTACCTTGGGAATCAAGGTTTTTTGTGCATAAATGAGCCGGTTTGTTTTATTCAGGGGGATTAGAATCAGACGCATAATTGAGTTTATGAGATTTTAGGTGTCGGGTGGCTAATTCCAGATCAATGTGGCTCTTGCTCTAAAGTTGATAGCAGCAGCGGTGGGCTCACAAGGAATCTGGGGGGTACGGGAGTGTGCTAGGGGGTCTTATTTAGGTACTATGGGCTTTTGGGAGGATTACTAGTGTGCATGGCGATGGTGCAAGAGACGCCACCCATGCTGAAGTTGATCCGCCACTACCCGTCAGGCTGCATTTTAGGAGATGTGACCCTTGCCCTAGGAAAAAGGCACGTACGATCGAGTAAAAAATAATCAATGACTGGCGGGAGCGGACATGAATATAAAAGAAGGTATAATCTTGTATGCTATGTTCTGCTTGGAGAATTTGGGCTAGTTTAATTAGACCCGCGATATCTTGGAGATTTATGCAGCTACCAGCAGCTACCAACCAATAACGCACACCATAAGTTGAGTATGCATATGGGCGGTATCAAAGCCTATAAACGAGGCTTTTCGAGGACCGATGTTCGGCAGCATTTGAGTTTAGTGTACCCAGGTGTCTTGAATTATAGTTTACTGGATTTGGCAGCAGCGTTTGAATTCTTCCGTATTCAAGTGGAATCGGAAGCCTGCATGATACAAACACATGCATATGCATGCGCCTCGCATGAGAGTGCAAACTCGTATGTCTGGGATAATTTCATCGCAGAATAGAGATTGTAGGCTCCAGATACAGACAATGCTATGTGTATTGGTTGATTATTGACAAAACGAGCTTGAAATTCCATCCCGGGATAAGGTATGCTGCTGCTAATGAGTTGCGGTTAATTAAGTACAAGCAAAGGGAGCAAAGCATGTGAGTACCAACAACAGGGCTTTTAAATACAGATGGAAATTCAGGACTAAATGTAGTGTAGATTCTATAAGGAACAAACCCGAAACTGCACTCTGGGGGATGACCAACAGCCATGTACAAGGTCATGCATATCTTTAAAACCTTTGACAACATCCCCTTTAGCACATCGCCCTTGCCGACGCATATTAAGCTAAGTGGTGCTCCAGGAACAACAAAAGTACGTTTAGTTGTGGGCGTGATTATTGAAACGATAATTAAAACCTCACTTGCGTCTTTTATTCACTAGGAAAAAGCAGAAATTAAAAATAGCCCACAAAGTCATCCCCGCCAACGTCAATATGGGAGATAACCGAGAGGCCGTGGTACTTGAAGAGAATGCCCCAAGTGCCATTCCAGTAGCTAAACCCTTTGAACACAACACTCTCCAGGGCAAGGGGAGTGACACGCAAAGCCCAAACGAGGCAGAAGAAGAGGCAGAAGCAGAGGCCGAGCCCGATGCTGAGCAGGAGGCAGACGCCAGCGAAACACAAGATATCCCCACTGACCCTGTAGAGGACTCGGCTGAATTGCGATTAAAGGAAATTTCAAATCAGCAACAGATTCTATCCAACCAGTACGCTTACCTCGTCCGCTGTCTGACCCGTGCCCTCGACGCACGTCTAGCCCAAACCCTGGGGTTGATGGACGAAGCAGCACGGACCCGCCAGGAGGCTCCATCATTAACACAGATTTATTCTAGCCACCTCGAGAGGCTTCAGGATAAGTATAGAGCACCTGCGACTGTCGAGGCTGAGCTGCAGTACGAACTCCACAGAATTCGCACTACTACACGCTCCAATGGCTCGGTCGTATGGGCAGATTTCACCAAGAAACGCAATGATCTGCAAATGAAAATGTGCCAAAAGATATCTGCCGAAATGGTTGCGCTGTTTCGCGAGAAACGCATCTCAGACACTGGCGAGCTGCGGACCCTCGACTGGATTTCCAACAACCTCGACGTGGTTCATGATTTAGGAAGCTCGCCCAAAATCACTTGTTTGACCCAGGCTGAAGTGAGCATTGATTTGCAGCGTCTCAAGGATAAGCCAGTGACCGTGAAGGAAGAGATCAACCTCGATGAGTTTGATGCCGAAGAAAACAACGACTTTTTGCATCAGCTAGCAGATCTAGCTTACCAGCAGGCCCCCGAGCAACTTCATACACAGACACCAGTTGCTCAACCCAAACAGGAGGAACAAGTGGCACCTGCTCCACCTCAACCCCAGCCGCCTGCGCAGGAAGTTGAGCGGGATCAACACTTGGCGCCCCCGCAGCAGACTCACCAGCAACCACAAGTGCAACAGCCCGCGGCTGTGCAGGTGCCCATAGAGTCGCACACCACTACACGCTCAAGGTCTCGTAGTAACTCCAAGGTCAGGCGTCACCACAGTATCTCACCTGCTCCTAAACGGCACTGCCATACAAGCTCCTACCCGATGCACCCACAATCGCCGTACCAAGTGCAGATGCAACCTCAGCAGCATATTCCCCCGCAACAAGTGCCCCAGCCAATGGTACAGCAGCTGCCTCCTCCACCTCAGCAACAGCACCAGCACCAGCAGCACCAACGCTTCCCTGTGATGTCACCGCAGCAATCGCATATGGGAATGCAGCAGCAGCACCAACAACAACAGCAGATGAAAATGTATTACGAAAATCAGCGCCAGCATCACCAACACCAGCAGCATCAACAGCATCATCAACACCAGCACCAGCAGCACCCTCATCATCAGCATCAGCATCAGCACCAGCAACACCAACCTCATCAGCCGCACCAGCCCGTGTTTATGCCGCAATCCCAGCCTGTGTTTATGCCTGGTTATGAGCAGCACCCTCAGTTTCCTCCTCCTCAATGGGGGTCACAGCCAAAGTCTGGGTTCGCACAGTCGCCTCCACATTTTCCACAGCCCATTCCCGGTATGATGCCCGGCGGTTATTACTATCCTGACCAGCAACATCCTCAGCATCCACCTCCACCTCCTCATATGCATCAGCAGTATTATCAGGGGTACGAGCAGAGATAAGTGACTTTTAAAATATTTATTGACAGCTTATAGCAAATTTTTCAAACATTTAATTCTAATAGGTGTGCGTTTAGCTCGCAAGCTATCTCCGCTCTGGCATCACTAGAGGCTCGATTGTGTGCATGTTCTGAATTGATGCTGCAACACTCCTTACCGTAGCTCGGTTGTACGCTTGGCACTCTAGCGCTAGTTCACGCGTTATGTCTGTGGGGTGCGTTTCGTTTTCAGAAATGGCCAGTATAGTTTCCACCCACTGCTGTTCAAGCTGATTGATTGGTAAAATCAACTTTACAAGCGGGTTAGCAAACTCAAACCGCGGAATAAGCTTAACCAGACTGAATTCATGGTGAAACCAGCATGTTTTCAATATAGATGCAATTTGCGTTTCATTCTCAATACTGAAACTCACGCCCTGATCAACACAATTCAAGACAAACTCGATAAGGCGAGTATCTTGCACAAGGTAAACTGCGGATATTCGTTCCCATTCGCTCAACAAAAGTGGCTGTAACGCTTGCAATAGCAGCGAGCGGTTACGAGTCTCCAACATGAGTACCTGATGCTCCAAGGTATAGTCCAAGGTGAGATCGTAGCGAGCGCAGGATATTCCGAGCTCTGAACATAGCTTTGCGTATTTCCCAGCCTCAGTCGCTGCTCTCGTGTTCATAAAGTGCGGCAGCGTCAGATCAAACTCGTCGTCGACTAGTTCCTGCAGGGTGGGTTGATATACAGATAGTAGCGGGCCTAGTTGGCCCGTACTGGTCCATAGTGATAGCTGAGCCTTGAATGGCTGAGATATAGAAGCAAAAAACTCGCGAGTATAAAGATGATCCAGCATCTCAATATAATCTTTAGGTATACTCGTCACAAACGACCACGGCAAGAGCAGTTGCTTGAAACAAAGCATTGCCTCCAGTAGTGAGTTGGTCTTGCATTTGTTGATGCTCGAGTACATTTTGCCGCGTAGCTCTTCAAAGCCGTAGCCAGCGAATGGGTGGGTGCTCAGTGTGCGGATCGCATCGAGGATGGCTGCGAGGTTGTCTACGTCGCCGACTACGCGCTGGAGCATTTCAGGCACTAATGGGGTTTTTATATCCGGCAATAGTGACGTATATCCTAGTAGTCTGTACTTGATCTCCTGGACCAGCTTTGGCGTGTCTAGCTTTTCGGGTAGAGGAGGTATCACGAGCACGGGTTCAGGCACGTGTATTTCGGGTTCATGCAATATTGGCGGCGGAGTGGCCATAGGCGACTTGTGCTCCTCGTCTGAATCCTCAATATACGGCTCCTGCCAGTGGTCCCCCTCGAGGGGCTCCTCAGTGATAATCTCGCGCCATGTAGGCTCCTTTTCGCGCGCGAAAACCGGAAGCCGAGTATTTGGTGGGTCCTTTGCTAATGCGTGAAGCACCAACAGTAGCTGCGGGTAGCGCTCGCACAGTTTTGGTGTTACCCGTTCCTCTAAAGAGCTTGCGAGCTGCGAATGGCCACGCACGTCTAGGGCCTCGCAGTATTTCTGGAACTTTTCGTATACCAGTGAGCCAGATACGTGATTGAAGGTCTTGTGACGCGTTTGCCACTTGGGGTCAGAGATGCGATCCATGGGCCCAATAGCGTTGTCTTTGCGTTGTCTTTGCGTTGTCTGGATTAGCTGTCTGGATATAAGCGGGTGCTTGGCACTAGAAGCAGCGATACTCTACTGAATTTACGCTCCTCAACTTGCACCCCTTGCGAGTACTAAACCTCAAGTTTGGGTTTGCACTGTAACTCGCTTAACAATGGACCAAGGTGACTTGATTGCGCAGTTTTGTGCGGTAACAGACGCTGAAGTAGATACTGCAACCCAGTATTTAGACGCCGCCAACTATGATCTCGAGTCAGCTATTGGCCTCTATTTTGCTAGCGATGGAGCCACTGCCGCAGGCCAAACGGACGCCCTCGAGGTAAGAGAGCGGATCCAGGGCACGACGGACCAGCTGGTGGACCCGGAAGAGATCGCAATGGAAGAATTATACCGCCAGACCCGCAGAGCCCAGCGCAAGGCCCGCCGTGGACGGTCAGTATTTAATCAGGGACGCAATGAGGAAGATATGGAAAACATGACACCCCACGAGCGAAGACTGGCGCGCCTTTTCCGTCCGCCATTTGATATTATAGAAGACATTGATCTGGATGACGCAAAAGAGCAAGCGCAGCAGCTGCAAAGGTGGATTCTCATCAACGTGCAGGACCCGGCAGAGTTCCAGTGCCAGGTGCTGAATAGAGATCTTTGGAGCAATGAAGGCATTAAGCAGATTGTCTCTCAGTCTTTTGTGTTCTTGCAGTATGATATTGACAGCGAGGATGGCGAAAACTACCGTGCTCTCTACCCGTTTGAGGAGTTCCCCCATATCGCCATAATCGATCCTTGGACGGGAGAACAGGTCAAGGTATGGAACCGCGTGTTGAGTGCGGATCATTTCCTGGAGCAGCTTATTGATTATATCGGCTCAATCGACACACACTCTGCTCCTGAGCCAGCAGCCCAGGCCGTGCCGGCTGAAGAATCACTCAGTAACGCATCCACGGCCGCACCCTCGATCATCAGCAACAACACGTCGGGCGCTACCACTAGAGCACCCACTGAACAACCCGCTGAGACGAGTGCATCACCAGTAGACGCCATTGAGGCACGCGATGTACCTGAACCCACAGAGAATGCTACTAGAATCCAACTCAAGGCAGGTGACGGACGGAGAGTTGTACACAAGTTTGCACTTGATGCACCTGTATCAGATATCTACGCCTACGTCAAGTTCTCGTTCCCCGACCTCACCAAGTTTACTCTGACTGCCGACCGGAGAAACCTCGAGACGGTGCTTGAGCAAACAGTTGAGGCCGCAAACCTCAAAAATAGCTTGGTATTGATCGATAGCACTAGCTAAATTTATATACTACAGCAGCTTTTTCGGGATCCAGTGTTGGAGATGGCGAACCGCACTAGGTCAGCAGGGTATCAACGTCACAGCCATGGACAAATATGACCGTCAGATCCGTTTATGGTCTAAAAGTGGTCAGAAAGCCTTGTCTGGCGCTCACTTGCTCGTGATTGGCGTCCACACCACAACCACGGAAATGGTAAAGTGTTTGGCGCTTTCGGGTCTCCACCATATCACTCTATGCGACAACCGTCTGGTGACAGAGGCAGAATTGGCGAGTAATTTTTTCGTCCAACCATCAGACCAGGGCACCTGCATTGCTGATGCAGTTGCTACTTCGCTTTCGGAGCTCAATCCGGACATCATCATCGATACAGTGCCAAGCCCAGATGAGGGCGAATACGACCTTGTTGTTGTCGCCAACGAGCCCACAAGCACTCTGGAGACTTTTTACAAGAAAACAGATGTGATTGAAATATCATCAAGAGGGTTCTACGGACGGGTAAGAACGTTCTATCGTCAGTACACTAGCTATGAAACACATCCAAATACCCTCGTTGATCTACGATTTGGTGCTCATGTATGGCCTCAATTACAGCAGTATCTGGACTCTGTTGACTTGGATTCGCTGGAACCGCATGAGCGGCAGCAGGTCCCCTTTACGACCATTCTTGGGAAAGTTGCCCAAATCCCCAACACCATGGAGGAGAAACGCGCGCTGAAAAAGTACTTGAAAGACCAAGCAGGTGATAATGACGATAACTGGCGCGAGGCGGCGCAATACGCCTACCATCTGTGGACCCCAGTCGTCCCCGATAAACTACAGCCCATATTCGACCAGGTCGACTCGCAGCTAGGCAGCTCTCCATTCTGGTCTCTTGTAGCAGCCCTCAGGGATTTCGTTTCTTTACACAATGCAACGCCACTCTCGGGTGTCTTGCCTGATATGTCTGCCAGCACTGAGAACTACACGACGTTGCAGAAAGTATACCGCGCAAAAGCCCAGCAGGACATTGCTGAGTTTACACAATTATTGAGCAAGTACACCACTAGTATTGACGCGGAATCAATTCGTACTTTTTGCAAAAACTCGCGCTATCTCCTCGTCATCTCGGGCCAACCGCCAGAGGAAAACACAAGGTCAATTCTGGACTATACCGGTGACCCGAACGATCCAGATGATGCCAAATTAATGCATTTCCGTGATGTGTTTGATGCACTTGAACTTGCTGCTTCAAAGCACCAGGATACTTGGACACCCGATGCACCCAGCGCCGCATGCTTTGGGCAACTTATGCGTCACGCTAATACCACCGTGCAAAATGAAATGGCGCGTAGCGGAGGTGGTGAGCTCAACTCTATTGCTAGTATCATGGGAGGAATTGCAGCTCAGGAGGTGACCAAACTGATCCTCAAGCATTATACACCACTCCGGCACACATTGGTATACGACGGTATTAGCTCTAGCTCGGCAGTCTTTTGACAACTAGGTCATTAAATAATACGTAAACTACAAATCAAACTGCATGATTCCAGATTTTTGCTTTTTGCGTTCTTGCACGAGCTCTTTCCAGTCCTGCTGCTCGTCTTCACTACTGTCACCGTCTTGTTGCATAGTGGCTTCCTTTTTGGCAACACCGCGCTTTAGACGCTTATCGCGACGTAATTGAGCCTCTTTTTTGCGTTCGGTTTGGCCACTCCACGCCTCGTTGTTTCCCTTGCGCTTCTTCTCAGTAGGAGCAGTTGGCTTCGCCTCGAGCTTGGCAATCCGGGCAGCCTCCTGCTGGGCGTCGCGGTACTTGTAGCTATCAAAATCAAACTCGTCACACAGATAGCCATTATTAGATAGTTCCACATTCTTCAGCTCTGGCATGCGAGGAAGTCGCAGGATACCATACGACTTGGCAAGCTCCGCGAAATCGAGGGCCGAAGTACGGAATATTGACGTGATGGTGTGCTTTGAGTAGAATCTGATAAATGACAAAAAGGACCGCACGGCGAGATCGTGTCTTGCACGGTCTTCTTTGACCCAATTCTGAAGGGTCTTGACGTACTCTTGGATCGAGAACGAGGGCTCAGTTTCCAGCAGTTGCATTGGCACTTTACGAACCCGCATAAAGTCCACATAACCAAGCTCCAAGTCGTTGTTGAGGAATACAACAGCGGTGCCACTATTGCCGGCACGAGCGGTTCGGCCAGACCGGTGCACAAACATATCGGGATCAGCTGGAGGGTCCATCTGTACAACTAAATTGATGTCGGGGATATCAAGTCCTCGTGCTGCTACATCCGTGGTGATGAGAATACACTTGTCGATGCATTCTGTAAACTTATCAAGGGTCTTGAGACGGATAGTTTGCGGTAGCTTGCCGTGCATGGAGAAAATCTTGATATCGTCTGGCAAAAACAGAGATATTACCTGATACCAGTGAGTGACCGAAGTGCAGGTTGCACAGTAGATGATTGTTTTTTGGTTTTGGTCCAGCTTGACCAGGGAGGCTAATAACGAGATGCGCTGTAGAGGTGTCGGGAGTTCAACATACCTAATTGAGAGTGTCTCTGGTGTACTGTTATGCTTGTTGGCAACACTGATTTTGACTGGGTTACGCATACCAGACCTCACAATATTGTTGATGGCATCGCTCATGGTTGCACTAAAAAGGGCCACACGTTTCTGTTTGGGCAGCAGTGCAATAATTTTATTGATGGTTTGATCAGCATTGATATCCAGGAGTCGGTCGGCTTCGTCCAGTACCAGCATATCCACTGCATTGGTCTTGACGTGCTTTGACTGCAGCAGCTCAAACAATCGACCAGGAGTCGCAACCAAGACATGAGGTCTCTTGTTCATGTATGCCTTCAAGTCGCTGATTGGAGTAGTATTGTTACCACCGGTGATGAGTTGGCTTCTAATCTTTGCGGGATCAGGACTGAGATCAACCATACTCTGGAGAACTTTATGCGTCTGCTGAGCGAGCTCGCGTGTAGGGCTCAAAACAATGACGTTGGTTTGGCCCATGTGGATTGGTTCAAGGCGAGAAAGACGGACAAGGATAGGTAGCACAAACGCCAGAGTTTTACCGGAGCCGGTAACTGCTTGCACTACGCAGTCCTTATTTCCACTCATCAAAGGAATTGTTGCGGCCTGTACAGCAGTGGCTTGATTAAACCCTAGAGTGTTCAAAGCCTCAATCATCCATGGCAATAATGGTTCTTTCCATTCTCTTGATTCTGCCATTTTCCTAATTTTTCAGAGAGAAAAAATATTGGTAATATCAAGAGGATGCTGAAAAGATCAAAATACGAATCATGGAGTAAAGAAGCGCTTGTGAATAAGATTATGGAGCTTGAAAAAACGGCATTTGGCTCACAGAGTGCTCCGGCTCAGGATCCTGCGGACGTGTCCACCTCGTCAATCACGTCGCCGCCAAAGAAGAAGCACAAACAAATGGACTTTTCAAAGTACAGCACTCGTAAAGTCGCAATCAGATTTGCCTATCTTGGCTGGAATTACTATGGACTTGCGTACCAAAAGGACTCGTCCACTCCCACCGTCGAGGGTCACCTGTTGCACGCATTGCACAAGACTCGGTGCATTGCCAGCATGGATCCCAATGATTGCGATTTCAGTAGATGCGGGCGCACGGATCGCGATGTGTCGGCAATGCAGCAGGTTGTGTCGCTCCGGCTGCGATCCAACTTGACCCCTGCCGAGCAGCAGGACCCAGAGATGGACCACAAGGAGCTCGACTACCTCAAGATCTTGAATAGCAATCTCCCCGAAGATATTCTCGCGTACGAGATATGCTTGCGACCTCCTCCTGATTTCAATGCCCGGTTCAGCTGCTTATGGCGACACTATCGATACTATTTTATGGGTAAAGGTCTTGACCTTGATAAGATGAACGAGGCAGCCGCATTATTACTGGGTGAGCAAGATTTCCGTAATTTCTGCAAGATTGATGCTGCAAAACAAATCACTAATTACAAGCGAACCATACTCGAGTCCAAGATTGTTCAGGAAGATGGTGCGCGCTGCTACTTGTCTCTTAGGGGCACAGCGTTCCTGTGGAACCAGGTGCGCAGTATTATGGCAATTTTATTTTTGGTAGGCCAGGGACTCGAGAAGCCCTCAATTGTCACTCAACTATTGGACATAGAGTCAACCCCGAGACGCCCTGCATACGAGATTGCATGGGGAGTGCCCCTCGTTTTGCACCAGTGTGGATACGCACCAATGGAGTGGAAGAAAAGCATGTACACAAGCAAAGACAATATCTATAATGTCTGGTACCAGCACTGGACAAAACAGACCATGGCTGCTCATATGCTTGACATGGTGGCCCCATTCATCGGCACGGATTCGCGGCCCCTTAGCGCAAATGTGGGCAAAGGTACAGGAAGACGCAGCAAGTATGTGCCTGTAATGGATCGTCCTAAGAATAGCACATATGAGGAGACCAACAAAAAGTGGAGAGATAAAAATCAAAAAAAGGGTAAACAGGTTGAATAATTCAGTCCGGTTGTTCTAACTAACCAAATTCATTGGTTACCCACTTTATTTAGAGTAAACTCTCACGGGGAATCAAGCTACTGTATGGGTGGTGCCCCGTCGTTTATTTAGGAAAATGATATATCGCATGATAGCCGTATAAAATTCATAAAATTGTAATTAGCCAGTCCTCGGTATTTACCCCATGTGTTTACCTCACTGCAAGGTGCACCGTATTTTAATCACTACTGCACCGGGGATTTGGGGGTGGCTTTGCAGAATATCAAAGTGATCTACAGTGCTAGCCATTATGCGTGAAATTTTTCTAATCTACTCGCATGTCTGAGATTCAAATCTTAAAACATTTTATTTAGAAATTGTGGCACCCTTTAAGCTCACTTTGCACATCCCCGCATTTCCCACTCGACTGACCGCGTCCTAGGTAGCTGCTAAATTTTTCCGCAACACTAGAAAAACTCGATTAAAATAGTCATGTAGTTAAATTACTGACAATTCTATTTAGTTTTGAACTTATTAAGTCGAGTATATTATTATAAAGCCGCAATTTCTCTGCATAGCTAGTCTCAGGAGAACGCACAACGTGACGTCATTATATTGATTCTAAAAAAAGAAAACGGCGATGGGTATATAAAGTACACCTTTGCCATCTCTTGACCATCATCATGAACTTCTCTCTTCTCTCTATCCTCTCTATTGCCACCGCTGCTTCTGTTCTTCCCCCCTTCCACCTCGTCACCATTCACTCTGGATCTGATGTGCAGTACAAGGAGGTCAAGTTGTCCTCTGACGGCCACCTCTCCTTGAATGGCGAGACTGATGCCAGCCTCCACACTAACCCGAGCGGAGAGTTGTATGTCAATGGTGCTGAGCCCATCAGTGTCTTTGAGGGTGCTCTCGTGACCGGTCATGGCAGCACTACCGGCTTTGCCGTCGAGGACATGCACCTCAAGCTCGATGGTTCTGATTCTTTTGTTGTTTGCCCCAACTTGAACTTCAACCTTATGGATGCCAAGTACGGTACCCCCAGCAACTGCGAGAACCCCATTGGTGTCTCTCTTCGCGCCAACTACGCTTAAGTAGACTATATATGAATACTTTCGATTGAAGCTTGAACAACGAGGCAGCTCACTATCTGGGGCTCATTTTTGAGACGCATTGAGGGTGCATGCACCAGTGCGTTATCGAGGTGGGATTGCAGGCACAGTGCGTTAGGGTGCATGGACTCGCACATGTAGACTACAACGACTGTGCCAAACAAATATCTATAAATTCTATACACTCTACTCTAATGACTTGTCGGGTTTGACGGCCGAGACTCTGGCACTGGCCAGCTCGGGTGTGTGGCTAGCTTCATGGCTAGCTTCTTGTGCGGGCTTTGACTTGATGGGCTCGCTCAACCACTTGTTGATCACACCAATCACGTACCGAGACGAGTCGTTGTTGTGACCGAAATACAGAATATCATGGATGGTGCCATGCTCCGTAAAAGTATCGGTAATCTTTCCCTTTTCGCAGAACCGCTCAACTGCATCAGACAGGAGCTCATTGGCACTCCACACGCAGGCAACATTCTTGGGGAGGGCGTCCTGGATCTGCTGAGGGGTCGCCACTGCCAAATCGGCTTTGGGGTCCTCTACAGCGATCTTGAATATGCCACGCTTTTCATCCACGCCAACACCGAGGTACCAGCCTGCACAGCGAGCAGCAAAGCTATCACAAACCCAGTCACTGTGGCGGTTGTTGACGACACTTCCACTCTGTTGAGGTAAAAGCTCTGCCCAGGGGCTCACGTAAATTTGTCCAAACAGCTTAGCATAGAGGTCTGGGTACTGCTTGAGCGACATGGCAAGAGCACAGCTGAGCTGACCACCAGCCGAGTCTCCGAGCGTGATGATACGGTTGCAGGTCTTGGCCAAGGCCTCGTATCCAACAAATGCTTCGTGGAGCTGGGTGGGGTACTTGGCGTATGGCGAGAGAGAGTAGTCGAGGGCCAACACTGATAATCTGTGCTGGGGCAAAGCCTTGACGAGGTCCACGACCCAGTACACTTGAGTAAATGTCATTCCCAATGCGAACGCACCTCCGTGCATGAAATAAATGACAGGGTCCTGGGGCTTTCTGTCCTGAACCTCCCATAACCATACACAAGAAGGAGCACGCAGACCGGGGGCGAGGTCAGCACCATGCTTACCGGCGGTGGTATCAAACGAGGTGTTGAATCCAAGTGCCTGTTTAGTCAATGAACGATAAAACGGCGTTTGCAGTTCAACGGATAAAGCTCGCAGCCCAACAATCATTTGGATATCATCAGCTCTCATCATACCCAGCAGCGTGCGACTCGCAGCGGCAAACATATAGAGACCAAGGCTCTCGACGCGGCGTTTCTTGAAGATGAGCCAAAGGGCTCCGTATCTAACCGCGTTGGCGCCGCTAAGCACCAGCACAAAGATCATTTTCAGGGTCGCTAGCACGCTCGCCCTCTTACCATACGGCACAGTCACTTTACTTTGGTTCATTGTGAGGAGAATAAACGCACCGAGACGAGATGCGGGGAGGTGCCCTTTATGTGTGGGGTGGATGTGGCGTCAATATGTGGCAAATTAGCATGTGAAACAACCTAAATCCGGGTCACGGGGGGCCGAACAGTAGCCCCACCGTGCACTCTATATCTAGTTAAAAGCTTATACTTCCATCTACCGGAATGAGCCAGCTAAAAGTGCTCAGAATTCCGATCTTGGCCCGTGCAAACGCATACGAAAGCCAGTTCTTTCCCAGGGCCCACGACTTGTGAATATTGAATCCGTGTCCATACTTTTGGGTGATATTATCGACACCCTCATAATACACAGTTGCAGCACAGTACTGTGCCATGATCAGAAACGACTTGATGGCGCCCAAGGGTGAATTCAGTTTCTCGTCCAAAAACCGCACCAGGTCATTTGTTTTGATTATGAGGAGAACCACATTGGGCATTTGCTTGAGCATTTGCATGATTGGTCCCACGAGCCCTTGGTTTTGGATCTTGCGCAGCATATTCTCCTGCTCCTCTGGCGTACGCCGAGACATGACTGAGTTTTGCGCATGGTCAGTATCACGGCCGGTAATCGTGGCAACAAAGATCTCGAACCCTTGATCATCCACGTGCGCAAACTCTTTGGCATAGTGCTTCATCTTCTTGTGGTCGTGGGCTAGTAGTGCGAGCCACAGATGCGCATACGATCTTCTAATATCTGTAGGCACGTAGCGGTAGAGGCCATGGTCGTAGAGAATAATCTCAAAGTTGTGCGATGTACCATTGCGCTGCTGCTCTTGTTTCGACAAGGGACGGATGGCAATGTTCCCCGCGTGGGGATCGCAGTGAAGACCCACGCCTGGAGTGAATATCATTGAATTGAAAATATGAGCAAAACAGATGCTGACAGCTACAGGGTCAATGCTGTGTTGTTGCAGAAACTCGAGGTTATCAGGGCGACCACCAACCAAGTACTCCATAGTCAGAGTTCTTTTGCGGGCATAGTAGACCTTTGGAACCCGAAGGGCAGTAAGTGAGTACAGCTTGGCAAAGTAGTCACCGCACATTGTGGCATTGTTGGCTTCCTCGCGGAAATCCAGCTCGGTGTAGATTGAGTTTTGCACCTCGTCACTGAGCCACGAG
Source organism: Wickerhamiella cacticola (assembly GCA_030564425.1). Classification (NCBI taxonomy): domain Eukaryota; kingdom Fungi; phylum Ascomycota; class Dipodascomycetes; order Dipodascales; family Trichomonascaceae; genus Wickerhamiella; species Wickerhamiella cacticola. Next base: position 5,013 of record JAJLUX010000021.1, on the reverse strand, counting down.
AGGGGGTATTCGGGGAAACAAATATCAATCATGTTGAAGATTTGGCCGATAAGCATCACATCAAGGGGGATAAAAGTTTTCAGAGACGGATGCTGGACCTTGACTGCTACCTGTTTACCATCCTTGAGGGTCGCCCTGTGCACTTGAGCCAACGACGCGGTGCCGAGCGGTTCACGCTCAAAGTGGGCAAACAACTCCTCAATTGAGCGGCCCTCGTCTTCGATAAACATCTCATTGATAGACTCGTAGCTGGAGACAGGGCATTGGTCTTGCAAGGGGATCATTTCCTGGGTCCACTGAGGAGGGAATACGTGGGTGAGCGCCGAGATGTGCTGCCCGATCTTAATAAATAAGCCTTTATTACGTTCAATTGCCTTGCGGGCGATGCGAGCGCACCGTAAGTGGCACTCATCCAGAGCATCGTTGAACTGGTCCTGTGACTCGTATTTGCCATTAAGGCACCAGTAGTAGTGCCAGAGGCATCGAGTTACAGCATCAAGGACGCTGGTTGCACGCTGCACAGCGTGCATCGAGAAGTTTACTGAATCGTACACCGTTGGGCTTGTGGTGTAGGCGGCTAGCGAGACACCGGCCAGCCCAGCAATCACGAGGGTCCGTGTGCGGAACCGCGAGGGGTTTCGAATGCTAGCGTACCCGCGCGTGGGTCCTTGACTAAATATCCGATTGGACCCTAAATTAGGTGTACTGCCGGGCCTTGGTGCGCGGTACCGGACCGACCTTGTTGCTCTCAGCCCAAGCATCTGATTATGAGAAGGGGGGTGGGGCAAAATCTACACAAATCAAGGAGCGTTAGCTATGGAATAAAAAAGACATTATTGAATTCAAAGTTAGTGTTACATATCGTATTACAGTTTGCAGTGTTGAAACAGAGTACTGGATACTTCCTGACCACCTTCACCGTGATGGTGAACTTTCTTACTCATGGCACAAATTGCACAGATTGAGCACTATAGCTCTTCGGACGATGAAGCACCCGAGGAAGAATCTTTTCAAGTTTCGCAAAAGAAATCAAAGTCACACTCAGCGGCTGTCCGCAAAACCCTAGATGCCTCAAACAGCGTCCAAAAGCAAAAGCGTCGTGAAAAAGATCAGCTCCTCAAGCAGCACAAGAAAAAACTCTTGAGCGAGATTCTTGCCGGGGCACAGGAGCACGAAAGCGAACAAGAGGACAAGATCGTTCCTCAGAGAACTGTAAAAGTTGTGCAGCACAAGGTCAAGAAGCTCGAGGCAGAGAAAGATGGGTTCGCTCTTCGGGTTATCAAGAAAACCTCATCAACATTACCGCCTGCGAGTGCCAAGAGTCTAGTGAGCAGAAAGGAGCGGTTCCTAGCGAGAAAGAGACGGTAAACTGGAGGCAGATGGGCACCAAGCAGCGCTATCTTGTCTAATCCTTGAACAAACTCGCCATCAATGGCAAGGTAGTTCCGGCAATCACTGCAACCATATCCAGCGAGGATTCCAGATGGGGCATTACATGCATTGAAATAAATAGGAACGAGCCGCCAGAAAACAACAAGCCCTGGCCGGCCCACCACATAAAATGTTGAGCATTAGAAACCGTATAGTACACCAGCAGAGCTGCCACAGGTGCGGCCAGAGCAAATAAAGCCACATCGCGCTTGATGTCTGACTGCGGGACATGTTGATTGAGCAGGATGCTGGCAAAGCTAAACGCAGCGGGGGCCTTGTGAACCAGCACGGCAAACAACACGCTGAGCCTGACTTTGGCATCTGGAAGCAAACAGGCAGCACCAAAGCTGAGCCCGTCTGCGAGCGAGTGCAAGATCATAGCGACTGATGTGAAACTGATAGTCCAGTATCCAACTTTCAGGTGGGGGTTCTGCTGCTCCTCGAGTTCCAGCTGGTTGACGGCAACATGCTGCGACTTGGGGGTCCGTAGTTTGAGCGCACCCTCCATGCAATACATCATCATGTACCCTATCAGCAGAGGGTACCCAATGACATGAGTTTCGGCCACCTCAATGCCTTCGGGGATAACAATCACGAGTGCCGTAGAGATGATGATTCCTGCTGCCACGCACGATACTAAATGCAAATCTAATTTAATATAAAGAGGTGCAAGGCCTGCGACAAGACCAACAATACCTGTAACAATGATTTCTGGGTACATTTGATTACAAGTGAGAGGTGCGTATCAAGATACAGGTAAATGTCTAGAGCCCAAAGTGGAGGCCAGGAGGTGGGCAGTTCAAGGGCTTTCAGTTGAGAGTTCTGCTACACAATTATAATAGTTGAGATTAGGGGTTCCTTTAATTAGAGTTATGTACTGGTGACTGTTACTGGGCTAACTACTGGCTTCAGAGCGTCAAACGTATATGGCATTCACCGCTGCCCATATAAATAGAACCAAGCAAAAGTCGTAATACGCCGTTCGCAACGCCAGCAGCACAAATATCGGCAAGCTCAGTTTGGCACTGACATTCGCTGGCACGAATTGTAGCAGAGTACGGAACATTGAAGGCTCGAGCTCTGGATCAAAAGCATAGTGAGCCAATACAAGTGAGACTTCAACTCCAACAAAAAGCTGCCAGAGCTTGTACTCGTTGTAGCATGCATACAGGCCCACAAGAACCATGGAAACAAAGTGTATAGCCTGCCAGTTATAATTCCAGAGCTTGCTTTTCTCGTTGCTGCTGATTTTCTGGCCAAACTTGGACCCGGGGTCCATGGTAAAAAGCACGTTAGGGTCAGTGGCATTGGCAAACTCGTTGTCGTGTTTTACGGCACTAGAAAATGCTTGGCTAAAGGATTCATCGGGGAAAACGTCGGGGGGATCCTCATCTGTGGATCTAGCTGGAGCAGCAGGAGCAATTGAGGCAGATACCGGGGCAGGCTCTGAGCCACTATGGCGTTTGGGCAGTGTGGCCGGATCGACAGGCTTGCCGGTAATCTTTGCCAACCGGTCAGCACCGTTTCTGAGCCTTGCTTTACGTCTTTCTCTGGCGTCCATGAGCTGATGTGGCAAACAGTGTGGCGTAAGGTTCTCCGCAGTCATATTCCTGGGATAATCAAAAGTCGTGATTCAAGTGTAGGAGCGTGAACGATACCATGAGCAGGGAAATCGGAGCATATCGCGGGGATTTTTTGCTCACTTGAATTGCTCTAGTGAAATTTCATTAATCGCGTAGACGCTAATGACGTCATGGTTCTGTGGCCTTCTCCAGTAGCCCTGCACGTCTGATACCTGATTACGCAGCCTGGAATAGTACGTCACTGTTGATCCCAACAAAAGGGGCAACACTTCTAATCTTGGCATGAGGGGAATGATCAGAGTTGGTAGAAAGTTGGAGCTTTTGATTCATTGAGTTAGCATATTCATACTAATACACGAATCCCTTGAATTTCAGCCCGATATACGAAATAACAAAAACACTATGTAATTTAAAGCTGGTTCTTGGTGTGGAAGATACCCAAGTTCTCAGAGATCTTCTTCTCCATGGACTTCTCACCCTCACGGACCCAGACACGGGGGTCGTAGTACTTCTTGTTGGGCTTGTCCTCGCCATCGGGGTTACCAACAGAGGTCATGAGGTAGTCCTTGTTCTTGAGGATGTAGTCACGGACACCGCAGAGGTAAGCCCATTGGCAGTCAGTGTCGACGTTGACCTTGACGACACCGTTCTTGATGGCCTCGTCAAAGTCCTTTTGCTCGGAGCCAGAACCACCGTGGAAAACAAGGTAGAGAGGGAAGGGGTTCTTGGTCTTGAGCTGCTCCTTGGCGTACTCCTGGTGCTTGCCAAGCAACTCGGGGTGCAAGCGCACGTTACCGGGCTTGTAGACACCGTGGACGTTACCAAAAGCAGCGGCAATAGAAAAGTTGGGGGAGATGGGGGCAAGAGCCTCGTGGACTCTGAAGACCTCCTCGGGCTGAGTGTAGAGCTTGGACTGCTCGACACCGGTGTTGTCGACACCGTCCTCCTCACCACCGGTGATACCAATCTCCATCTCGAGCCACTGGTTCATCTTGGCGGCACGCTTAAAGTACTCGGCGGTGACCTTGATGTTCTCGTCGTGGTCCTCCTCGGAAAGGTCAATCATGTGAGAGGAAAAGAGGGGCTCGCCGTGCTCCTTAAAGTAGGCCTCGTCGGCATCCAGCATACCGTCCAACCAGGGCAAGAGCTTCTTGGCGCAGTGGTCGCTGTGCAAGACAACGGGGATGTTGTAGGCGGGGGCAATGGCACGAATGTAGTGGGCAGCAGCGACGGCACCGGCAATGGAAGCAGCCTGGTTGGTGTTGTCGAGACCCTTGCCAGCAAAGAACTGGGCACCACCCTGAGAGGTCTGCAAAATGATGGGGGATTTGTTGTCGCGGGCAGCCTCGAGAGCAGCAACGACCGTGGAGGAGCTGGTGACGTTAATTGCGGGGATGGCAAACTTGTGCTCCTGAGCATAGTCAAAGAGCTTGCGGACATCGTCACCGACAATGACACCAGTTTTGCGAGAAAGAACAGATTCGACACCCATTTTAAAGTTTGTGGAAGGGTTGAGTGGGCCAGGGTGGTCGTTATATATAATAGTGGTGGGGTCACATAACCCTAACCCGAGGGTTGAGGCAACGCATCGAAGCCTTGGAAGCATTGGCTGAAAGACCGCCGAGCTGGCTTAAATTGGTTTAGTTTGGTTTGTGCGAGATTGTGCTTGATTTTGTTTGGCGTGATTGGAATGCATCGGGATTTCCCGGCGAAAAGTACCGCTCCATGCGTTGGCGTGGGGAACGTGTCGAGAGCTATGGATAGATTAAGTTTGGATTTAGGTTTTATAGACTGTGGGAACATGAGGGTATATCTTTGTAGCCACGTAATTACACTACTGCAAGCATCACCTATTGCTGCGCGCGTGTAGGCGATTGCACGACGTCATTATAGGCTACGTGGGTGACATAAGCCAAACTTGAGGCAAGCCCGCTACCTGAGCATGTCAGCAGAACCCCCCCGCCCCCCCAATTCCTACCTGCAGCACACGTGACTGCAA
>JAJLUX010000020.1:0-161102 GCA_030564425.1 Wickerhamiella cacticola | reverse complement strand
TGTGTAGCACGATGATTTCCTGTATAATTCTACTAGTCTTGTTGAAATAAAGATGAGACAATTGCCGCCCTCAGCCCTGCCATTAAGCCTTTGGTATACTTGGATCAACGATGGAAAAGTGTAAAACATCTAGTAAACAAGACAGCGCGCGCCCCGTGGTATTTATAGTCTCACAAGTTTGTGATACAACATTTGGAGATAGCTCATGACGCGATTCCTACGATACCTCTGAGCGCTAAAAAGTGATTAGCTTAAAACATTCCACACAAACTAGATAACTAGACAAAACTAAAAAGAGAGCTCACTTTGACCAGCTCGCTAATTGAGTCAGGGGTACATGACTCGGGTGAGATTAGCGACGCGCAGCCAGGGCTTGCAATATCGAGTAATTCCTTACATGTACATTCAAATTAAGTAGATCGCTGAGATCGTTTGTGAGATTGTCTTGAGAATAGGCCCAGTGCGTACTTTGGAATACATCCTGCAACGTTAAAGGTCATACCAGGCAGCTTTACCCTAGTTTAGAGTCCATAGATTATATGCACGAGTTTCTACGAGGTATGTGATACAATTCAGATAGCTAGTTTCCCGAACAGTGTAGAAAACACGGCAACACTCGGCGGAAGAAAGCAAGATAATTACTACCTAATAGAGCTACTATCTGCAAATAAGAGTAGAATGGTCGAGTGCAGATTAGCGCAAGGTCTTTTCGTTCGACTGTGTCTGCCACCATTGCCCCATCAGTATTGCGCTATCATGGTGAAGCGGAGAGGCTTACATTTGGTGGGTTTATACTCTGGTAGATTGGCAACAGTAGCCAAAAGGGCACCAAGATCACATCATTGGTGTCTTTGACTATATAATACATCTGCTCACACACATAGACGAGTTGGTTTGCGATCATGGCATCAGTACACGAACTTACAGTCTCGATTTCGGAAAAAAAGTGGTTTTCAATATCCAAGTAACGTGCGCTGAATTATATGAAGCCTTCATACAATATGGAGATAGGTGCTCCTAGTTAGACTCCATACGGGAAAAATGGGTTATACAGCACACACATGACGATACAAGCCGGAGAGTGAAAGTCCCAAAGTAGCTATGAGGGCGCATCAGAGTTGCTGAGGTGCCACTCTTGAGAGTGTTCGCTTGTGAAAGACAGTGGTGTATCGCCTACATCAGGTAGATATGGACAGCAGGGTCTATGTTTATACTTGCAAAAGAGCGCTTGATTTTCAAACACCGCGACAATGGGTAATAAACATGGACATAGTATTTACTGCTCTCTCAGAGCCTCAGCCGCATCACAAAAAAATGAAAACCACCAACTCCGGAATGACGAAGTCAGGCCTATCTATACGACTAGCACTATCCCTGTGCTATTCCCCATATGCCACCACCGGCGGCATGACTTATCAGCCGAGCCTTAGAAGTACACAAGCACTCCAGAGGAGAGAATCAAGACATAGAATTATCACTACTACTCTCACTACTCAATATAACATACTCCGAATAACCGTTGCAGAGGGTATTCAACAATTATAATGTTGTATATCAGTGGTTAGGATTTTAGATGTCACAAAGTCTCAAGTGGAGCCAACAGATGACAATGAGTCCCTGACTTTGAAGCTAACTTTCTAATTCTAAACTTTAATCCCCAGCGAGGATGCAGCGGTCAATAGTGGCACCATCAAGCACGTTATCCATGGCAGTGGCAAGGTTACTCTTGTCGGTGACCTTGTCGTGAGGGAAGAAACGAGTGTCAACACGCTTGACAGTGGAGAGCAAAGTGAGGTTGGGAACAGTGTTGCCCTTGGCATACTTGGCACAGCAAGCAGCGATGGCACTCTTGATCTGAATCAGCTCGTTCTCGATAACACGCTGCACAAAATAGTCCAATTGATACTAGCCTATCCACTGCTTTGTTTGTGCCGTCAATAGTCCTAGCACAATCGAGTGCATGTTCATGCACATGCATGCACTGTGCGTGCGCGAATATCGCCTCACATGCATATATACTTATATATGAAGAGACCATTGTCACATCATCAACACGATGTCCCGATGCCTTGTTCTGCCACATGTTCCTCCGCTTACACCAGCTCTTGTGGTGACTCTTGCACATGCGTCACTTCAAGGTCCACATTGTGCACCAGTAGCTACTAGCCTTCAATCCCAAAATTATAATGCTAAGCATACAAGTATACAGCTGTAAAGCGCACATATATATTTATGAATTACTTAGAGAAATGGTCAAAGATGCGGAACATGTGCATATCAACACACATGTAGACTATTATACACTAATCTGTGAGACATGCGCGAAGAGGGCCTATAATTCACACGATTTGATGGTCGTACTGATTAGCTATAGCTAGATGAGCAGGCTGAATGAGTACGAGTCAAGAAGGACCAATTAGTACAGTCGAAAATGAGTTGAATAGAGATCAGCGTAAATTGCATATAGCTATGGCCAAGGTAGCTCTATTCAGTACAGAAAAGCGTGCGATAGGCATCGTTGGTACTAGCCAGAGCATTACCTACAATTGGATTCCCTGAATGTGAACACGTTGATACAACGCACGCATGAAGCTTTCCAAAGACGCGGGTCAAGAACTGACTGGACTGAGAAACAAAGGAAGTAGTTGAAATAAGATACTTGGATCAGCCCTCGGTTCCAGCCTCCCAAATCTAGCAAGAACCTGTTGGAGCTCCCCTAGCGCCACGCAGCCTCTCGTCAAATGGCGAAGTAGCCACTTGAAAGGAGAAAAATTTGATACCGAAAACAGGATTAGACCCGCTAGACCTGCTTGTGTCTATACGGCCAGTGACGCTAGCGCTGCGTAATTTTTGTACTTTTCCAATCTAGCAAGACAACAACAGCGCAGGGCTTCGTTCTCCGCGAACCGAGATCTCAAGCGGCTCCTCTTTTCGGAGTAGGGTATTAAGAAGATCTTTTTCTTCCTTGAGGCTACTGATAAAGTAGTCTATATCTGAGGTTCCCAAGCGCAGCCTCTGAGCTGCTGCCTCCACAACGACTTATGGAGAGTGCGACGCGTCATTCGATTAACCATTCGCGCAGACTAAAGCCACTTACGGTCTACGAATAACCTGTAGAAAAGCTTTCGACGGCTGAGGCTGAGTTTGGACAAACTAATGAACTCATTCATGGTGACCTCCGAGGATGGTTCCCCCATCGCCTGTAAAGCGAGACTCCAGACTATTAGACCAACATGAACAAAGAGTCTATGCTCCCTGTTTCGGCTATGGAATGAGATCATAGGAAAACATTGAACAGCAGCCCTGAGCTGCCTGAGTCAAACTAGATTTAGATACGTAGGAGCGAGATTAGGTTCGCACAGATCCAACGACCTGTATATATATACAGGACACGAAAAAAAAAGCATCACGCAAAAACCAAAGGGGAATTTACCACGACAGTACGGGCTCCAAGAGCTGATCTGTTGTCATAGCTTGTTGTTCAGCACCCGAGACAAACACCCCCGTTATTAGAAAGTTTGAAGTCTTGACTGCTATACTATTATCTACTAGCTAGTCTGCTTGCACTACCTGGTTTTGCACATAATAGCACTTTTGAAATTTAGATGATAACAGCTCAGAATCCGCTAATTTACGCATGTGCTATCAGCCTACAAACTACCTTCGATCCATTAGCTGATCGCAATAAATGATCTATGAGTTTAAAAAAAATGTATCCAGCATGGTTTTACCCGAGCGTCCATTAGCCAATGGCCGTACGCAGCGTTTAGGAATATGCTGGCCAAACCGATCTCAGCCGAAGCGAGATCAAGATTTGTCTATATATGGTCTGTCGACAAGGTTCTATGGGTTTCAAACTATTACAGTTCACCTCCGTTCGAGTGCCGAGACGCCAACCCTCATAGCAAAACGAGTTGCTCTTGTTGAGTTGACGCAGACCAGTGAAAAAAATTGGGAGTGGGCCTCAATTTATATACTCCCAAGCTAACAAAAGGTTACCCGGCCTAGGAAAATATTATGTCAGAAAATTCAGAGCTTGAAAGTTGATAGTAGAATGGCCAAATCGAAATCTTCTAAAGCAGCTAGCCAGATCGGTGCCCACAAGAAGGGTCCTAAACAATCCAAAAAGAACCAGGAGCCCGTCCACAGCACCCCTGTGGACTTTGACGAAACCGTTGTTATCAAAAAACTTGCCGACAATGAGCGTAAAGTACGTGAAAAGGCCCTTAAAACATTGTCACAGTACATTTCAACCCCCAAAAAACTTGACAGCCTCAAACTGCAAAAGCTTTGGAAAGGTCTTTTTTTCACAGTTTGGCACAGTGATCGGCCACTGACCCAACAGGCACTCTGCCAGGAGCTGGCTGATTTGACTAAACACGTCAAGGATATCAATTACTGGCAATTCATTGATGCATTTTGGGTTATTATGTGCCGTGAATGGCACACAATTGATAAGCACCGTATCGACAAGTTTTACATGCTGATCAGACGCGTTGTGGCTGCTAACCTCGAGAAACTCGCACAGGAAGGGTGGTCCGACTACTGGGTTCGTTCATTAAAGGAGATCCTAATCAAATTTCCCCTTGATCCTACTGATGCAAAGATCCCACATGCATTGAGGCTTCACTTGTGCGATATCTTGCTAGATGAGATCGATAAAATCGAAAACAAGGGCGATAAATTCGCAATTGAAGAGTTTATGGAACCATTTTTGGCATTTATCAACACCACCACGTTCAAGACTGTCAAGCTTTACGCCATTGAAAACGTGTTGCGTGATCCTAGACTTTTGGAGACTTATCAATACACATCCAAGTACACTCCCGTGGAGAAGGAGGAGGAGTCTTCCGATAGTGCTGATGATTTTGAGAAATCCAGTGATGAGGAGGAAGAGGATGAAGAGGATGAAGAAGATGAAGAGGAGTTCACTGGGTTTGACTGAGGGTGCTGTATATATATATATATATATATCTAGATAGGCTCTATCTAAACAAGCATAATTTTTAGAGCGTCGCAGTAGTTTCGAATGATGAGCCTTCTAACCACCACCGAGGGTGGTAGTTTACTAGATCGAGGGAAACGGCCTGTGGGAAATACAAGTATATTAGCGCACGTTCGAGATAATTGTCTAAAGCCTGACTGAGGGCTTAGTATTAGTTGTGAGGTAGTGAGTGTTAGTCTAAGAATAAAATGACCGAGAACCGGCGCCTGAGAGTCAGTGAGTGTTGCCTATGTGCACTCATTAGGGCTCAACCTAGAGTGGCCATCAGTGTTTCCAAACCAGGAATAGTTAGACAATGCTAATACTCATAGGTGCTTGTTATATCTCCAGAGCATGCACATAATGAAACTCATTTCTACCTCCTCTCATAATTTGAGACTGGGTACCAACAGTACGTTCAATAACTTCATAATTGGATGGTGAAATGCGGATTTCCTTGTTTGAACAGGAGTTTACTCTTTTCAGGCCTTTGTGCACTACACTCTAGACACTATACTCACTTAGGCAACTCATCAAATTCGACTCACTGTTAATTTCAAACCAGAAGTCTAACCTCAAATAAGCATTCCTATAGTCTAAAAACCTACAACCAGTCAAAATGAGAGACAAATCGCTAAACCAAGTGCCTTGAGGCGTCTGCTTAGCTCCCTATCTATCCGCCGCTCTGCCGAGACGCATGACAAACATGCCTGGAGAGACTGAAGAAAAACCGTTTGTAGGCACAGATGGCAAACAAGTCAAACTCAAGCACTCGAGAATAATTACTTCAACTCCATGGTATGCACAAGACGATACTGCGACATCACGAACATCGAATTATGAAGCCAAACGAGATGCTTATGAGAATTACGATTCCGAGGCATACAAAGCGGTAATTGAAGGGTTTGTTAAAAAGAAGAAAACCAAGAAACCAAAGAAAAAGCTAGACAAAGGAAAAGACTCTCCAATCTATGATTCTTACTCACGAACTGTGCAAACGACTAGCTCTCGCGATAGAAAAGACACAGCTCACTATCTCAAAGATCTGAATCCATTTGGAGGTCTTGATTTTGAAGATAATGATGATGCAATTGAGTTGAAACAAACAAACGGTGAATCGTTTGCAGGTGCAGTCCAGCTGCAAGGTACGGCAGGAGATGCATGTGCTGACAATATGCACACAAAGTGAGGGGATTTTTCATCTCACCGAGGCCATTTCAGAGGCTATCCCAGAGATTATATTTAGCCATTAGTGCTGGTGCCGGGGACCACCGTTCAGGTGAAGCAATTCCAAATAAATCTCGATATTTCAGACCAGGCCAACCAGCCTAAGCTAACCAGCTAACTCCAACATGTAAGTATTTATTCATCTAGACTACAGCTACGGCAACACACAGGCGGTATCCAGAAGTGACACCTTGATATGATCCCAGAATGGAAGCTACAAGCGTTCTTAGGCGGGTAGCTAATTATAGTAGGCAGCGCGTACCGTTTGCGAAAGAAAGCACTATAGGAGTACAAGGGAAGCTCTAGAAAGTGGTAAAAGATACCCCACAGTTAAAATCCCTCTTACACATGTGATCGGATTAATTAGAGCATGTCCTGCATAGCATCCCGACTCTCAGACTGCAACACTATCACAAGCAGCCCCCAGCAGCTAAGCTATTTATATACCACTCCACTCACCTAACTCTCTTCAATTCCCTCTGTATTCGATTATTCCACTTTGATTAATACAGATCAGCATGTCTCTGCGGTATCATGCATTCATGCAGGGCACTTCTAAAGTGGAGAAGAGGCGGGCTGGCTGCGGAAAATCTATGCATGACCTGCCAGCCAAAAAGCTAACGCCAAGCAGCGAACAAAATTGCCAAGCAGCAAAGCAGCAAACACACCAATATCCAATAAAGAACACCAATTACTAGCAGCCTATCAGGTTATCACCATCACTACATGACTGATCGCCACTGGGTGCATGATCGCCAGGGAAACCTGTCACGCCCATTTACCTACGCTATCAGTAGCGTTGCTGACATTAGCACTTGGACCTTTCCTCGTACCTCTCAGTTGTACCTCAGTGATAAAGCGGAATTGAATGAAGTTTGGAGCGCAACTGACGGGACACAGCGTTCATGAATGGCGCGCGCACAACATTCTGTACAATGAGCTTAAACAGGAGATACGACGCGTGACCACGGGCAATCCTAGCGATGAGGAACGCGCCGACCAGCTCAAGGCGCTAACCGCTGCCTTTAATCAGGAATTTGATAATTTCACGCTGGTGGTGAAATCTAAAATCGGTGAAATCGATTTCCGGATCGGGAAATGCGAGGAGCTCGTCTCGTACTTGGCGTCTGAACCGGACCCTCAGCGTAAATCGCAGTTTAACCGGGAGATTACAAGACTCACACGCGATTTACAGCACCTGAGCAGGTTTTCTCGCGCTCAGTACATTGGGTTCCGCAAACTCTTGAAAAAGTACCGTAAATGGTCACATGGGGGTCATGCCCTGGATCAGTTTGAAGAGCGGCTGGAAGCAGATGATAGTGCTGCAATGATTGATTTGACGCCGCGGTTCCTGGAGTTATCGATTCTCTGGGATATGGCCCGGGACGGCCGGTTCGAGGCACTCTCCAGCCTCAAGGGGGAACAGCCTGACTCGAGCGCTCCGGCTGCTGCACAGGATGCGCAGTTTGCTACAAACCCGCAATACCTCAGAGTATGGATCCCGGCAGATTCGGTAATGGAAGTGCTGCTCACGCTGCTGCCCCATATGCGTCTTGATGGCACCGAAAAGGCCACAAGCACTTTTTACGATAACGAACAGTTTGATTATGTGCGCAGCGGAAGGCAGCCAGGAGAGTGTTGTCAGAGTGCCAGCACTGGCGGAGACTCGTGGTTTTGCGCTCCAACGGGTGGACTTCGCCGGTTTACAATTTCACACTTCTCAGCATCACAAACGCGACAGCTGCTCAAGGTCAAAAACGGCAACCTAGCAGGCAGCAATTTGGGCGAACAGGAAGATGCGGCTAAACGGATCGTGTTGGGTTGGATGGAGGCCTCTAGGGCGGAACCTTTTGCATCTGTTGCCACCACTCGCACGCGATACAGCGATACCCGACCGGCTGCTTCTGAATTGAGTGATCCCACAAAGATATGGGCGGTTGTTGATGAGCACATTACTGCCAGCACAATCGATGGCAAGAAAACAGCAACCTTCCCGCATGCAGTGCTGCAAATTAGCTGGAGCGGCGACCGGCCGGATTTTGTTTCCCAAGTTGAAGATTCGCATTTAGTGCGTGCAGTAAGCTCATCTTTTAGTCTCTACTCGTTTGCCGCATTATCTCTTTATCCCAACACATTTGTCGGTCGTCCGTCGTGGCTAAGACTGTTGGATGAAGGTACGGACATTCGCCGAGCCGCACAGGTCCCGGCCAGTATCAGCGAACGACCGCCAAGCCGCAATAAAAAGCCGCAAAAATCAAAATTGCACACAAAACGTAGCACCTCGATTCTGCTCAACTCAAATAGTACGGCGCCAGAGCTCGAGGATGATGAGGAGGAGGATGCGCTGAATGCTCCAGAAACGGGTTCGCCGTCTACACTCAGGTACTGGAACGAATTCGATTACCCCGACGACGATAATGCCGATTTTGCAGTGTTCATCGACCCCAACGATGAGGATGCCCGCGCCGGGGTAGCTGAACAATTATCGCAACCAATCATCCATTTCTCGCAAAAAGTTAAGCGCAGCATGAATCATTTACGCAGTATCATCACCGGAGAAACTAGTTCTCGTCCAGGCTCGCCAGATCCTAGCAATTCTACTGAAACCGATCGGCTCCTTCCCTATTCGCCTCGACTTACCCCACAAGATTCGCATGCCCAGCAACATTACGAGTCGTTCCCAAACGAAGACCGTAGAGCGGCAACGCGTGATGCGATCATGGCAATGCTTAGTTGTATCTGTTATGTGCTTGCAGCTATCGTGACGTTTTTAGCCTACAGTATTATTATTGGCGATGATGGGGGTCCTGGATTGGCGGGGTCCATCAAGAGTGTTATTATCATTGGCTTGATATTTGGGATGGCGTTTAGCGGACTTGGTGCGGCTATTTTCAATCTCCAAGCTAACCCTTCATGGCTAGGCCAAGTCACTGCGCAGTGTGCGTTGTTTGCGCTGATTTGTGCCGGTACAGGCGGCATTGCGTGGGTCGGTGTATCCTAAACATAAAGCATAAAGACATTTCCCAAAAGTTCTAACTACGTTTAGATCTTAGTATTTATTGATTTAATCACAACTACCGAAAGCAGCAGCACCTGCCATACAGAGGGAGTGCTTGTATCTGTTTGTACGTGTGCGTCGCGAATAGCGTGGTATTTCCAGTTCAGCCAAGTTTGGCTAAAATCGCAGAGCTAACGCAGCTAACGGCCATATGGCGTCTGTATGCTCAATAGCTGTCACTGCTTCACTCATACGGATTCTTGCCAAATAAACGAATACATAGATTCTCGCCTTGCTCCAAATAATCTTGACGACTTATTGTCCATTTTTTCCGGGAAGGATTGCCTGCCAACTTGGCACCACCACTCCAATTAAAAGTTACCGGATTTGGTGCCCTCCTTACTCGTAATGGGACATCTTGAGGGCACAGACTTTGCAAATCTTTTGTGACACGTTCATAATAATTTGGTAAGAGCGATGTCCCACCCGTCAGAACGATATTTGACCAGAGAAGCGGTTGCACTTCCTGGGGAGCGGCCTCTATAGATTCGGCAATAGCTTCCGGGACGCCCGACTGATACAGCCCAATATCGGACGGATCAAACAAAATCTCTGGTACCGAGAAGCATTCGTTGCCCAAAGTCAACACCTGGTTGCCCTGTTTGCGGAGCTTGGCACCCTCTACATTATCCACCAGCTTTCCAAACCGGTGCTCAGGGCTTAGCGCGTCTGGCAACAAGTACGACACTGTATAGCTTGCTGGATCGACCTGCCATTTATTCAGGTCCTTGACAAAGTCCGTTGAGACATAACACACTTGTTCCTTGATGGCATTGAGGATATAGGGCTCGTCCATCATGTTATAGTACCGGAAACTAACTGTCTCCTTGAGATAATTGGTTAATACTTTTCCGCCCACATCTAAACGGCGGATTGCCGACCACTGCGTCGCGCCCTTTACCACGGGCACAACCTGAGTGGCCGTGAACCCCGAATCTACAATCAGGGCACAGTCGCGTGTAGCGGCCCCATCATCAAACATTTCGCTCATATTATTCCAGTACCCCATTGCTTGCGGCACAAGCCTCGTGTACTCATTGAAATTGTACTCCTCGAGACAAATCTGGTCAGTGTTTACGGTTAGGGACCCCAAAGTGTAGGGCATTTCCGAGAGGATCAAGTGTGTGCTGGTGGGGTCGACTACACTGCCTGTAATTTCATTGTCAAAAATGTAATCCCAAACAACTTTTTCCGCTTCCCACGAGTAGAGCTGCCCTCTTTCTATCGGCCGTCTGAAATGCACGCCAGAGACGTCTCTGCAGTTATCGATATCGTTACCTACGTAAATTCGCCTATCACGGCCTTTTGTAATGCTATTGAGCACTTGTGAGCACGATCCGTTGCTAAAGCCTACTTTAATGGAGTTTGCACCATTGTCGAGAACTAGAGCAGGCATTAATAATGCAGGCAGGTAGCGATCCATTCATGAGTGTTATAGCTAGTGTAGGGAATCACACTGATTTGTAGAGCACTGAGGGGAGACTAGCGCATAAACTGTGCGCTAATCGGTATAGTGTCAATATGCGTCATGCTATATCGAGTCGCGTGAATTTGAGTCGCGTAGGCTGCCGCAGGGTTAATGATCTCACACTGATCTCACACAAATAATGATTACTCTACGCATAGCCGTTTGTATAGCTGGGCTGCACTGATTCTACAAGTGCGTTCAGACTTTGCCCATTGTGCCTGCTTCATGTATGCAGACTATACTGGGAGAGTGGTAGAGACCAAGACCTTTACTAGTGTCAATACTACGACTGACTCTCCTGAAACTCAATAAGCCATCTAAATATACCAGAGATTTTGAAGCTAAGGAACCTCCGCACAGGAAGCTGATAGTGAGCCACATATGGAGATGCTGATATGTGTACTACAGCTCTAGCACAACTCCTCATTCATGGAGTAATTAGCTATCTAATGCATGCTTGACGCTCGCTCGCAGGGCTATCAATTAGAGCGCTAATTAGAAGCGAGCGACCGCTCTCAACTAGCAGAAGTATTCAAAAGTTGAGATGGCTAAGGTGCTATATAGCAGTTAATATATTACTCTAGTATTTAGCCACTTGTTCCATCCCTAACCAGCCATACGTATTCTGGCATTGAATCAAATCAATTAGACGCGTCAACGATCATCCCCCTGCAATCACCCCAAAGGCTATGGGTTCGGTCTCGGCTTGATGCCACTACCCCAGAGTGCATTAATGTCATCCCACGCTGCATATGCCAGCCACTTGGGCATGACCAAAATACCGTAAAGAAGAGAAGCAAAGCGATCAAGCAGTTTGATATAGATACATGTGACTGCAGGCATTATACTAATGTAGTTGAATAACCCCGCCGAGGGGTCAAAATGCCTCAAGCTGTAGCCTGCCGACTGTGCAAAGAGCCGCACAGGATCGCCTTAGAGGGTAGCTAGCATAGTGAATATACAATGAACAACTGGCTGGTTTGAACGAGCTTGAAATTAGAGGAATACACACGTTGACATATCAACCACCCGTGCCGCATGCATCACGATAGACTGCATATGCATGCTGGATCACTATAGTACTGTGGCGGAATCGCGGGCGGCCAAGATGATCGCCCGACCGAGGAGAGCAGTGGAGTATCAACAGGGTAGCAGAGTTAGCAGAAAGTATCTCGATGGACGCCTAAACCATCAATGACGTCACTCAAGATTGAAAAGCCGGGCAATTAGAAAGTTTTGTGTTTTATACAGTGATATATGATGCTATGGGGATGTTTAATGCAGAAAATAAATTACAAGGAGCGGTGAAGTGTAGGAGAAATAAGCCAAAAACGACGCAGGGGTCATGATTTCTCTTTTGCATTGCGGATAGCTTCCAGCTGCGCTTCGATTACTGCTGCCTGTTTCAAAAGTCTTTCCATGCGCTCATTCTCTTGAGCCACTACATTTTCGAGGTTATGCACTTTGTTTGACATGGCTTCGCAGATAATGGTTTCCTCTGTGGGACTGAGGCTACCAGTAGGGATGTTGGATAAAGATATGGCCTTCTCACTAGCGGGAATAGGTATGCTGCACATCATGCTCTACCTCCGATCTGGGGTAGGCTATGATCTTTATATCCTCCATTTCTCCCCTAACCCTTGCGCGATGGGTATGCAGAGTGGGTAGTACTGTTTGCAAGTGTTTCTTAACAATGAGCCCAATTGACAAAACTAAATCTAGTGAATAGACGATTAAATAACATACAGGTATACAGGTTTCCGAATCGCTCATGTTAACCCCCTAAAATTGGAAAAAGACAGCAATGACGTCATGCATCTGAGCTACGCACTAAATCTAGTCTATCCAGCATCCGGCTGTCTCAGCGGAAATAACGTCATGTGTGGGGGGCCTCTTACTTCCTAATCGGGCAAAGTGTGTGAGACATTTGTATATTCTGGGGTTACTCTATCAATTAAAAATAAAAGAAGCAAGTGTGGGACTGAATCAGACCGGATTGTACCTCAAGAAAATATTAGTGCATGTAATATTGCATAAGGACGGCTTCCGCTGCAGCCGTTTAGTTACTAGTGATGCGCCTGTTTATACCTGTTTTGGGATAACAAAGACAGTGGCTGGCTCAAGCAAATACCTTACCTATTGCCCTACCTAATGCTACACAATCGCAAATACCCTATCCGGTAGCTTTTTTCTGTATATGCGATGATTTGCACAACCTCGCAATCGATGTGCGGATTCATGCAGCAATAATTTCTCGAGGACGCACCATAACACCCATCAACCTGCCACTATATTTCGCTAAAAGAGTCAAATACAAGCACTCAATATGTTATTATCGAGGTAGATACTCTAAGAGAAAGTCTAACCCTGTAGAAATTGCCTCTCGTCTTGGCAAAAAGTGTAAAAAAAGAATTTCTAAGTTTAACTTTTCGGCTATTTTCTAACGCATTGAATGACATCATAATGCATGGAACTTTTATGCTCAAGCCATTTCTTAAACATGCAGGTTGGGTTAATTCAGAGGCAAAAAGAAGGCCTCAATTATGGAGCATCATTAAAACTCGTATAGAATTCATATATGGGTCCGTTTGCCCGAGGAACCTGCTGAAAATAGCTAGAGTACCCTTACTCATGCCCATATCCATGGTGCAGATTCCAGTATCGCCAGCGCACAACGTCACTTTTCGGCCTAAAAAGAAATTTCGTTTAGTGCTAGAGACAAAGAAGTTCTTGTTTGAAAGGCATAGTGTCAAATCAACGTTAAAAATCAAGCAGGAAACACGACATGAAACCCATGTCTTAAGATGTATACTATTTAGCATTCACTAGCAATAAATAAAAGCATCATTAAACCAAAACTAAGCGTAAACAGGAGGCATTGTGCTTGATCCTTTCTCCTCAAGGTACGATGAGGCTTGCGAGCACATTGAACCTTCTGACGAAAATGACAGCATATCCTGAGAATTTTCCGGACGGTAATGGTAGACTGCATTTTCAATTCCTATATTGGAATCTGAGTAGTTGGCGCCAATGACTAGGGTCTCCCGCTCGAGGGTGACAGTGCGAGATGGCTCGTTCACTCCTTCAATACCAAACTTAATGTGGATCTTAATGGTGTAATTTAGAGTGATATACTTTGACTGAAAAGTTGGTACCAAGTTCAACGGGATCTTGAAGTTTCCAAGATGGGGAGTCAGGTCAATATCGCCCGCACCGGTTTGAGAGAACCCTCGTCTAGTGAAAAACACCTCGGATTGATCTTTGTGGGTCTTTGCCAGTCCTGCCCTAATGGCCTGATGTGAGACAATCTCCCCAACAACTTCTAAGACTGTTAATGGTAGCTCACCCTCGGTGCAAAGGCTCAAACTAATGGGGAAATTCGAGCCAACTTGTGCAGCACCGGGGAGAGCCGCTGAAGCATGGACCATAGGGGCTGAACCATCTGCATTGTTGAAGGATATATCCTTGGCGACCATAAACGGCTCGATGGTCGCTTGTCTATTGACGGCTGGCGCAAATTTAATGGGGACCTCGCACCGCACATTCTGCTTGAGTGAGGAGGAACGTTTAACAGTAGCCTTGAGGGTATGGCTGATGCTACCATTCTCTGCACAGTCTTTGAACGTGGGTGGCAAAATCTTGTAGCCATCGCCGCTATGTCCAGGAAGCCTAAACGAGAAAGGAAAACAGTGTGTACCAGGTGCAATGGTGAGCTTCTTGGCTTGGATAGCAGCATCTTCTTGTTCAGAAGGGAATATGCGCTGCTCCGTGGTGTAGATCTTGGCAGCACTGTGGTACACCGCATTGCTGTTGCGCTCGCGTCGTTGCTCATCGCGAAGTCGTCTACGCTCATAGCGCTGCTTGCGTTTAAGAGCACGGCGATCATACCCTTCAGTATCCTCATAATACGTAGACTTTTGCCCACGAGTGTTGCGTACTGAAGTGATTTCCTCTACCTTATACTTGAGGGTGATTTCGTTGACATCAATTGCTTCAGAGAGTTCAAGTACTGCCACACCCTCAATCAGATCTCCGCTCGTATATTCACTTTTTTCATTTTCAATTTCGAGTGAGATTCGCGCAACATTTGTGAATGAAATGCTGTTGACTTTGCGAGTTGCCTGTTTGTAGTTGGCAGGGGCATTGACAGCTAATCGAACAAGCTTCTTGACAATCGGCATTATAATTAGCTGAGCTTGAGTTTATGCTATGCAAGAGCAGTTATCCTCATTATATATGTACGGTTCACGCAGCCAGCGACTGACGAGGCTTGGCGGGGCTTGGCACAGGGGCGTTACTCGGTAATGCACAAAACACTGCATATGTAATATCAATACGTCATTTTGGTCCCAACAATTATCAAGGATCTCGAGTGAATTCAGATTAACAGGCCGCCTTATACTCCGCCTGTATATCCAAACAGCTGAACATGCACTGACGGGGCAACCAAAAACCCACGTGCTTCGCTTCATCCCCACGTGCTAGAGCTAGAGCATAAAGATAAAAGGCGGCCTGCTGCGGTTCAATTGAGGTAAGAAAATATGCGTTTCTCGTATGCATTCAGTGCAGGTACTTTCCCAGCAAGCAATGTGACTGATTCGCTATACTCTACGCCCGAGTCTAATGTCTTGATTGCAGATTCTGGATATGGATCATATGATTATTGCTCCATGCCCCACCCTCGCCGTGATGTTTACGCTCCAGTAAAGGATGCAACTCTCGTTTACGTCGACTATGTACAGCGTCATCAGCGTCGTACGCCTTACAATTTATTAAAGGGAGACACATTTGATTGCTCAAATGTGCACTTGGTCTCGGGCTCTAATCTCTTGTCATCGCAACAATCAATCCAAATTGCAGTCGTAAACAGCTCAATCGGTTCGTGCCAGTACCCTCAACTTACCTCACAGGGAATTCAGGATGCATTTGTGCACGGCCAGGACCTCTGGGATGTGTACGGAGGGCTGGGCCTGCTACCGAGCCTGCCGGATGAATCGGTGAGGTTCAGAGCAAGCAATTCCAAACTCACTGAAAGCACAGCGCAGAATGTTATTTTTGGACTTTGGCCTGGGTTTGGCAATGTGATTTTGCACCAACAACCAAGCACAGTCGATACCGTCAACTCGGGGTATACATGTGATGCGCGGGACAAGGTTAAGAGTGCGCAGCTAGAGAGCAACGAGTGGCAGGATCACCTTGAAAAATTTAACGAGACGTTCGCACAGCTCAACAGTACCGGTTCTACCAAGGGGTTTGCCACTAGTTCATGGACTAGTTCTCTCGACCACCTGTGCGATAACTTCCAGGCTAAAATTTGTAACAATTACCCACTGGATGTCAATCAAAATACAGTCGATAAAGTGTTTGCTGGCGGAGACTGGGAATGGGATTTCAGATGGCGTGCTAGCTCCAATGCTACTCAAAGTATTACCACTACCGAGGGATTGTTCATCAAGGAGATTGTAGAGCGTCTCAAAAATCCTCAGAAACTCAGGTACTCCCATACATTTGCTCACGATGGTGACATTGGTCCGCTAGCGGGAGCTCTAGGTATCAGTTACCTTAGATGGCCCGGAATGGCTTCGAATATCGCCATTGAGGTCTGGACCAAAAATAATGCCAAGTTTATTCGTGTTCTATACTGTGGCGCCCCTATTCGTAGCATATGGGTCCAAAAAGAACACCCATTCGACGATTTTGTGGAGAAATTGAGCCAATACATTTTGGATATCGATACATGTTGATTCTAGGGAAGAAATAATGAAGGAGATTAATCAAATAATACTTTAAAAGGGACCAATAATAAAAATAATGAGCGTTCACTCATGCTATTTGACAGCATGAGAATAAATAGGAATAAATAAAGTGTTCAGAACGGCGGAGGCTGGATATCCTTTGCGTTTATGAGGACCATAGTCTCCACCCTGATGATTTCTGCGGTGTTAGAGGACCCGGATTATGCTTGAACCGACTGCTACACCCCAACATGGGCGCGTCTGAGGCAGTGGAGGACCGTGGTATTGGGTGCCGAATGACTTCGAACCCAGTCGAGGTTGCCGAGGGGTTTAGTTTGAAAAGCTTATCCACAAATGTGGGAGGTGATTCAACATGTGGTTTAAGAGGAATGGGGGCATCCTGAGGGAGTTTAGCCCCATTAATTCCATAGACAAAATCAACCTCACGAATGGCATAGTTTTTCGAGATGATTTCCTCCTCATCTTTTTCGAGTTCAGAAGACTCGTCAGGGCTCGGCTGATTGCGAGGTGGCCGATAATAAACATCAGTAGAGACGTACTCGTGGGAATCGCTAATGGGCTGAGCTCGGGTACGGACCTTGGGAGTCGGCTGAAGTTTAAAGTGCCGCCAAATTGTGGTGACAATACAAAAAATGTGCAAGCACAGAAAATAAAACAGCGTGACGGCATGGAGAATAATCATGCTGAGCACTACCCGATTTATAGACAAAGGCTTGAGTAAATTTGGATACGTTTTGACCACCATCGGTACTAGCGGAAACAATAAGCAACACACACCAATCGAGAGCAATCGTGGCACCAGTATCAAGCAAAAGCCTACTAAGCTAAGCTCGTGAGGCCGTGCACCATACACACAAGCAAGCTGTGCCAGCTGCACCGACAGCAGCAAAATGACTTGAGCCAGGGAGCTCCGACTCAAAAAGGAGAAAATGCACGCTTGCAATATCACCAGCACAACCTCGAGGATCTGGTACCATATATCTGCTCTTGACGAATAGAAGTACCTGCCCCACAGGACCAGGTTATTACGAGTAAGCTTGCGAGATTTACGGGCATTGAAAACCACATAAAAGGAAAAAACTACTGCCACGAGCCAAAAACACATGTATAGAGCCATTGTGAAAATGACGCCAGGGGAAACACTTGTCTCGTAAAACCGGTCATCTAGAGCAAACGCGTACGGCAAGGTATTGCTCAAGGTATACATTTTCATGCCATTGGTAATGTAGAATGGCGTTGCTCTGAGGGAAGTTTTCGTAAGGTACATGAGGCTGGTGAAAACCACAAATAGCAGTGGCAGTGCCAAGATCGAGAACCAATAATAGAGCATTGCCGAGATCGTGTGCAAAATCCTGTATGGCGATTTCAGTTTAATGATAAACGAGCAAATCCCCACTACTGCCATTAATCCAATAAACAACACCGTGCTTACTGGCCATAAATCGGCAACAGTAGGCAGCCCGGCAAAATACATGAGCGATTCGAGCTGTGAAGCGCCGGCGAGCGAGGCCAGTCCATCATCAGCTGTATGAGGAGCTTCTAGTCCTGAAACCCAGTTATTGGGGATGATACCAATCACCCAGCCCAGTTTAGCAAACAAACTCTGGTAATAAGCGGGGAACTGCACATCAACGATAGCGGTGAACGCCATGAGCTGCAGCTGGCGAATAACCTGGATGGTTGACCCGAGAGCTGCCAGTTCATTAGCACCCGAAACACCGTTATGGAGCGGATTCCAGTTGAACACTGGTTCCGGGTCGAGCCAAATGACCATAAAGTATTTTATGATGGAAATCAAAATGATTCCAACTGGTGCAAAGACACCCACGCCATACTGCACCGCAAAAGACATTTGACGCGTCAATTTGACCTCCAAGGTGCCCATAAACCGGTGCATTTCCGCCACCTCCACGTGAAGCTCGGCGTTTTCCAAATATTGCAGCCCGCGTTCGAGGGTTGCATTGAACGTAAAAGTAAAGTTTGTAAACGGCGCTACGGGGCATCCGCCCTCTATAGTGCTGCACAAGGGCACGCCGGCATTCATGTGCGATTGTGCAGGCGACGATTGAATAAAAAATGCTCTAAGCGTAGTAAAATAGCCATCGATAACGTCATTTATCGTTCCGTTGGCGTTCCGTGCTGTCACCGTCACATTGTACAGACCAGTATCGTAGTCCAATTCCACCACATCTACAACATCTACAGAGATCCCAGTTCCATTGAACAGAAACGGCAGCGTCGTGGCGTACACCACGGCCGTCACGATCCAGACCTGCGCCAGGATCTGCGCCAGGATCATTCTGTCAACTTGACTAATACTGGGGATGTGGGCTCAAACCCCACTCCTGCTGGGGAACCTAGCATTTTATGGAATTATTGGGTGCCTTATACGAGTCGGGCTGGGAGATCTGACGGCGTTTGAATTTGGCGGAATTCTATGGGCAAACGTATGCGGTTGCGTCATTATGGGGTTTCACAAGTCTTTTTTCCCCGATGAGATGCACCTCCATATCGGGACAGGCCTATGCGGCTCAATTACCTCGTTTTCGTCGCTCATAGTGCAGCTTTTCGAGTACAGCACCCATCGCACTTTGGCGTGGAATAACGCTGGGTACGGGGTAATGGCGTTTTTGTCGTTTGCTATTATCCAGTTTGCGTGCTGCTTTGGGGCGCTAACTATGGGGCATCATTTGGGGGATTGGGCTGGACAGTACAGAGTTAGCGATTCACGGCTGCTGAGGGTGTGGCGAGTATGGGTATGTCCAGCACTCTCTCTGGTGGCTGTGATAATTGCCCTCGTATGCTGTATCTGTATAAAAAACGGCCGTAACTGGACTCTCACCATCCTTTTTGCGCCGTTTGGGGTATGGCTCAGGTACTACCTTAGCCGGTTCAATGGCAAGATCAAGTGGGGCACGTTTGCCGTTAATATAGTCGGCACTTTAATCTGCGCTACATGTACTCTGTTTCTCAACCCCTATTTCCAGCTATCGTGGTTGCAGTATGATGCATTGCAGGCGCTAATTAATGGGTTCGCCGGTAACCTCAGTACCATATCCACGTTCGTCAATGAGCTCGATACAATGCCCCGCAAGGCCGCGTACACGTATTTTGGAGTATCCCTTTCAATTGGGTTTATTTTTACATTATTGATCATGGGTCCCATCATGTGGATGTATCATACTCCTTATTTATAGCCCGGGCGTATCGCAGGAGCATCTTCGGGCATCATCGTGCCATAATCTCGGAAAGCTCCGCCAGCATCTCTACACAAACACCCTATGCACACTTGTAGCCTTTAGAGACGAGCGTTGATTTAGTATATCTGGGGAGCTCAACTGAGAGCCATTGGATGTAGGTGAAGAAAGAGAGAGAAACCCTGCCATTGGTGGTATATATAGCATGTTACAACATCTTCTTTGCATGATACATTTCGTTTCGCACGTATGCAGGGCGGAACCTATTACATGCGCCTGTTTGTGGGCAGCTCGTAGAAGCCTGTTTGAAAATCTAATATTCACGCTCAATGATGGAGTTCTCTAGGTATATTGTGAGCCTCTATTATACTCTCTCCGTGGTAGGCTTAAATGATGTTTTGCAAGCTATCTGTGGGATACATGACTGGCTTACTCTGGCAATGTCATGCATTACCGATGACAGCTGCACATGACGTTACATTCAGATACCTATCCCTTGCATACGTATCGCATATACTAGCAGGCTAGTGCTGGATACATAAACTGTGAAAAAGAGATTATCTCCACGTTGGGATATGATTCACATAGAGACTAGCAGGCACTTGCTCTGTTTCAAGAATGACGTCGCAAAGTAATTGAAGATGCTGAACAACGATAATTCCAGCACTTTCACCACTGAAAACCTAGATAAATAGTATATTTCTTACCTATTTAATTGCAATTGTTGAGCATATGTGTCGAAGTTGCTTTATGTCAGTCACTAGCCACCACCTGTGGTCCCAGATTGGGCAACCTATTGAATCTGCTCATTACATCTGTCTCTAAACTATCTTTTTGATGGAAAGTCTGCTAATTTCAGCCCCACTACGGCGGCCCGGGACGTCTTAATCGTCTTGATAGTAGAAATACGTAACTATAATTAGAGATGTTCTCAATTGTTTGTGGGTTGACAGACTTTCAGCTTCTGGCTAGCCGCTCCAGCTTCTGCTTACCCCTTTTTTTGTGCTAGCTTTTAAGCATTCTGAGGAATGAGTGATGTAAGGGAAATCCGTTTAGCGATAAACTGGTTCCAATAAATATTTGCGTAAAACACGCACATGCGCCATATGTTGCGAGGGAAATCAATATATGATCGGAGAATGAACCGGCACGCCTCTTTTGTTTCCTTCATGATAAGATGCCATTGGTACGAGAACGACTTGTAATCAATCTTGCTGGCCTCCACCATATTTGTAAAGTACTCAACTGCTTCAATTGAGTGGCAAAGACGCGCAAACGTCTGGACGAGAGCCACCAATTCAGAACGCTTGAGGTGGCTCAAGACGGCAGTGACCTGCTCTGGATCCTCGTCGGGGTCTTCGGGCAGCTCAAATAGTAACTTGAGGGCAGTGCCGTAACCGGCAGTTTGGATCTTACCCCACAAGTGGCACCGCTCGCATCCGACGCACGACATGAGAGCATTAACGTTACGCACGCGACGCCGGAACTCGTCCTTGAGTTGCTTGCCTTCACTAGTATTGAAGATAGCCGTTTCGTTCATACCCCGTCCCACGCGGTGGAGGATATGAGCTAAACGGTGCAGCTCGAAGCGGACGCTCGAGTCGACCGAGGGACACGTTGATGAGAAACTAAGGAGTTGGAGGTACGTCTTGAGTTTCTCGAGGGCGCGTGAAATGAGCACGTGGTTGAACATGAGGTTATTGAGGCGTTCGGGGTGCGTACCCACTCTTCTCATAAACTCGTCCAAGTTGGGGCCCCACTCGCCAGTAGTCTGGTTGAGGTAATCGTAACTCAAGTGCGTGGAGATCGAGGCGTGCATACCGCTAAGCATTTTGTAGAAAAGACGCTGCTCTACACAGTGCGGCTCCATATTCAGGGCATTTTGGCCCGCAGTGCCACCGATCTCTTGGCGAGCGTGTCGGTCATCAAACACGTTGGCCAAGTCAATTACAGGGCACGGTGTTGACTCACATTCTTCGCCGCGGTACCCAAAGCAGTTTTCCTGGTAAACGGCGTTCCACACTTTATGGGCGTGACTGCCAGCGTACCCAGTGAACCGCTCAATGTTATCGTTAAGGTCAACCCAGACTCCATCGCCTGATTCGTCTTCTGGGTAGCAGTAATCATGGTTTGAGTATGCGAAAATATCTTCCTTGACGCATCCGGGCTCGTCGACGCTCTTGGAATCTTTGCGAAGTTTCCCCAGGTACTGCGATTGGAGTTCCCACGGAACATTTTCCTCGAGCGGTTCAATTGCACAGGCACGGTTTCCGCAAGTGCCAGTGTCGTCTATAAACGGGCACATTTTATGGCTGAGATCAATGAAATAGGTTGCAAAGTAGGGCCGGCCT
This sequence comes from Wickerhamiella cacticola, assembly GCA_030564425.1. Classification (NCBI taxonomy): domain Eukaryota; kingdom Fungi; phylum Ascomycota; class Dipodascomycetes; order Dipodascales; family Trichomonascaceae; genus Wickerhamiella; species Wickerhamiella cacticola. The sequence continues at coordinate 139,061 of JAJLUX010000020.1, read as the reverse complement.
GCTGTTTGAGAAATGTACGGGTTGAGCTCTTTATTTGCTCTGAAAACGTCCGCGCCGGTGACATTCATTGTGTCCTTGATCAGCGTGTCTTTTAAAGACTCCAGCGGACCAGATGCTGCTGCTACCACGCAAGTAAATAACGACAGGAGCATGAGTTTTATGTAACCTTCAGGTGAGATATAGGTCATGGTGCCACGAAGCCAAGCGACCTTAAGTTTCATAATCGCGGATGGATTTTAATGTTTACTTGGCTGTATCCTTTTGACTATGGTGCTGTATAGTTAATTTAGTTTGTTGTAAAGTTTAAATTTCTTGGAGGTGTTGGTCCTCTGTGGAGGGCATCATTGTGGCGTCGTGCCTGGGGCGTTACTCGTGGCGCGTTTGTGGCGTCACTGTACTGCACTTTGATCTCGAGAAATTTATTTTTTTCATGGCTAAACGTTCGGGAGATGCTGCTGGGCTAGATGACTCGAAAAAAGTAAAAAAGGACAAGTCCAGATCAAAGGACGACAAGCATAAAGATAAAAAGGAAAAGAAGGATAAGGTAAAGGATAAGGAGGGCAAGAAGGATAAGAAGGATAAGGACAAAAAGGGTAAAAAAGAAAAAAAGGAAAAGCCCGAGGGTGCTTCTGCTCCTGCCAATGATGAACTTAAGAGTACTCCTGCTGCTGCTTCTGGTGACATTGAAAAATTCCTTGAAACAAACGGTGTGGGAATTGAAGTCGGCCAAGGAATCCCCAATTGTACCCCCGTCCTTACTATGGACGCTGTGCCCGTCAACAATGACATTAAAAAAGTCATCAAGGAGTACCCTGCTCCTACCCCTATCCAGTCGGCTACTTGGCCCTACTTGCTTCAAGGTAACGATGTGATTGGTGTTGCCGAGACCGGTTCGGGTAAAACAATGGCATTTGGTGTCCCTGCCGCGCAAAGAATTACCTCTACTAAGGGTAACGGTGTCCGTGCGCTCATTGTTAGTCCTACTCGTGAGCTCGCGATGCAAATCGACGAAAACCTGGCCAAACTCAAATCTGCAGGCGTTTTGACTGCTTGCGTTTATGGTGGTGTGCCCAAGCACGAGCAGAGACAAGCAATCAAAAAATCCAGTATTGTTACTGGTACTCCTGGTCGCCTCAAGGACCTTATTGGCGAGGGTGCCCTTGATCTCAGCAATGTCGAGTACCTCGTGCTTGATGAGGCAGACAGAATGCTTGAAAAGGGGTTCGAGCAGGATATCAAGGAGATTATCGGGTCAATCACCTCTTCTGAGCGTCAAACCGTCATGTTCACCGCCACTTGGCCCCCTCAAGTGCGTGAGCTGGCTGCTTCGTTTATGAAACCCGAAGTTGTTAAAGTTTCCATTGGTGATGCCGATGAGCTCACCGCAAACAAACGTATTACCCAGATTGTCGAGGTGATTGATCCCCACGATAAAGAACGCAAGTTCCTCGAGGTTTTGCAGAAATACACTCGCAAAGACCCCAACCAGAAGATCCTTGTCTTTGCCTTGTACAAAAAAGAAGCCACCCGTATTGAGCGTCTCCTCAACAACAAGGGTTACCGTGTCGCCGCTGTTCACGGTGACCTTAACCAGACTCAGCGCACTCAGGCATTGGATGATTTCAAAAAGGGCAAGTCGTCTCTCATGTTGGCTACTGATGTCGCCGCTCGCGGTCTTGATATTCCTGCCGTTAAGGTCGTCATCAACCTGACTTTCCCCTTGACTGCCGAAGACTATGTCCATCGTATTGGTCGTACTGGTCGTGCGGGCCAAACGGGTATCGCCCATACTTTGTTCACTGAGCATGAGAAACACTTGAGCGGTGCTCTGATCAACGTCCTCAACGGCGCCAACCAGCCTGTTCCCGATGAATTGCTCAAGTTTGGTTCCCACACGAAAAAGAAGGAGCACAGCTTATATGGAGCATTCTTTAAGGATACTAGCGACAAACCTATGCCCAAGGCCAAGAAGATTAAATTCGATTAACCGCTGTTTAATTAGTATTTTGGTTTATTATATTCTATAATTATCTATTTGTACCATTAGAGTATATTCTACATTCGGGGATAACCCAAGTATTTTCTAGTAATTCTAAAATATTCTTATTTGGGCTAAATTAGCAATATTGCTTGTTGTCATGTGTAGAGACTCGTTAATTGCTGCGAGCACTGTCTGATCTGTGCATTGAACTCCGATCCCACATTATGCAGGGCAAGTTTTAGCACGGATTCAATGCACAAACGGTGACATTTTAAGAAAAAAGTCACCAAAAGGGTGTAAATTCCCCAAAATATTAAAAATTGTGCCGCCAAACACACTTTCTCCGCATCGGTCTAGCCGGTCTTGCGCATCAGCTGCAATGCCCCTGCAGAGCAATGCATGGATTGCGACACTATATAGTAGGGTCATGTTCTCGATGCAGGCCAATGTCCACTGAAGCTACTCGCAAGTCTATCAACACCGCTGGTGTTGCTCTGCCCGTCAACGGCGCCCACCTTGCCGGCTGGGCAATCTACTTTGGTGAAGGTGACCCCCTCAACACCGCTGGCGCTGTTATGCAGGGATCTCAGGACCAAGATACCGCTGAGTTGGTTGCGCTCATCGAAGCTCTTCGTACTTTGCGTAAGAGACAGGCCCGTCACCACGTAGATGAGGGTACTCACTTCCGTCTCCTCACCGAGAACAGCAAGTTGCCCGAATTGGCTACTCAAACCGATGGCGAAGGTCAAGTCAAGATCCTTCAGGACGAGATGGCCCTTGTTGAGAAGGCCGGCTTTGACGTCCTGGTCGACCAGCTCAAGGGTGCCGACCGCTCCAAGAACCACGACGAGTGTGTTGCCATGGCTCAGCACGCCGCTAGCAACCACAACAGAGGCCACCAGCACACCTAATTAACCGTTACAAAAGAAGCGCATATACTAGACACGTCTGTAAACTATTGTAGGCATTTGACAAGTCCGGGTCTTGGCCACGTTTGAGCGGCCACGTTTGGCACCCGGGACCCTGAGATCGGCTATGCGCACGTCAAACACAACACATTTACTGTGCCGTCAGTTTGTAACTGCTCAATGAGCTGCACGAGTCTCGACGGTCAAACGCAGCTCGCGGACACAAAATCAGCCCTGATACACTGAAGGCGTCAATCAGCAACAGTCTATACTGCAGAGATCTATGAACATTCTGCATTCGTCTCCTGCCGCCTTCCCGACCTACGATCTAGAATTATCATATGGATATAGATCAGAATTTGCAATCAACTGGTGCCAGTGTTGACCGCTGTTGAGCTTGATATTGAGTCTGATATTGAGCTTGGTGGGTGGCAGATCAGATTTGCACGACGATACGGTATATCCTCGCATCGGCTAAGCAAAGCAAGCATACGGTAACATATAGACCAAGTAGGTAGCTCTATACATTAGTGTGACGTCAGGGTCACCATTCTAAAGTTTATCACAGCATTGGGCAGAGCGTGACGTGCCGAAAACGGTCATTATGCTGGTACAGATACGCTGCGTCTACAGCATGCCCCACTACATGTGCCCACCATCAGCACATATGCACCTCAAAATCCCTCGCGGTTGAGCAAATTGTTGCTATAGGGCATGCAGATACAGATTCCGGAACTCCTTTTTCTATAAAATTCAAATTGTTCATCCTATTTTACTAGTAGTTAACTACTTTAAACTACACTAACCCCTCGAGATCATGCAAATAGATGTAACGCCAAGCGAGAAACGGTGCAGAAGTGAGGCGGATCAGGTAAAGGCGGAAAGAGTGACCAGCTTCTGCGTTCCTCGCCCTTGGCACTATACGTAAAACAGTGCAATCAAACTGTACCAATATCAAAATTATGTCTAGACCAGTCTTGGCGACCCAAAATGGATACGCGAAATTGTGGGGAGGGTTAATTTTTCCTCACGGACAAACCCATATATAGCCTGCAACAGTGTTTAACACACCAAACGGCAGTATCAGTAGTACCGAAACAAGCCAACAAGAGGAAAGCAGGGGCAATATGTCCAATTCTTGACCTTATCTACCTGTTTTTGCTGTGTTGATCTACTGAATTATGTCCCGGGATAGCCTTGCATTACACATGGACCCTTACCACTAGCCTGTCAAGGCACACGTGGGGTGATATGGGTGCCGGGCTAACGGGATCACATGCTCCAGGATGTAAAATTCTAGACTCTATGAAGACCGTAATGCGTTGGGGATATCAGTGATAGCCTTATCTCTGGACTCTTGCAGGAGGGATCAGCAAAATCTATGCACTGCCTACTGCTCGTGATACTGTTTACTAGAGTACCAGTCTTCCACATTTTCGAGACAGGGGGGACTGGAACTCGTTGCTGCGTCACTTGCATATTCCTATTGTGCTGATTCTTTTTATACAAAACTGTTAGGGTAACGGAGTTCTAGAGCTAGCGTGATTCTAAGCCTTCACCGGGGTAGTGATCGTCGTTATGCATGCAAGGATTACGATATTCAGCCCCGTGACCTCGCAAAAATTTGGATGATATCCGTTGTATTGCAACCGACGTTGACTTATGAACTCAAGTCTCGTAATATTTATAAATAGAGATTGATTCTAGGTACAAGTCTGCTATCTAAGACAGACCTCACCCCAAGTGCAGCAGTATTAGCGTTATGCATAAGTGTTGCCCCTCAGGGTTAAGGGTCCATTAACGTGAAATACATCTGAGCGACTGCCGCAGCGTGAGACACTGATGAATGCGATTGTTGGGCCCATGTTTAGAATATGCATGGGTAAGGCCCACGATATGCTACTCTGCTGGATATACTGATTGAGGGGTTAAAAAGGCGTGCATAGTGCATGACGTTCGCTGCATGCACACATGCATTCTAGTAATCCTCAAGTATAAAACAGGGCGTGCACACTCCTAATCGCTATCCACAATCCTCTACTCTCAATGATCTCTCCCATCTCTGTTGTTAAGCTCTCTGTCTCTCACATCAAGTCTGCTATGTGGCCCGTCAAATAAACTGGACGACACTCGCTCACCAGCCTCGATCTATCTCTTACTGAGTAACATTCATCATCCTGGTGATGATGAAAAACTGGTTTTTAGTTAGTCTGTAGGATTGATCCATATTAAGACGTTTAAATTATTATACCACTTTGAAAAGAGTAGCCAGAAAATAGCTAGAGAGTTGACCATGAGTCTGCCATCAAGTCATTTGACTGCTGGGGTGTATTATTGCCAAGCCAAGGAGGTAACAGCTACTCGGGCAACAGCCGTGCGGTTAGCTTTAGGGACGGTTACGCTTCCAGCAGGTTACGCTTTAGAATAGTTCAAAGTCCAATAGGTATAGTCAGGATCGGATAAATAACTAGAGACTAAAAGATACTTGCATGCTCACGCTAAAGCGTTAGCACCCGCTAGAAATACGTAACAGTAACGGCCATTTTAGCGGCCTGCTTGGCACCCGACCAGATCCACCGGCCACCTGCTGCGAGGTTTCGTCTAAATCGTAAATTAGACGCCAAAGTAAGCAAGAATATGATAAACAAAAGACCATTTGTAAACCCCCTGCTTTTGACTGATTTAACTACCCACTCTTTCCAAATCTCTGGGAGTGTTTTGTGAGGGATTGCCGGCTGCCGTTGCACTCGGGGCTTTTGCGGCATCACAGCAGTCTCAGAAGCGCCAGAGACCGACTCAATCTCTGGGGAGTTATCAATTGCCAATTGTACCCGTTCTCTTTCTTGCCTTTCGAGCTCCATCCTCTGTTTCTCCCTTGCCTCCTCTTGTTGTTTAAGTTGTGACTCGGCATCATCAATAGTCGAGTAGATTTGCTTCTTTGTTTGGGGGTCGAAAACAGTGCAATTTTCGGTAAACTCGCGTGCGTACTCAAACTCGTGCAGCGAGGGCAAAAGGTCGGTAACGAATACTGCAAGCAATGGCCGATCTGATTCGTCCAGCGAGGGCCTATAGCTGAGGTATTCCTCAATTGCCTTTACAGTGCTCTTGCCATTGTCTGGGTCCTTCATTAGAACCTGAGCTACTGCAAGCATAACGGCCGGCTCGACCTCCCCCCAGTTGGGGTACCCCTGTAACAAGGTATCCCAGGTCAATTGGATAGGAAAATCTGCTGCGTCTACCAGGGCAGCATATAAAATCCATAGCTTTGAGCGGGTCTTGTGCGAGAGCTCCTGGCTGTTGACGAGATCATTGCACTTTTCCGATAAGGGTTTCAACAGTTGCCAGCATTCTTTGAAATCGCGAGTAACAAATTTCTTAGCTGCGAGGTTGTAGCTCTCCGTTGCAAGGCTTTTAATGGAGTTACTAGCCGACATCATGGTGATGAGTAAAGTCTGGGGTAGCCGAGGTTTAGGGGTGAGCTTAGAGGGCTATCCGGAGTTGGTGTATTGGAGAGAGGGTTGGAGAGGGGGGAATACTAGTTTTTGTAAAGTGAGATTAACTGTGAATTCATTATTTATGGTGGTGATGGTCGTCTGAAGCAAGAGCTACAAGGTAGACGATACCATGTGATAAGATGCTAGTGTGGTGGAGTGTATATATGTGTTGGCGTACTCTACTCTACTGTATCTTCACTGAGACAGTGTTATCTAAAGTGCAGAGTGTGATAAGTGCCAGCTATATATTACCTAATTGTTCACCAGCATCTTAGGGCTTAGGGCTTAGACAGCCACTCAGCTCTAATCCCCACTCACAGCCATGAAATTTCATTAACACAATGTCAAAACAAACCCTTGGCCTCCAGACTCGCGAGGGTGAGCTCGTCTTTGGCGTTGCCCGCATCTACGCTTCTTTCAACGATACTTTCGTTCACGTTACTGACTACACCGGTCGTGAGACTATCTCCCGTGTTACTGGTGGTATGAAGGTCAAGGCTGACCACGATGAGTCTTCTCCTTACGCCGCCATGTTGGCTGCTCAAGACGTTGCCGCCAAGTGCAAGGAGGTTGGTATTAACGCCCTCCACTTCAAGATCCGTGCCACCGGTGGTACTGGTCCCAAGACCCCTGGTCCCGGTGCTCAGGCTGCTCTCCGTGCCCTCGCCCGCAGTGGTTTGAAGGTTGGCCGTATCGAGGACGTCACACCTGTTCCCAGCGACAGCACTCGTCGCAAGGGTGGTCGCCGTGGTCGTCGTCTGTGATCGCATTCTGCACATTTTCTATAATTTGTTTAAAAGCTATAGGCTAATATTATAGCATCTATTCTATTTCAAGTGCCTGGCTGGTGTTTGGTGGCTAGGCCTAACTGCTAGTGCCTTCAGGTGCTCTGAGCTGTGTAATAGCAGACTTGGGGAATACACCCTGTCTAGAGTTATGTCTAGATTCATATTTTCCTAGTATTCGTTTTTAACCAGCGGATCGCGCAGCATTAGCACTTCTCACAGTTTAGGGGTGTATGGGCATGGTCCAAACAAACCAGGTGGAGACGCGTATGGAGTGTGGTTAGAACCCGTATTGACGACACCCAAAACTGCTTCTATACCACCAAACTATCTAGAAATTCATCTTGAAATTTATGCATCAAATTATGTGCATTTGCGTCCACCTACTTTTCGTGGGGATGGGGCTGAGCGTGTAACTAAATCGGTTGGAGATACACAGGACTGGTACTTTAGAAGGGCCGGTTCATGGCCTATTAAACGACCTTTTTTTCTAGGGGCCATTGAACTATAAACTTGTCGAACAAGCTATAATTCATACCAATACTTAATTATATTTACGTCTGCACCTAAGGTGGGAGCGTAGGGTCAAAGCTGTTGCAGGCATAGAGAGCGCTAACTGAATCCTTGATATAGCAGATATAGCATTTATATTGATTGTTGATTTTTGGTAGTAGTCGAATTGCCATTGAGACTAACATGAGCCAGAGCCTGTATGTAGATGCTAATTTGGGTGTCTATTCTGGTGGTTGTCTTGGGCCCACATTGATACCCCTGCAAAAGAGCTCGTGCGATGCCCTAATTAATCTATCACGCAGTTATCCTGCAAATAAATATACTAAACTACTAAATTCCTTCTTTGGACGCCCATAGACCTAAACAGCCTCACACTTATCGCATGCACGATATCCTAACCCCATGCATGGGGTTCACACATGTGTGGCCAGCACTTCCTCCTCCCTACTTCCATCCTTCCACCGCCCCACACTCAACAATGGACAACCCGGTAGTACATCATGTGAATGATCCACGCTACAGCAACGACAATTTACGCACCGCTCTATACGACCTTAATCAGGTTCTGGAAAACCTCAAGCAGCAGCCCAGCACCCAGCCGTTTGCCAAGGCCACCAACTCAGTCAAGCCCCTCAGGTTTTTCCGTGCGTTGCTTGAGAAAACAATCAAGACCGAGCAACGCAAGATTCTGAAAAGCCGCATCCTTAGCCAGGGTATGGACACCGACGCCAAAAGTATTCTCACTGTGGGTCAGTCTGGAACGGCGCTGGCATATGACATGGGAACAGGGTTACGATACGAAGCAGTGATGGTGGGTACTCCAAACAATATGGCACTCAGTGCTTCGCCCATGGGCAGCGTTTTCGCGTGTGGTGGTTTGGCGTGCACTGTAGAAATTTACCCTATAAATGAAGCCATTCAAACAGAACTAGGCATTCAACGTGCCGAGCACAGCTTTAATTTTGTTCGTGAACCGCGCACGCGCAAACCAGAGCCGTATCTGAGCCTCAATCCACAGAGTACGTCGCTACCTATTGAGACGCTTTTTGAAAACACCGAGATGCCCGCGCGCGACCCCAAAACTGTCGAGGTGGAGCGTGAGTTGCAACGCGTTGATGCCGACGAAGCCCTACGCAAGGTCACGTTTGAACCTAAAGTGATGAGGTCGTCGCGGTACGCTCCCGTCGGTAATAATGCCGTCACCAATCTGCACATATCTTTATTGGGCCATAAGGGCTCAATCCAGGCCTTGCAGTTTGCTGACGAGTACCGTCTCTTGAGTGGGTCGGCTGATTCCAACATCATTGACTGGAACCTCAAGACGGGGCAGCCCCAGCACCTGTTCAAGGCCCACGATGGTCCTGTTAACGATTTTTGTATTGTTGACAACCACAATTTTGTTAGTGTAGGCTCTGATGGGTACATTTTGCTCTGGGATAACCGCGCCCTTCAGCCCCAGCTGAGCTTTGAATGGGGTGTGCCCAGACCCATGACCGCCGTCGAAACCATTGCTGAGAGCATGTGCTTTGCCACACTGGGCACCAACTCGTTTGGAATGTTTGATATTCGCGCCGTCAACAGCTTGTTTCAGATTCAATCCGATAGCAGCACTGAGCTGTCGTGCATGGGCATCTCTCAGTCTGGCCGTTTGGCGGTAATTGGCGACAGCAACGGCATGTGCTCAGTGATGGATGTGCTGCGCGGCCACCACCGCGGTAATTTCAGAGCGCACAACGATGTGGTCACTTCTGTGCATGTGCTAGATAGCCACATCTACACATCATCGTTTGATTCCACCATCAAGCAGTGGAGGAACAATACCAAGTAAACAGGCTTTAGCAGCCTGCAGAGACTATAGAAAAGGAAGAAAAAAAAGCTAGATAATTATTATAAATTGAGTAAATCTTCCACACTAATTTCACGGCGGTGGTGGCGGCAGTGAGTGTGGTGCTGCTGCTTGTGGTGCTGCTTGTGGCGGCGCTTTGTAGTTTTAACTCCATTTTGCATCCAACTCGGCAACCCGTGAGCATAAATCAACGCGCCAGAGGCCAGCGATGTGACCTGGGGCGCAAACTTGACCCGCTGAGGGTCCCATGCGACCATGGCTAACACAATGGCGGATACGCTTTTCATAGCTAAAAGGCATTTAGCGTTGCTCAATCCGCTCAATTTAAGTGCGTAGATGCTCAACACAAACAATGCAACCGACCCGGCGTCTGCAATCATGGATAAGGTAGAACCGTATTATCAGCCTGCAGCGATATCATGCACGCCACGGGTGGCGTAAATTGTATTAGGCTAAAATAGGCATCTGCCCTAGGCAAAGATCAAATAAAAATTTCATAAACGAGCCAATTCATAAATCACATTAAAGATCCTTGGCTCTATCAATCTCATTTACCTCATCCTCATCCTCGCCCTTCTGGACCTGGGATTGCATCTCTACGGGATCCTCCACGTCAACAATGCCCTGCCGGTCAAGTAAAAGTTTACTGAGAGCGCTCTCTGGGTTGCTAAAAAGCTCCCTAAATGATCCGCTTTCTTCCACTACACCACCTTTACCCAAAACCAGTACCTCATTAGCCTTGGAGATGGTGGACAACCGGTGAGCAATGGAAATAGTGGTAGACGAGCGGGTAATTAGTTTGTGCAATGCCTCATTTACAAGCTTCTCGCTCTCAGAATCAAGTGCAGACGTGGCTTCATCGAGCACCAAGATTGCGGGCCGTGCAATCAAAGCTCGGGCAATGGCGATCCGCTGCTTTTGACCACCACTCAGTTGAGCACCACGGGGACCGACATGGGTCTCGATACCTTGCGGAAAATCTGCTAAAAACGTGCAATTGGCCATGCGGGCTGCTTCCAAAACTTCCTCGCGAGTGGCATTTGGTTTGCCGTACCGAATGTTCTCCTCTACCGTTGCATTGTACAAAACTGGTTCCTGAGACACTACACCGATGTTGCGACGTAGCGACCAGGGGCTAACATCCTGTAGTTTTTGACCTCCAATTGTAATATATCCCGATGTAGGATCATAGAGCCGTAGTAGCAGCGACAAGACTGTGGATTTACCGCCTCCAGAGTGGCCAACAATACAAATGTGCGAGCCAGCTTTGATGGTTCCGTTCAAATCGCTAAAGATCTTGACAGCTGGACGGGTAGGGTAGCTAAACTCCACATGGTGGAACACAATGTCGCCACGAGGGTTGCGCAGTACCTCGCCCCTGAAGGGAGGGATAGCAGGTTTGCGGTCCTCTACTTCAAACAAACGTGACGCAGCGCCAGCTCCTTTCATAAGTTCCGAGTAAAAATTTCCGAGACCACTAATGGCACTACCAGAGTACGCAGTGTACATGATAAACGAGCTGAGCTCACCAAACGTGAGGCTTCCGCTGCTAACCATGTTTGCACCAATTGCAAGTAAACCAATAATTACCATATTTCCTGTGAGCTGCATGGCCCCCACGTAGCGGCCAGTAGCTCTAGCCTCAGTCATGCCGACATTGTATACAGCCCTAATACGTTTGTTGTAGAGATGAATTTCTTGCTGCTCACCGCCAAAAGATTGGGCTGTGCGCACATTATTGAGTCGTTCTTCACCCACTCTTGTGAGTTGACCCAGTTCATGCTGAAATTGACGCGAGATGTTGCGCACTTTACGGCCATAGAGCCAGGTGCCAATCAAGACAGGAGGTAGTGAGACGGTAATCAGCAGAGTGAGCTTGACTGAGATAAAGGACATGGCTCCCACACCCATTGACGCCGTGAGGATAGCCCTAAGGCCATCAGCAATGTTCTGAGTGACAGACCGGGAGACTACGTTTGCGTCGGTCCCCAGCCGCGAGAGCAGGTCGCCTGTACGATTAACATCAAAAAACTCGGCGTCCTGCTCGACGATTTTCTTAAAGGTGCGGGCCCTGAGTTTAGACACCAAGCGTTCACCAATACTTCGCAGCATGACGATGCGGCCATAAGATGCAATTGCACCTACACAAAACAGGCCGCCCATCGCGAGGTAAAACTGTTGCGGTTCGATGCCCAAAATTGTTTTATCCGGCGAGGGGTCATTGACTGAATCGAGGATCTTGCCAATAGCAGCCGGCAGGGAAAGGCCAATGCTCGAGGAAACTACGAGGAACCCAAGGGCAATTGCCAGTTGTTTTTTCTCTTGTTTGATTAGCTGCCATAACCGGGAAAATTCCCTGGATTCCTGTGATTCTTGCTGCGACTTTAGCTTAGCCCTGAGGTTCACTTGCTGCGCCTGCTCTGCCCGCTGAGTGGGAGTGAAATTGGGCGCTGAAAACCGGGGGTATGAGTAGTGCATGCTGCGATTAAACAGCGCGCCATGTCGAGACTGCAGCCTAACTAACCGCGAAAGCATGCTGCCGGGAAATCTGGCCAGTAACATGATTCAGCACTGGATGGCGATGATGTCGCATGGTTGTGGTTGTCATTGCACGTTATTTTCTACATAGTATAAGCCTATCTAAGCCTAAAGTCTACTGCTTGGCAATATTAAGGTCAAGGGGTTTGGACTCTTCCTGAGTACCGTTCTCCCACTTGGCAACGCGGATCTCAAAGTTGTCGTTCTTGATGGCAGCAGCACGCTTGTCCTCCTTCAAAGCCTGGCGGAGGACACGGCTGGCGATTGCGAGGTAGCGGTTAAAAGTGACCTGGTCGGGCTTGGGCATGTTAGGAGTCTAGGGACCAATGGGCGTGAAAGCCTGAGGTAATCGGTGGCGGTGACAAATTTCGGTGGCGGAAATGTGTCTGCATGGAGAGGGAGAAAGAGAGCTCTATAAAAAATTATATAATCAAGCACATATTCATGAGCCTTTTAGATCACTATTGGACTCTGGCTTCTGAAGTCCCCGAAGAGCGTGTAGAGGCCGCACGGCTCCTTATCAAAGGTTTGGTCGAGAAAAACTCCCAAGAGGACTGGGACTATGCCCTCAACCGCTTGATTCGTGGTTTGGCCTCAAATAGAGGAGGTGCTCGTCTCGGGTTTTCAATGGCTTTGGCTGAAGTGCTCGAAGTAAGAAAAAATGAGATTTCGATTGATGACTATTATGCTAAAATTGGCGAGAATTTCCAGCTCTCGGCCTCCATTAGAGGCGCTGAAGAGCGTGGTATCCTTTTCGGGCAACTGTTCTCGCTCCAAACCCTGGCTAAATCATCTTTATGGCAGACTGCTTCTTTTGATCAACGCAAAGAGTTTGTGGACATGTGCTTGTCCATTAGTCTTCAAAAGCCATGGCTTAGAGAACCGGTTTTCTTCACCCTGTGTGAGACTCTGGCTTCTGCAGAGGAAGAGGTGATTGCATATGCTCTTGACAAAGTAGCCGAACGTGACTTAGCCCTTTCTTGTGAGGGCATTGCCATTGCCCTCGTGTGTCCTCCCTCCAAGCGTGCAGCTCTCAATGGTAAGTCTGGTTGGCATAATGGCGACCCCTTCCACCGCAAAAACTTGACTGAACTCGCACGCGTGCTCAAAATGGTTCCGGCAGGTCAGCAGAAAAGTAGCGGCTGGAAACCCGATCTGCACTTTGTTTGGGGCCGCATCATTGAGGAACTGTCTAGCTCCCCCGACACGGAAGAAGAACCTCCTAAAAAGAAACACAAGGATAAAAAGAAGAAAAGCAGCAGCAAAACAAAACGCGAAGAGAAACCCGATCACATTGAGCTTGCTACTTTTTGGCGTACTATTGTTGATGAGGGATTACTTGCACAAAACTCCTCGCCAGAGCGTAAGCTGTGGGCATTTGCAGTCTTTAACCAATGGATTAAGGCTGTTGGCGATGTCAAGGTGTTGTTCACGCCTAATTTTGTTCGCACTCTGTCCAATCAACTGGCACAATCAGACCGGTCATTGCACAAGATGGCAAAGTACACTGCTCAGACCATCCATGAAGTGGCACAATCCGGTAAAACAGCAGATGTCATTGCAGCAATCCTGGCAGAGAACCCATCGTTTGATCACACCTCAAAGACTAGAACTGTTCATGAACTGCTCAACTGCGCAGGGGATGATGCCCCCAAGGTGGTTGATATGTTGCTTGAGAGTTTCCAAACCGCAGACACCCTAAGTAAACGTCAGTGGGCTATCAACAGTATTGTCCAGTTGCTTAAGGCTCACAAGACTTCTAGTGTTGACTGGATCGCTAGTACCTTAAATGTCCTGGTTCCGCTTGCGTACTATGACCTTGCTGGTGATGATGAGAAACTCGTTGAACTGGCACAGCAGCGCATCTCCACAATCCTCTCAATCACAATGAAATTTACTGCAGAGCAAAAGCAAACCTGGCCGTTTTTTGTGTACCGCGCCATCAAAGAGTACAAGGGCTCTGTTAAGCTGCGCGTTGAGTTTGAAGATGAGATCTTGCATAGCCTCCAACGTGCTGAACAGACTCTCGAAAAGATCAATAAGAAGCGCATGTCCTCTCGTCATGTAGACTCACCTCAGCTGCAAGCTTTTGAGTTGCTTTTCTCAATGGTTATCCTCCAGGTGTATGCATCTTCGACCGAGGCGGTGACCATCCTCGATGAGTTGCAGATGTGCTACAATAACATTGCTGGTAAAGGCCGTCAGCAAGACACTACTGAGGAGGAACAAGAAATTGATGCATCTCAAGTCCTGACTGAAGTTCTCATTAGTTTTCTCAGTCAAAAGTCTGCTCTTTTGCGTAAACTCAGTGAGGATGTTTGGGGTTCGTTTGCCGAACGTATCTCTGCTGGCTCGCTTCAGCTTTTGTTTGATATCATTGATGCCAAGGAATCTCTGGAGGGTCAATCTGAGCTTTTCAATGTAGACGATGATGAGGATATGGAAGACGAAGACGAAGCAGAAGAGGAGGAGGATGACGAAGAAGAAGAAGACGATGACGAGGAGGAAGAAGAGGAAGATGAAGGAGAGGAGAATGGTTTGGACGAGAAAGCTCAGGCGAAACTTGCACTTGCACTTGGCCTCGGAGACGGCTCTAGCGATAGCGAAGAGTCCATGGACGATGAACAAATGAGTGCTCTTGATGGACAACTCGCGGCCATTTTCCGCGAACGTAAAAACCAAGTCAGCTCAGCCAAAGAGCAAAAACAAGAGCATCAGAAAGCTCGTGAAAACGTCACTGCTCTCAAGTCGCGTGTACTTGACTTGCTTCAAATTTATATCACAAAGCAACCCAAAAATATCCTTTGTCTCAATATTATTGGACCTCTTCTCAATCTGATGCAAACCACCAAGGATGTAAATGTTGGAAACAAGGCCCGCGAGATTCTTCGTAAACTTTGCAAGACTACAACTCTTTCTTTGGACGATGATAGTATCGAGGATGCATTTGGCGTTTTGGCTCTGTCACATAAAGTCGCTCAAAATTCTGCCAACAAACCGCTAAGTCTGGCGTGCAATCAGGTCGCTGTTTATGTTGTCAAGATTCTCTTGGCTCATGACAAGCAGTTGATTAAGCGTATCACCAATGCATACATGACGGAATTGCAGCAATGGGTCCTGAATCCCAAGAGCAAGACCACTGCCAACATGTTTGTTGACTTGATCAACTTTTTAGCCCAGAAACGTTAATGTACATAAGTCAGTATAATTTATCCTAAACCGTGCTCGAGTTAGTATTACATCCGTAATGTGGTGACCCAGTAGCTGTCCCCTATAGCCTCTCCCCGTCCAGACCCAATCTTATACTAACGCAGTGAATTGGGGATTTTGCGAGATGAAGAGCTGATGCAGTCTAATCTGATAGGTTTGCCTGGGGTAGTTGAAATGGCTTTCACAACTCTATCAACCCAGACGTATTCATGGCACAGAGTGCATACTCTTTGTGAGATAAAATCGGACCCTACCCTATACTAGGACATGCACTCCGTGCTATAAATACCTTTAGGTTCGTAAACTAGTATTAACCGTCTTAATCACCTCAGACAATCCTATCGGATTGCATTGAATCAGCTCTTCATCTCATACGATACCACACACCCGCATAGTATGATCAAGTATATAAAAGGGGGATCCCCCGTGAGAGTATCCCTCTTACTTTTTGGCAAGGTAAGGGGCTTATTTTGTATGTGGTATTAATGTGGATCTAAGGTATTTGGTATTAGGTGTTGGGCAATTCGTGTTTGGGATTTGGTGTTTCGTGTTTGGAGTTTGGTATTTCGTGTTTGGCATTTCGTGTTAGGATTTTGGTATTTGGTTTGGTATTTTGTCTTTGGTATTCGGTATTCGGTGTTTTAGTGTTTGGTATTTGGCGTCTTATTGACTGAGGTCTAGGGCCTTTGCTGCTATTATTTTTTCTACGCAGTGCTATTTGGAGACAAGGGACATTGTGGTAGATGCCACCGTTATATGTGATTCATAGCTTCAGCTTGGTGAGGGAGGGCTGGCGCCATCGAAGTCGAACGAACAATGATTTTAGTGGAGTTGAAGAGATATCTCTACATCTGCTCGACGCTTTTCAACGTTACACAGGGCCCGTGATACATCACAGTGGGCACTGTCGTGGGCGTAGCAAATGTGGGTCCGCAATCCTGGGATTGTGGGGTCTCTAGTGCCGTTTCAAATCAAAGATTTCAATATAAAACCAATTTAACCAAATGTTTTTGTCAAGTGATGGTCTACTGGAGCTAACTCACACTTAGCAAGCGCCTTTAATTACATTATATCGACCAGGTGAGTGTGTTAGCTGGTGCCTCCTTTTTTGGTCAGTGGTAATAACTATCGAGTTGGTAAGTACCGTGCAGGAATGTGGCCACTTTGAATTGTCATTCTGTGAGGTCATTTATGGGAGCATCTTTGTTGAGGCTGTAATGTAGATTATCCCAAGTCAATGATCTTGGAGGAGGTGGTGGTTGCTGACGGCCAGCCGCCAGTCAAGTATTAGAAGGCAGTAAAATATCACTTACTCAGTGTTGACTAGTCCCTCGCAGTAAATGGAGACAGCCAGCTCCGCGATAAGCGCAGTGAGTAGTGTACTGTAACCATGTAGTTCCACAGTGAGCAGTGAGAGTGCCCACAAAATGAGTCGCCAAGCTTGTGTGATCTCAGAAATACATGTAGTAGGAAAATTTCACCTTCGTTTATTCCGTCATGCCGGCTGCAGCCGTGGCATATGGGCTTCGAAGGGCATACTGGCGCAGAGGGGCCATTTGTTGGACCTCAAAATCATCATGGGGACTGCTCACGCCAATAGCAGCATGTGCTTTAAGCTGTGCTCGCCTGAACGAGTGTGCCTGGAGTGGCATTTCAGTGGTATTGCGAAGTAGGTCCATTCTGGAGGGCTCGGCTGGATTGAAGGCATCAGACGCGTCTTGCAAGAGCAGCATCCGTAGATCACTCTCAAATATGATCACCTTGGGGAAAGCCTCGTAGCGATGGCAATTACCCTCATAGTGATCATAGGCCGTCCAGTTGGCTACCCCCTAAAGGGAAAGCACAGAAATTAGCCATAGCTGTGCTGTATAAAATATATATCTGAGGGATCCAATTGTTCTCCAGCAAGTTACAACTACTTCTGTGTCAAGGTCAAAGCACTCTCGAGCACCCAAAGAATACTATTCATGTTGTGCATCTGGGCAAAGTATGGGCCCCATACGGTACCATTACCATAAAAATACGGATCATTAACATAGCTTATTTGATGTACTCGATATATTCTGCTGGTTTTCTGGACCGATATATCTATCGCGAGGGACACGATGAGTTACCGAACACTCATCATATCTCTGGTAACAGTACATTAAAATAGCATAAATCAACACTTTGAGGTAGTACTCATATACTGTGTCATGACCATCCCTCATGGTCAGTGCACTTGGAGTCATGCATGTTCGGGGAAATCTATGCAGCTTGGTATCATATGCCAGATGATGACACTCTCAGTTGAGGTTAACCAGTGAGTGTGTGACTTATTGACACTCTGAAACTGTGGCAGCATAGGGAAATAAACCCTCAGCTAGCTAGACGCCTAGTCAGAACCACAGTCACGACTATAGCATCAAGTTGAGTTTTGGAAACATGCGTCAATATACCGGAAAGATATTCCTGGTTTGCATAAACCAGTCCTATCATCGAGGGGTGCCTCGGGAACCCGGAAATTGTCGGCATCCGAGGCACAAGTGTACTAGGACACCATGAGGACTGCTATGGACATTCCCATACAACTTGATGCACGATTAAGTACATCATGTGCGTGATATACCCGATGAACTCTTCCACCTAATATGAGGGAGCCCTCAGTTGGCTAGTATAAGCAGCACTTTGAGGCAGTCGTGCGCTCATAGCCGTCCCTCATGGCCATGGTCGCTGGGAATGCTTGTCCCCGTGCCTGTGCACATATGCACGGCTGGTACCATCTATATCTGATGGACCCAATGTATTTTCTTTTTTTTTTTCCTCTTTGTGAGCGGTTATAAGCTAGGAATTACTAGAGCTCGAAGCAACAACGATCTCTCTAGCGTTTCTCCTACTGAACTCTCCAAACAACCCAAGCGAGCCTCTGGCTCGCGGAGCTCTAGTAATTCCGTAGCTTATTACCCTTCACACCTCTTTCTTTCTTATTCTTTTTCTTTTTTCTGTTGTGAGGAACGCCTCAGATACATGTCAACCCAGCATACTGAGGCAGCAGTGTGATACTGCCACCATGACCGTTCCTCATGACCATGATTGTTTAGAGATTCTTGATCCCATGGTGCTGTTTTATACTTGGTGCACCCTATTCACGGCTTTTCTTTTCTTGTTCTTATTCTTCTTGGGATTATTGATATCAGGGTATCGTATACATGACGTACCCAGTATATGCCTTCTTTTTCTATCTTCTTTTTCTTCATTATCTTTTCTTTTGTTTTGTGTGTGCAAAGAATTTCTCAGGTATCTGGTATGAACCAGCACTTCTGAGCAGTGCATCAATACACTGAGACCATGGCATCCAGCACCGCCATAATCATTGGGGGATTTTAATTACCCCTCAGAACCATCCATTGCGGATGGTAGTTCCTCAGCAATATCTGTGCTAAGCTGGGGGATCCCATAAACTATATGGAAGAGCACCAAGAAATGGTGAAGAAACCCAGCAAATATTGACCATTTATATGTCAAAGCTGTGATTTTCTACAATATTGCAGAATTAATGGCAGTGGAATGAGCATCACTTCCAAAGGCGCCAAGAGCTGGCCCAGAGGTAGATGAGGAGCAGAAAAGTGGTTGAGAGGAGAAGAGAAGATGAAAGTTATGGAGTATTTGACACTCTTTTATAGCTGGGCCGACAGCTCTAGTTGCCAATCCCGTTAGATGTGCAAGTTGGTATCCTTGCCGGAATGGGTAGCTAATACATTTGAGATCGATATTTGCATTTTTTACCCAAGCAGCCACCATAATCTCTTACTGGTTATAGAAAGAGTAGCTTGATCGGGAGAGTCTAAGTGTGAGTCCATTGTGATGCTATGGCGAGGCCATGTGGCAGTCATAGGTGCGCCCAAACGGTGAATACAAGAGTTGTTCATTTGGGGAAACTTTTGAATACAGGGTCTTATTCGCATATCTAATAGATATTGGCCTGCATACAACTCAACATATATCATCAGTTTTGCCACATTTATTCGTTGCAAAGCCAGTACGGACAGCTCGTCGAAATAGTCTATTCAAACTGCTACATGGGTGAGCCCAGACTAGTAATACGCTAGAGAAGTGTAAATAGAGGGTTTATGCTATCCAATACATGGTCTACTATCTACATCACAATTCTAGATTTTATTCTGCTGCATAAATATGCGGGCGCTTGAGTGTTACTCACTCAGGGCTATTTTCGTGAGTTGATTCTTCACAAATGGATAGGAAACAGAACTCAAAAGTCTAATCAAAGTCACTTATAGCATTATTTGGCATTGTCCAGAATCTTGCCTTGTATCTCAACCGATTTAGTAGAGTATACTGAGCCTCGATCGGACTTCAAGCTCAGCTTGGTAAACAAACAAAATACTCCCTAGGCTAGACTATATTTTTGGAGTGTAACTGTATATTCCTCCTGTTGCACCAGCACTTATACCCATGATTAATGGCAATATAAATAACCATTACGCTGGACAGCCATAATATTGGTCCAACTGGAAAGGCAACACTGTGAAAGGTAATTTCAGCACTTTTTTTGGTTGATAAATCTCTGAAATCCTCAGATGAGAGCATCATTACTGGAATGAGTATTCTTTCGTCGTCCCACATACGACGATGAAACCGTTTGAAGGATTCAGAAGCTTCGAATACAACTGCAATTGCACCCTGCTCTTGTAAATTGAATACTTTTTCCGTTGTCGTGCACCCTCCGTTCAAAGGGAGTACAATCCTGTCCACAACTTCCTCATGCATTTGGCCACACCCAGTAGACTTCAGAGCAGTAACATTGCCTTGGATATATGGGCCTTTGTATCCTAAATTTTCTCGTCCAAATATAATCATTCCGGAGTCATAGATGCCGTCTCCCTTTGAGATCTTAGCTTCCCAAAACACTATATCTGGAATTATCGGCACCCTGCTATTGAGAGATACAAAGCATAGAATACACCATAATAGAAAGTACACTAGTTTAATTAGGCGTAGTAGCATACTTAATGATGAATACACTTGCTGAAAGAACCAGACGGCGACTGTGACGTCACACGTTTCGGAGGAAAGCAGCTTTTGTTTCAGGATCTCTCGGATCGCTGATTCACTTGAAGCGCGTATTCATTACTGCCACTGTGGAAATACTGGTGAGTAGTTCACGCGCTCCACTGTAATCATATCCCAGGGTGGCTCTAGGCCGTATCTTAGGGTTCTGGCGGTGGTCTAAGATATCTAAAAGCTTATCTAGTGTCTAGTAGTTTGAGTATCTAAAGTATTAAAGCTAACTGAGCTTGAGGCTGGATATACGATGCAAAGGCTCCACTTGCGTCCCACGCATGAAGAGGAAGCGCCATTACTATACGTACCGTATATACGCGCTACGCTCGTTATTATATATCTCTAATAGAGTTAAAAAAAACGATCAATTAGTTATTTCGTATGACTCTCTGTCGTGTTATACTGCCTCAATGTGACTTCTTCAGCACAGTCTGAACAAGCAGCCCAGTACGTGGCTTCAATCAACAAAAAAATACAATTGAAATGACCAAACATTGCTACAAATTCAAAAAAATATCACGGCATGGCTTCGATCCATGGACTTCAGGGTTATGAGCCCTGCACGCTATCCGGGCTGCGTCACCGTGATGTTGAAGGCTAGTCCCGAAGAAAGTATTTGTCCCCCTACCCAAATTTTTTCAGCAGCCTAAAGTGTGGTAGCAAAATGGATATTTGTCAATGTTTTTGGTTTTATTCAGGTAATTTAATAGTACATACACCTTTTTTGCTAAATTTTATACTTAGGAAATGTATTAGATTCTGCTCTAAGCTTCCATTTATTCTATTTGACGGCCCATCAAGTTGGCATCACAGGACACTCAATAAGCCTTCAAAGAATAAGTATGTGCCTGTAAAACTACTCCAGTACTAAATATAAACAAAAAGTAAAAGAGTTTATCTGAGGGTGAAGGTTTCCAAGTTCACTTTCTAGACTTTATCGCATCGAATGAGGCTCGCTTGTACAGAGTATGTTTTAGGCTTGTAGTGGTATTTGTCCTGGTACTATTATTGGCCCATAAGCTGTCTTTATTTGGAGTATATCCCAGAGCTGTAACCAAAGTATGACCAATTGGCCTTCCATACAGAGGAGTTAGGACGGTCTACCTGGGTATCGAATGGCTAGACCACCTATCTATTGTATACAATCGGTTAAATCACTGGTTCCCTAGTACTCTAACTAACCATTGGTGCCTCTTAAATGGAGTTTGGGTAGTCCCTCCTGTCCTAGTACCTTGTTGTGTCTATTTGTTTGTATTGACTTGAGGAAATATCCGGATAGGTAGCTCAATCGCTCAATCAAATGTGGCTAGGCCCTTCAGAGGCCAGACGACCGGCGACTAGCGGCTAGATCTGCTAGTACAGCCTGATGAGGTGATGTTCAAAGAATACACCGTTGTTTAAAATGAATTGCACTAGCTAAGTGCTTAGCCACTACTATGCAGTATTTGGTCTGAGGGTAAGGAGATCACTGCCCCAGTAGTAGTTGTCGCAGCCACTCGCACCTTTGGCATCTATTTCTCTCCTTATGATAAGATAGTACGAGAACGATTGAGAGGACCAAATGGATACCTCAGAAGCTCAAGACTGCACAACCTCCTGTTGACAATGCCAGTACATCATAAGCACGAGTACGATTTCTTGAGTTTGAGCACCAATTTGGCCTCTACCACGCTTCCCTAAACTAGTAGAGTTTGCGTCGTAGCAAAATCATACCCGCCGAAATAAAAACAATGCTGAGCCCTTATCTCGAGATAATCGCATGTTTCCCCTCTTTTTAGATCATAATTTATGATGCTGGTGCTGTTCACATGCCTCTCGGCATAATTTCGTCAACAAGGCGATCACCAATAATAGGCTATAAAAGAAGCGCGATGCCCCTCCTTTCTGTATCATCTCACCATCAATCTCCTACTACTACAAGGCCTAAACTCCTGCTACTCCTGATATTATCTGCTAATGTGGATCAGACTTCCAAGGTTCTCAGCATGCTTCTATCAGCTCCTTTGTTTGTATATTTATTCATGACCCCCGAATATACAAACAGAGTAGCCGCTGGAAGCGATGCTGGGAACGCTGGAAGCCAAACACGGTGGTGGTGTTTGTGGTGTGTAGTATGTGGTGTTGAAGGTCTAGGTTCGTAGCAGGACTCCATATGAGAAGTAGGCGAGGAGTTTGGAGAGAGGGGCAAAGGTATAGAGCTGGGCGGAGGGTATATGGCGGAAACAAACTAGAACACGAAGCTTGGAACTTGCCACAGAGACCTGCAGCCCTTTTCGTTCAGAACCATCTCGATACTAGCTGAGAAACCGAAATAGGTAATATGAATTATAGAAATGGAAAAATAACTTGAAAGTTTACTCCTTTTGATATACCCCTGTACGCTTTATCGCAAGATAGATTTGAACATTGTGATTACCGTATACAACAACAACAGCTAATTTGTATGCATAACTAGTACATATAAAAGCGCTCTAAAACTCGGCAAGCCCATATGGGGTATACAATGAATTTAGAGTGTCTTGAATTGTCCTACAGAAGGCATGAAATTAAATGGTGACTTCAAATTTCAATTTATAATTGAGCAACGGAGATATCATGCGCAACCACATGGCGGCAAACACATATTTCCGATATTCTGCTAGACAGTTCCAAAATACCCTGTAATCGATTTATACAAAAACCTCTAAAATAAAACTTATTTGAGCGGTAATGATAGCATGAGTTGACGCAAACCGTTATGCAGCCATATGCAAGGTCGGGGCAGCCTACCATGGCTTACATATTGACAGCTCTAGTTCTGGGGCAATTCCCTGTAAATTAACACCCAGATGAGTAGAGGCTTGATTCTGCTTATAGCCTTCTTTGTTAATGCGCTAATCACCAATTACTGGATGAATGCTTACGCCAAGAAAAAAGTTGCCAAAATCCATCCCATTGAAGAATCACAGCCTCACCATCATGCAACCAGAGAAGGGTTCCCAGGAAAACCCAATAGGTTGTATATTGTTTATGGTGGAAGTGGGTTCATTGGGTCCTGGTTTGCGCGGTACTTGCTGCTACGAAAAGAAAAAGTAGTAATTATCGACAAAAAACACCCGCCCGCTGATCTGGTCCGGCAAAAAGTGCATTTCTACGAGACTGCAATGGATAATACGCAGTTAATGCGAGAGATTATTGGCTCGATCCTCGATCTCCACTGGCGAGTTGGGACTGAGCTCATTATCTATAACTGCTCTTGCGAGCGCAAGTACCCACAAGTGCGGCACCACTCGCTGCATGATCCCGGTCTTCGCGCAATGGAAGTACTTTTAATGGCTTTGCACCCGATTGTGTACCAGCATGTCACCATCATCAATATCGGCGATACCCTTTGTGAGGGCAAACCAGTTCACTGGATGCGATGGTGGGATCGCAAGACTTGGATCCAGAAATCGCCATTGGACTCGGGGCCCCTGACAGATTTTGCTAGTACCTCAAAGATCGAGGTTGGCACTATATATGGATGGTACCAGGGCGCCATTGAGGCGTTGGTCCTAAAGAGCGAGCTTGTATGTGCCAGCATTAGATCTGAAGGCATAGTTACTGGCCACTTGGGTGATGGTCAGTTGTCTACTGCAATCCTAGACAATTACGCGTACTTGCACAACTGGGGCGTCCCAATGAATTTCCTTCACGTCGAGGACTTGGTAAGAGCAGGGCTTGCCGCAGAGTACCGCCTTCTCGACCCAGTCACACGACAAGAGTACAATGGCAAGGTATTTAGCATCTCAGGTGCCGAGGCTACCACTTTAGAGTATGTTTTTGACTATATCAAAAAGAAGCGCGGTAAGTTCACCGTATTCAAGGTCTACCCAATAGTGGCATGGGCTGTAGGCTGGGTCACTTCGTTTATGACGATGCTTTTCAGCGAGGAAGACAAGCCATCTGAGGCCAACATTTTCAATGGCCCCCCTGCATCTCTCACTATGGCGCGCCTTTTCACAGTTCAAGCTGGTCATCGTCGCAATAAACGCAACGTGCAACGGGCCAAAGAGATGCTAAAGTACACACCGAATTATCACTCTATGGGTCCAATTCTCGACGACTTGATTTATGAAGTCAACAAGTATGAGGAAAGTCGTGCATCAATAGAGAAGCGAAAGAAGAGCTAACCGAAATGATAAAGTGACGAGAGCAACAAAGGCGAGCTCAAGAACAGCGAGAGCGGTCTGTTACCGAGTGAGTATCATTACCCCGCTTGTCTATTTATTTATACCTGCCGGTGTCATTCTATATGGCTAGAGTCAGTCGGTCGAGCCTGAAGAATAGCCCAGTAGTCAAGTGAATTAGTTAGATTGAAGTATCGAGTTAATGTGTAGACTGAGCCGATCTGATATGAGTGTACAATAAAGAGATATCATGGCTTGGACTGAGATAATATATAAATATTATCTTTACCACAATTATTATTTGAAATATATTCATTCAAGCCAGTGCCAGCTCCAATAATCGAAAGGATAAAGCCCCTGTAATCTTTATCACATGTATAATTGATAGGCTATAGTATTATAGAAGCATACTATAGAGACGGCAAGCCGTATTGGCACTTCTAGGACTATTATCTAGCAACGAACGGGATGGTATGGCTTGTATGCACAACATGTACCTGATGGAGCTAGAGTAATTTGGGCTGGGACTAGGCAGGTAGTCAGAGGGGCATACCAGTTACTACACGACTGGAGAGAGCAGTGCCGCGGCCGCCAGATACGATCATTCTTGATTAACCAAGCTTACCATTATATTGAGTTCGAAGCTGTGGTGTCTGTACAGGTATCGTTCAAAAAATCAAGAGGACTCTGGGTGCGTGCGCATCATCAGCAGAAGGAGAATGCGGTCCAGTCTGCCAGTGAAACTTTAGAACACTAGCGAGTTGAAACTACTAAGGGCTATTTAGTCGCTGATTATAAGCTCATAATAAGGCCAAGAGTGCAACTTCTCAGGTCTGGATGTAAATTGCATTGCATAACCCGCTCTAGTAGTTTGGAATACCTGATATATAATTCATGTGAATCACGAGAAAGCTACAGACAAAATAGCGTAGCGAGTTTCTATTTCCTGGAAAAAATTCGGTAAACTCATAGTTGTCTCTGCACTTTACTCGCAAACACGAGTGTCGAATCCTATACGCTTCTCAAATCTTGTTGTGGAAAGCACAAATTACTTATTGTTTTGATACTCACAAAATCACTCGAGACATAGTCGGTGAATGGAGTCAAAGAGAGCAGGTGGCAAAAGCGACATTATGATCACGGTACCTTTTGGGATTTGATGCGACTATAACGCACACTGTATCATACAGGTGGTCAATTAGACCTATAGAAGTGAGCAGGAGCTACTTGCCTTTAATGCGCCCATTCAATTCTTTGGAGATGAATATCAGATAACCTGAATAAAGGAATAATTTCATGGTGTCAGACTCTTGAGCAAGAATAGGACAGCTTTGACCTGTGAATAAGCTATATATTGCTTTTGAATCTTTGTAGCTGGCGTTGTCGCAAGGCGTTGTACATATTCTTCTACCCCCACTATAAAAGTTCAATCGTCTCCGTAGACGCTGATGCGAACTTCCTAATTGTTCTAACTATCGTGAGCAGTCATAATGTAGGGCGTGCAAGATTTAATAACTGTTAAAATTACCATGTGAGGTAAACCCATACCAGGTAAACTAACTTAGATATATTAGATGTATACTAGATCAGTACTGGTGCTCACTCGTAGACCAGAGATGCTTTGATCAAGCAGTTAGATTAAGACAATTGTACTTGCACTACAGCATGAATTAATACAATATGCCAAATTGTCATTACCGTTAACAGGCCAATGCCTGCTGGCCCTTCCACATGTAGGATCCGATATTTACTCCCATAAAACGCGCTCGGGTTAATTCGGTTGTAAATACCTATATTAAATTCTCCAGAATTAGCCAATTACTGCTCAAAACAATACCTAAGTAAACAATTGAGCATTATACGAAGGCCGATATCAGTACCAGCATCAGTAACACTAGTGCCACCAAACTGCGCAGACCTGCGAACTAGAGAAAAGCTATACAGCTTAAAAGAGCTCAAGGAGACTAGATAACCCTATAAAATAGCCATAAATATCCCATAAGCTCCAACTTTGTGCCCTCGCAGTTGTGTTTACGTTGCTACAGCAACCGCTCATGAGTATAATCCTGCTTAGTCTTCACTATTGATTCTTATCCAATGGTTTCTACCGTTTTCAACGTAAGTATTCAAGGGATTCAGGCCGCTGTTTAGCGGTTCTTTTTTCTTTTATTTTTTAGTTTTGAATCAGTCTAACAAAGGTTGCAAGATGGTCCGTCTTTGGTGCCGGTATCGCATACGGATTTGTCCACCAGCAGGGAATTTACGCTTCTGCCAACGCGGCCGCTGAGAAGGCCGCTTTTGAGAAAAAGATCAAGCTTATTGAGCAGGCTAAGGCCGAATGGGCCAAGCTTCACCCCAAGCCCAAGGCTGCCGAGGGCCCTGCTGCCAACCTCGACGACCCCAACTTCGACCCCGCTCAGTGGATTGAGACTAAAGTGGCTGCCCTTGAAAAGTAAGTCTGTAGATTAATGAGTACTGTATGGATTATTTAGTTATATGATGGGCCATAGATGGGCCGCAGGAACCGTCAGGATAGATGGCGACGGAGTGAAATATTTTCGTGGCGAAATGTGTGGCGTCAAGAGATCTGAACTAGTTAAAAAAGTAAATAAGTTATATTGGCTAAAAAAGTTCTTTTATCAGAGTTGCCCGCACTTGTAATTCCAGCTACCCCATTGGTATAGGGCAGGCGGACTCAAAAGTGCACTTTGTTATTGCCCCTTACGCAAGAGCGTATCCAGCTCAAGACGTGATGACATGGGGACGCCACGCCGAGCGAGGTAAGAGGGCAAGTGCAAAGATGGGGGGTCTGCAAATTTATAGGCGAAATTAACAGTGCCCACATGGTAGTCCAGTTGTAGCTAATTAGCTTGTAGTTTCAATTTTTTTCAAAAAAGAAGCCACGCGGCTCATATCCACGTTTCGTGAGTCGCTTTCGACTGCTTGTACGAGCCCATCTAAAAGCGTTTCGATTTGGTCCTCAGGAACGTTTGTGGATAATGAAACCACATGACGGAATTTTGTTTCCAGATCGGTGCTGCGTTTCTGCAACTCATCGCGGAGTTTCTCTAGCTCATGGTTGTTTTGGCGATACGCGGCGATACGCGCTTCAAGCAGCGCTGGGGGCATATGCTCTCCCTCATTGTGAACAAATGGTGCATCTGGATCGATATCAGCATCGAGACCCACGGGTTCACGGCCAGCTGAGAGCTCGTTTTGACAGAACCGTTCGTCTTCTTGGCGGATAGCATTATCGAGCGAGGTGAACGATCGCTGCAGACCAGCCCAATCGTTGCTGAGTTTATTAATTTGAGCGACATGTGCACGGTGCATTTCCAATGTTTCGGTGGCTTCTCGTAGCTGCTGGTGTACTTGCTGTAGTTGTGCATCTTTTTGTGCCATTTCGCGATCAAACTCATCCTCAAGGGCATGCACAGAAGCAACAAGCGATTCCAGAATGTGTTTACGTTTATTCTTTACATTACCGGCATGCTGTTGCTGTTGTGGTGGGGGTGGTGGCAGTGGGAGGTGCTGCTGGTGCTGCTGGTGCTGGTGCTGGTGCTGAGGAGTATATGTCGGTGCGACCGTATCAAGGTCACAAAAGTCCACTGGCCTAAGACCTGCTCTATTGGCGATCATTGTATCTGCTCCAATTTCCATGAGTTGACGTGCCAAGCTACGGTTTCCGAGCCGCGCAGCAATATTGAGGGCTGTATCTCCGTTATAGTCTTGAGCGTTTACCAAAGACGAGAAATGGTGAAGAGCATTTTTGCGGACGACCCATTCCAATAGCGTTTCGAGGTAATAGCGAGAAGCGTGCGATCTGCCCGAGATACCACTCGTGAGGATGATATGATGCAAAACGGATCGGCCATTATGGTCACGTACAAACAAGGACCCCGAAAGACACTCCAAAAGTTCACCAAAAATTGTGAGATCGGCATTATTTGTGACGAGAACGGCTCGTATAAGTGGGGTCTCTCCGACAAAGTTACCTCTGGCCGGCTCGGAGCCGTGGCTGATGAGGCTCTTGACCAGGTCCAGCGAGCCGAGGGCTGAGGCCCAATGCAGAGCTGTGTGGCCCGAGTCGTCGATGGGGACGTCCATTTCTATTTCCTTGACATTATCAACAAGTTTCTGGAGGTCGGGGGCATCTCCATTATTCAAAAAAAGCTCCGTTACCAGCTCTCTCGAGTGACCAAATACGGGGTGGGTCTCCTCAATGGGTGGCAACGGAGCTATGGGAGCACTTTGTACATTCACTGCTTCTTTACTGGGCGCTTTTTTGTCCAGGGGGAACTCTAAAAGCGGGCTAATTAGGTGATAAATCTGGTGTTGCTGGGCCAACCCCACAGCCACTGTTGCCGGGACCCAAGTGCCTTGAAATTTGCCGTATCCTCCTTGTATTTTCTCATAATCGCCCAGCGCATCAAGTGCTTTAGCGCGTTTGGGTTTATCGAGACCTGCAAGCTTGAACAGCTGCGTGGCGTTGAATGCGCCGTCACGTACGCGACGCATGACCGCTACATCCTCAACCATGAGTTCTATTACTTCTGTGTCTGCGTATACTGCGGAATACACGTGGCTCTGGCCATTGTATTGTGACATCAGAGGTGTGCTGAGGTGAGCGACCAGTTCCTCACATGCTAGTATTGGAGGCGATAGGCGGATAGAGTGTACATGATAGGGTATGCTACATATTTACATAAAATAGTCGAGAGAGATAGAGAGCGCTTTTCCCCCGAGCTCTGTCCATGAGCTCTGCTGGCTGACTGCCCTGGGGCTGCTCCCTGCCTACACATAAGGATACTCCCAAGGACGGTCCTTGCGTTTCCATACAAACCGTTTCTTTTTATCAAAGTACTTTTGGTCGCAATGCGTTTTCTTAAACTCGCGAATAAACGCCGGGTCCCACAGTTCAGACGCGATTCCTAGATCTTTGCAGCACCGCATTAACGCATTGGATTTACAGCCTTCCATGGCGGTAGTAATTCCACTCTGGTTAAAGAAATCCATCTCTCCACGACTGATACTTACTAGACGCCCTAAACACACGAGCCCATACTCGCGTGTGACTTTTTTGTTAGTTACGAGCGTCTTGGTGCGGGGCGCAATTCCCCATCCACCAGGACCAAACGCACGGTTTAGGATACGTCTGTACTTGATCTCGGGCAAATAAAGCAGTCCATCTGGCGTGATTTCCACATCCTCCGGCACAACGGGCGCTAAAAGCACATCAATAGTCCGACTGCTAAATGCAGCTGATCCCAGCCCTGCGAATGAAGTGCTCCAATCTGCACGGTCAGCGGGTGATTCTAGTTGCTCGAGTGTGGCTACTACACTGCTATCATTGACAATTGACGCTGAAGGCTCACTAATGGGTGCCGGCGCAGGGTCTGCTTCCATATCCAGCGCAGGGACGCTTTGAATGTGGTCTACAGCCGGTGCAGACGCAGCAGGGGCAGCAGGCGGCTCGGGCTTTGTGGGTTTTGCAGGTTCTGCTTTTTTAACTGCGGGACGGCCTCGTGAAGACCTGATTGC
This sequence comes from Wickerhamiella cacticola, assembly GCA_030564425.1. Taxonomy (NCBI): domain Eukaryota; kingdom Fungi; phylum Ascomycota; class Dipodascomycetes; order Dipodascales; family Trichomonascaceae; genus Wickerhamiella; species Wickerhamiella cacticola. The sequence goes on along the minus strand of JAJLUX010000020.1, from coordinate 109,036 downwards.
GGCTCTATACGCGCTAGTGCCAAACCTTCTGATCATGACAAAGGCAGAAATGGGCGCGCGACATTAATGGGTAATTTAGAGTTTACAGTAATGAAATTAAGCACTTTGTTCAAAAAGTAAAATCTGCTCTTGCACATTAGACAAAAAATAAATGTATCACTTGTACTCACTCTCAAATGTAATATACATTATATATACCGCCTAACCATTATTAACTGAGACACTTGTTACTACCACGTAATGGTCGACGTCAAATCCAAAGACGAGACAAGAAAAGTGCCGCTCAAGAGCAGTAAAGGAAGCAAGCCTGTGACCAAGCCCCAATCTGCAGCATGCAGATTCGCGCTCTGGCAAGTGCTTCTTACGGTACTTTCGTTTGCAACCCGTTTCTACAACATCCAGCACCCGGGCCAAGTGGTGTTTGATGAAGTCCACTTTGGTAAATTCGCTAGTTACTATCTCAGGGGCTCTTATTTCTTTGATGTTCACCCTCCCATGGCCAAGATCCTCATTGCCTTGATTGGTAGACTGGTTGGCTACGACGGATCCTTCTTGTTTGAGAGTATTGGCCTCAACTATGAGACTTCAGGCGCGCCTTATGTTGCGTACCGTGGGTGGTGCGCTCTTCAGGGATCTCTTGTCATTCCATTGTTGTTTGAAACCCTCAAAGATTGTGGGTTCTCGCTCGCAGGCTGTATCCTCGGATCATCCCTTGTGTTGCTGGATAACGCGTTTGTGACACAGACCCGTCTGATTCTATTGGATGCTACTCTTGTTTTCACTATTGCCGCATCGATCTGCTGCTACGCCAAGTTCCTCAAACAAAAGTCGTACTCGGCTAAATGGTACGTCTGGCTGCTACTTACCGGTATCTCGTTAGGAGGCGTGCTTTCGACTAAATACGTCGGATTGTTTACTTTTGCCATGATTGGATACGCTGTTGTTGTGGATCTTTACCACCTGTTGGACAAGAGAACCGGACTCACGCTGTCCCAGTTTGGCCGTCAGTTTGCGGCACGGGCTTGGTTCTTGATTGTTGTCCCTCTTACATTTTACCTGTTCTGGTTCTGGATGCATTTCAGAATGCTGCCCAATTCGGGTCCTGGTGACGGTCACATGAGCACCTCGTTCCAGGAATCACTCAAGGCTAACCCCGATGTGCTGCAGGCTATGCAAGTTAACTACTTTGATACAGTTACTATCCAGTCAAAGGTCGGAAACTTGTATCTGCATTCTCACCTCCACAATTACCCAGTGCAGTACCCGGATGGACGTATCTCTACTGGTGGCCAACAAGTCACTGCATACAACCCGGAAACAGAGGGTGATATCAACAACCAATGGCAAATCTTGCCAGAGGACCCCAACCTCCAATATGATCCTGATGTACCTATGCCCATTATTGGCAACGACAACGTGGTGCGTCTTCGCCATGTCGCTACCGACACTATTCTGGTCACGCACGATGTAGCTTCTCCCAGTTTCCCCACAAACGAGGAGTTTACCACTGTGAGCATGGAGAAAGCTCTTGGTGACAAGTACAGCGACTCGCTTTTCCGTCTCCACCTGCCTCAAGATCCCAACCAGGCGGTCCGCACCAAAATCACGAAGTTCAGATTGGAGCACATCAACACCCCTGTCGCAATGTGGCTCACTGAGAAGAAGTTACCTGACTGGGGCTTTGGACAAATTGAAATTAACGGAAACAAGGCTCGCGATGACAAGTGTCTCTGGCAGTTTGGTGACATCACTAATGTTAAGGATAAGGACTCCCGTCGCAAGCCTGTTGAGGAACAGGAGGTCTACAAGTCATTCTTTAGCAAATATTCAGAGCTTCAGATTGGTATGTTCCGTTCCAACAACAATCTCAAGGAGACTCACCCCTACCAGTCTTCGCCTTTGAGTTGGCCATTCCTCGTCAAGGGTATCTCGTTTTGGAGTTCGCCTGCTGAGGAGCGCAGCCAAATCTACTTGATTGGTAACTTCTTTGGTTACTACTTTGAGCTGTTTGCGCTCGTAATGTTCCCCCTCTTGGTTATTGTTGACCAGGCCACGCAACTTCGCCAGTATGACTTGTTTACGCCATACTCACGTGCAAAATTATACGGCCCACTTATGTGGTTCTTTGTCGGCTGGTGTGTACACTATTTCCCATTTTATTTGATGGGCCGTCAGCTTTTCTTCCACCATTACATGCCCGCGTATATGATTGGCGCTCTCTTGAGTGGTGGTGTAGTGGACGTGATCTTTGGTCAGGTCGATGAGCCTGGTACTACTCGTCCATTCAAGAGTACTTCTGCATTTGTAGCGGTATGCCTTTTCTTGCTGACCGTTTGCTTCTACAAGTTCATGCCATTGACTTATGGCCTTCCTCTGAGTCTAGAGGAGGTCCAGGCATTGGAGTGGAACAGCATTCTGCTCCACTTTGACAAATAAGTGTAAAAAAAAACGTTTACCATCGTTTCAACAAAGCGCTTGCAAAAATAATATATATCAACTGCTATATAAATATGCTATCATGTAAATTCTATGCTATCAGGAAAACCTAAGCAATCTTATGCTGCTTAACAAGTGAGACTGCACTCGTCACAAAACCATGAACCCTCTGGAACCTCGGTGAGGTTTGTGCACGTTTCGACATGGAACCAGCGGTACTTGCAGTAGGGATTATCGCAACATATCATGAGCTTATCGACCTGCTGATTTGCGCAAACACACAGACTTTCCATGCTCGCGTGTATCTGGTCGAGCACAATCGCTGCGACTTTGAGATGATAGTCTCGGTCTATCAGTGGGAATACATCTCTGCTACCATTCTCCGCGTAACTCTGGATATACTGACACACTAATGGACGGGTACGAGGTGTGGGATAGTGATCATAAACGAGGTTGTTAAAATGGATCGCGTTCTGGATCCAAAACTGGTCCACAAACGTATTGCATACCAAGCAAAGAGCGGCCTGGATCTGAGCATCTGTATCAGAGTTTGTTCCGCTCAATTTGAAAAAGTACGCCTTTAGTCCCAATGGATTGAGTACAATTAAGTCCCACAGCTTCTTCCGACGCACTGGTATCAACACCACTGTGTCTATCGAGACCTCCGTTGTAGTCGTCCAATCGCGGACAGCTGCAACTCCATTCTGTCTGAACTGCACGAAAATATCAGGATTAACCAGCAAAAAATTGGGTATAGGGTCTAGAGCACTCGACCATACCTTGAGAACCTGCTCCGTCACAAACCCGGTTTTAAGCAGCTTCAGATCACCGCATTCTATCTGGTCAAGGCCATAGCTTCCTACAACTTCATTTTTGGGACGTTCAGCAAAGTACAGGAGCAGATCAATGGTCTCTTCGTGGCGATATATTCGATCCAGGGCCATCTGCTGCTTGAAGACGCGCTCGCTGCGACGAGGGTGATCAGAAATGATTCCGTCTTTGGTATCAATTCGCTCCTCATCCTTTTTTACGCGTTCGATACTGACTTGCTGCGTGGGCATTGTTGGGGGACGAAAGACACAAATTGTTATTCGGAGACTCGGGGACGTCTATAGTGGAAGGTGTCCTCGTTGTTGCCGGGACATTCGAAAATGGGGGGCAGTGAAGGAAGTATAAGCTTTGGAATGTTGCTAAAGGCGTTTTCCTTACTTGGACTCACACTTAGGATGCGAAAGGGCGAAGTGTAATTCATGCTATTACCTGCAAACGGGTTAGCATCTCTTTCTTGGGTATCGGAGTCCTCTTGAGCACAGTTTTCAGCTCCCGTAGTTGGAATTAAGCAGTCACTGTCTTTCATACTCTCATATGCCTCGCTGTCATCTGCCAGGCTAACCAGTTTGAATTCTTTCCTTGTCCAAATAACATAGCCTGTCTCCAATGCAAGGAAACTGGCACCCTTTAGAGCATGGTCAATTACTCTAAGACCATTGAGTGGGGACCATACAGCTCCATAGGTATCAAACATAAAGCACAATTCATCACCTTGCCACTCAAGTTTAACTTGAGCCCGATAGTCAAAAAGGTCCGATTTACCAAGGGTATCAAAAACCAGCACAAAATGCTTGGATTGGCAGTGTATTGCGCAAAATTCTCCACTGCAAGATACCAAAAGCTGCGGATCAATGATCTCAAATGGTTTGGATGTGACTTCGAACACCTGCTTGTCTACGATAACATTGGCAACAGTACACTTCGGGGTGATCTCGGAGACAACCTTGAGCGCTGAGGACAAAACCAAGACTTTCTTGTCTGCAAATATAATTAACTGGCCATTTACCATCCAGGCCAATTGGGTCACTGATATATTTTGAGCCGTTGCAATTACCCGAGCTGGACATACAAGATAAAGAGTCCTGGAATAGGCGATTGCCACCAAGGGTGCATCTCTTGAGGCAGCGATGCAGCTAGTGAAACCCATAGGTAATGCGACACTGCCAAACATACGACCAGCAGTCACAAATGTGAGCTTGTCATTAGGAGCAGCCGTGTGGAGTAGAGCCCAACCATTGATGGATTTTACCTCGATAAATTTCGATTTGGGGCGATTTAATTGCCCTGAACTGAGACTATTACACCAAATATTTGCCGTACTAGGTGCCTTGCTAATACTAGCGAGTCGTGGCATCAGTTGGCCGTGGGCGCTGTACATGGGGACCCATTGTACTCGCGAAACAATACCAGGTGTAGCAATTACAGCATGATAATGCGCATCAGAAGTAAATCCTATAGCCAGAATATGAGCGTTTGAGGCCAGCACGAGACGGTACTCTTTGGCGCAACTAGTAGGATCCCAACATAGGCAGGTACATTTAGTACGTAAAGCAATAGAAAATTTCAGGTTGCGAGTATCTGTGCACAGTATGTCGATAGAGCTTGGGCCAAGAGATGCCATATACAAGCCATCAGGCGAGGGGGAAAACATAGTTAGAAGAATGTTGTGATGGTTGCAACATAACATATTTCAGCGGATATTAGGACATGCAGTCAGGTCAAGTGTATGTAACGCTCATTAAAAATTGAGTGACATCATAAAGGTGCCGAGCTCAAACGTCATGCCATCACAGACTTCTTTTTACTTCCGGGCGTTACCTTCTCCGGAAAACAAATGGATTACCAGGTTCACTATTGTATGGGCATGAATAAGGGAAAATTGGGGCATTTAATCCATTACTGATGTTGACAACCCACCCAAGGGTGAAATAAATATTGCAGTGGATTGAGGGGAACTGACATTTTTGGGGTGCTTTGGCAGTACTGAATTGATCGTTGTTATACGGGTACTAGCATCCAATTGATCCTCATTGTACACTTGTGTCTTGCCAGTAAGTTGTATTATAATACCGAGCTATATACAGATTCCACGGGAATCGAATGCCTCAAGTAACAAAGGTTGAGGGCGTACAGTTAGTGAGTCTAAATATGTGACATACAAAAGACTCGGATTTGAGCAATGAGCATATATCAAACGCACTAAAACGCCAACGTATATCACAGACCCTCTATCTTTCCACATTCAACAAGTACCGACCAAGTGCTCATTCGCAAGCACTAGCAAAACTCTCTCCATAATTCATACATTACAAACAGTTGTATAGTACAGAATCACTACAAATCTAGCGCGGGATCATAATACAAACTAGACTGACCTTAGTTGGCTCTATCTGGCGTGGATCACCTCATCAAATGTCGGTGAAGGCAGTTGAAAAGTCGCTCGAGGCGTCGATAGCAGAGGGCGTTCTACAAGAAAAAGCAATCAATGAGTACATTGATAAGTTTTATCCATCTGACCAGAACCAGTCCGAGCGATTGCACGAAGAGCTAGTGAAATTGTATAATGCAAACTCAAAGGACAAGCAGCCACCCGCGGTGCTTGTGGAAGGGCTGGCGCGACTTGTCCCCGTGCTCACGTACCCTAAAATTCTCGAATGCTGGTTTGAGAGTTTAGTTCCGTACGCAGTGGATTCATCAGGGATCAACAACAAAGTCGTTGATGCGTGCCGCGAGTTTATCAATCAAGTTCTCAACAATGAAGATACGATTGAAAGCGGCAAGCAGTACATTGAGTGGCTCCTAGACATTTATGTGGGGGCGTCACTCGACAAGTGGATACCAGCTGATAACATCTCTACTGAACGGTTGCGGTTTATCCGCTACAATACTCGCACAATTTTGCTAGAAATTTTCCCTAAAGCGATAGAGACTTTTTCTCGACTTTTGGACAAGTACATAAGGAATCCAAAGTACCGGTTGCTAGCACTGCAGCTCCTCTCGGAGGCAGTCTCCAAATGCGATCAGTCTAAACTCTACAAGATTTTTGATTTCGACGTGTTCAATACCCTCTACTGCTGCCTTGAAAACGACCAAAGCCCTATTGTGTTGTCGGTTGCCGCTACAGCTCTGGCGATGATCATGCCCCATGTTTGTGATAAGTTGGCCCCTTTTCTGGCGAGATCGTTCTCTGTTTTTGGTAGACTTTGTAGCTGGTACCAGCTTGAAGATGATACAGTGGCAGCACCTGCATCCACAGGTGAACTTCCGGCTACGGGGGAAACCTCCGGTGCTGAACCCACCGTCGTGGGGACTACAGTGACCTCAAATGACTGGGAGGTTATTTCTGCCAATGAAGAAGACCAAGCACCTAATACTGAGCCTCTCTACATGATGTTATACGGGTTATTCCCTAATAATACTCTGGCATTTGGCCGCGCCCCTGACCAGTACCTTGAAAAGCATAGCCTTAAGCGGCCATTTGATGATTTCTGGAACAAACGCGCAATCCAACGGTCTGTAGAACAGCTTTTCCAGATATTCTTGCTGCACCCAGGACTTATTCAATCGAGCGAGGAGCAAGAAATCGCAACAAATACTACCAGATGGCAATCATATAAATCTACCGTGGACATCATTACCCAGTGCGTAGATATGCGTATTACAGCTGCTGCTGAGGACCAGAATGATAGCGATGATGAGGAGGCGCTTCATTCCTTACTGAGCGATCACCTCAGGTTATTTAAAACTAGCATGGCTCGCTCCATCTCCAGCCCATTGCTTGGGGGAGGAAGATCCCGCAGCTCGTCGCGACCCGCTTCCCGCGTCACTTCGCGCACACAATCACCAATGGGACCTCGCACTTTGAACATGCCGCCAGTGAGTCCCAAGCTGCAGCATAAAGAAGAGTCTGCATTAGGGATAGTTGAGCCTGCGGGACGTACTTCTCCTCCCCCTCAGCAGCAGCAACCGCCGATGCCGCCTGTACCCACAAATTTACCTATTTACAAGGAAAAGAGCCGCCCAGAGGAGCCCACTAACGAAGAGCACGGCGGCCGTGCGCGGTCAAAGTCGCAGCCTCCTGTCCCATCTCCTCATGCACTAATGCCAATGTCACCCGCCAGTACAGTAGTACCGTCACAATCGCTGCAACTCACGCAGACCATCAGTAATAGTGCGCAATCCGTGGGCGGCCATATGGAGCAGGCAGAGTACTATTTCAGAGAGCTACTTTTGATGCGCAATGAGCTCGATTTTGTCAACTTTAACAAGTACATTACTGAAAACAAACTTGTACAGCTACAGAAAAAACTCTCACAGCTGGATATTGCCAATGTGAGGGTTGGAAACCTTGTCCAAAAGAACAAACAGCTCACTGCCCGATTAAGTATCTTGGAGCGTGAAAACGAAAAAGCGCAAAAGGGTGCACGTACGCTGCTTAAACAGCGCACTTCTTATGAATCAACTATTCTCGAGAAAAACAAGGATCTTAAGCAGCAAATCACCGAGCATCAGCAACAGGTGAATCTCTTGGAAGAGGAGATCTCGCGACTGAAACAAAGTACCGAAAAAGCCGAGGCACTTGCCCAGCGACGGGGTAGCAAGATTACTGAGCTTGAATTAACGATTGCTGGTCTCTCGGCACAGATCGAGGATCTTAAGGCCGAGCAAAAATCCGAGGAAGAAAATAGTGCCTGTCCCGATGTTAGCGTGAGCGATGATCTCAACGAGGTTGACTTTAAGAAAGAGCTTCAGAAAGTGCGTGACATGTTTGATGCGCAGCTCATGCGTCACGACATGGAAGCCGAAGGCACATCTCATGACTATGAGGTTCGGATTGCGCATCTTGAGAGCGAGCGCGACCGCCTCAAAAAGATTTTGCATGATCAAGAGCTGAAATTGGAGAGCAATACGCAGTTTATGAGCAAACACGATGCGACGCGGCGCAAGATTGCCGACATTCAGTCGCGGGTTCAGCAGCAATACGAGACGTTACGGCGGGCCCATGACGATCTACTCAAGCGGTACAGTGAAGCAGAGCGGGAGTTACGGGCGCGTCGTTTGCATGAGGAGGAACGGATGAATGAGTTGAGGAGCACACTGGCCACGACTCAACCGTTCCAGAGTGATGCAGAGAGGTTTGATCCAAAGCCAAGAATCGACCGTGGAGGTGCTCAAAAGCGCTAACTGCTCGTATTAAGCTAACAGGGATGTAGCATGAGCTTAGATATTTATGTACATTAAAGTTTCAAATAAGTGGCCAACAAAGACTCCTTTTCGCGGTTGTCCTGGGACTTTTCACTTCTAGTCTTGATATTATTCATTTTTTGCTTGAGAGCCTTGGAGACAAATCCTTGGGGTGCCTCCGGGTAAGGGCCCAACACACCGGCTGCGACCTCCTCGATAGGTTTCTTGAGGTCTGAACCGACGCGTTCGCGCATGATTTCGTCGTACTTGCGCATGACATCTTCCGCCTCGATTCTGTGCAGTTTCTTGGTGACTGGATCAATTTCGGGCCACACAAACGGTTCCTCCATATCGACGATCATTTTCTTGACCTGTCTTGTGCGGTACCGGGGCATCGCGATAGCCCAGCGTGAATGCTTGATTTGCGTGGTGATGTTGAGAGCTCTAAGGCCGTAAACGTGCCACAAGTAGTCGCGCATATCGAGCTTGTTGAAGTTCAACGGGACCTGGAACTGCGCCTGGTAGGGGGTCATACGGGCACTTGGCGGCAGCAAAGTAATGTTGACCCAGGGGAAATATACTTCTTGGCCACCAATAGGGAAATGAGGCTTGCCCTTCTCCATGCTCTCCACTAGTCCTTGGTGGAGTTTCTGCGAGTGCATGGAGTACTTTGTGGGATCCGGGGTCTGGAAAATTTTCTTTTGCGGAGGAAGCTGTGGTTCCCTGGGTTTTACAACCACAGGTTGAGGAGCACGAGCTTTTTCAAGGACTTTTCTCAGAGCTCGAGGCATGTGAGTAAGCTTGGTGGGCTCCTGAGTCTTTTCAGAGAGTCTTGGTGTCTTCGCTATATATAGCGGATAGAATATGTACAGATAAACTTATGTATTTTTCAACCCTGGCGCTGCTTGTGCTTGGGATTGGTCTTGCAATAGACGTACACGCGACCCTTGCGGCGGACAATGTAGCAATGAGCGCAGTACTTTTTAACGCTGGTGCCAACCTTCATGCCGCGAGTCTGAGTGAGAGGTGCAAGCATAAGAGCGGATGTGGTCTGGAGCTGGAGACGAGCAGACGGCATCAAAGCCGGACTGAGAGCTCTGGATAAACTGCGTAGCCCGAGCATTAAAAGTTTAGCGAGAGAGAATTAGATGGGGTGTACTTGGGGGTGTTGTCGCCTGAGCCGTCTTCGAGGCGCCACTATATAGCGCCACAGGGAGCATCTTCCGCCGGTTCGCCACCGCGCACATGCAAACGCCACTTGTTGCCCCAACTATGGGCAGTGTACAGGCTCAATATCACTCTCAAACTCACAACAAAGAGATAATGCCATTACCCAATGATTGTTCATGTCAGAAAACATGCTGATAACCCAATAATTTGCCCTAAAACCGCTATTTACGCTTATCGGCCAATAACAAGCGCGCTTTATGCACCAGGGTAAGGGCCATGCGTGCGATAAAGTGTCATCGCAGCAATTTTGTTGGACTTCGCATTTATTTGGTCATTGTGCACATTTCTCCACACCTTCTGTACTTGATAAAAAATGAGTTGTGAGCAAACACTGCTGGCCAAGCTGCAATCACTTAAAGACGTTGTAGAACGGGTGCGTAAGGAGGACGATGAAGTACCCCCACTGTATAGCTTTGAACAGTTTTGCCGAGACTTGGATGTACACGATGTATACGTACAACGACTTTTTGAGTTATTGGTGCGGGAAACTGCCAGAAACTCTTCTGTATCAATAACAAAGAAGGGTGTTCTCACCCAGCTCATCGTCGAGGAGTAGTTATTTATCAGTTATTTGGCTATAGGAAGCTATAGGGATTTATAGGAAATATGAACGAGTGAATCAGACTAGAATGTGCTTGCTAGTAAAGAGGGCCGTATAGAGGACTTCCACAAAGGGCCCTAAAGGTCTGCCATCAACGGTACTGTGAGAGCCCGGCTCTGCTGTGTTTGATAAAGTTTCCGATGTTTCTACAAAATTAGCAATTGGGTTTTGTATCATTTCTTAGAAGCTGGGTTGGTGTAAAACGGCGTGAACTAGTCGTTAGGTTGGAATAGCTCCTACATGGCTCTCTAGACAATCCCGTATAGATAGCTATATAATCTTACATCTATATCTCCCTCAGGTGTATGCTGTGTCTGGTACTAGCTCAGTAGCCAGCTTCGGTCCCAGTAAGATGCTGCGGCTTGGCTGTAAAGCTAAGCCTAAGGAAACCTCCCACACCTTTAGTTCTTGAGCTCCTGGATAGGCAAACAGTGGAAATTATGGGGGCCAGGCGAGGGGTACCGTTCTTCTCCCGAGACCAGTCGTAGAAAACTCAATAACCCTGCAATAATGTCTAGATAAACTCACGCCAATGTATGGACTGTATAGGCTCAGTTACAAGTTTAATTGCGGTATAATTTCGCAAAGTGGCTCGCTCTAAACCACCCAAAAGCGGGGTGCAAATGTCTAGTTTGAGGTTGATTAAACTGTAAGAGTTACGATTCAGATGCAAGTGCTGAACCAGCAAGTAAGCACACAGTAAGGAGTATATCTGCAAAAGTGCAGTCTACAGTGGGCGATTAGCTAGATAAAAAGGATAATACGCGCAGGTGCCAAGTCACACATTCAATCTAGCAGGCGTCCGTGGTGGGACGCTTTTTGTGGTCGCATCGGAATTTACAAACCCAGAAATAAAAAAACCTAGTATAAAATAGTAATGAACTAGTCGAAAGCGAACCAAAATTAATAAAACGCCAAGCAATCTCAGTTGTATTCTCCTATGCACACGTCGCGCGGCTCTGCATGACGGTTCAGGTGCAGCCAACAACGCATGTAAGGTACCTGTTAAAACACACCACTATGAGTTAGAATCAATTATACAAAAAGCGTAATCATAATAACACATATATGCATTCAAATCCTTTTGCGGTGAACAACCACTGCATAGAATGCACCTGAGACAACAGCGTGTCAGGCCGAAGGGGTAAGAGGAGATCATCGATCAGCCTAGTCCCAGGGTCTCGCTGAAAAAAATCTAGTAAACCAAGCCCGAGTATTTGCAACAATAGCCGAATTTATTTGCGCCCAATTGCGCTTTTAATCTCTCATCTCACTGCACCCCACTATGATCCTGAATAGGAAACTACAATTTTACGTGAGCTGCAGTTGATTCTGCAAAACCGGGAAAAATTTCCAACAAGCGGTACCGGCCACAACCTTGTTTAAATCAATAGAAACGTAGTTTTAAAAAGAATGCGCCCTCAAATCACATTTTCTTATACACCACAAAGTGAACAGACCCGCGCTCCTAAGTGCCCCACTGCGCCCCCTGTATATATTTGGGCCTATATCTCCCATCTCTTTTTCATCATCACCCAAGTATAATAATGACTCGCGTTGAAAATATTGGTATTAAGGCCATGGAATTGTACATTCCTTCTCAGTATGTTGACCAGGCAGAGCTGGAACAGGCAGATGGAATTGCCGCTGGCAAGTACACCATTGGTCTTGGACAGACCCGCATGGCATTTGTCAATGATCGCGAGGATATCTACTCTTTTGCCCTCACTGCTGTCTCCAACTTGCTCAAAAAGCACAACATTGACCCCGCCACTATTGGTCGCGTCGAGGTTGGTACCGAGACTTTGCTCGACAAGTCCAAATCGGTCAAGTCTATCTTGATGCCCCTGTTTGGCGACAACCACGACATCGAGGGTGTTGATACTGTCAATGCCTGCTACGGTGGTACTAACGCTCTTTTCAACGCTCTTTACTGGATCGATTCTCGCGCTTGGGACGGCCGTAACGCTATCGTTGTTGCTGGTGATATCGCCATTTACGGTAAAGGAGCTGCTCGCCCCACTGGTGGTGCTGGTATCTGTGCCATGCTTGTCGGCCCCGATGCTCCCCTCGTGATTAGCGATATTCACGGTTCCTACATGGAGCACGCATACGACTTTTACAAGCCCGACTTCACCTCTGAGTACCCCGTTGTGGATGGCCACTTCTCGTTGGCTTGTTACACCCGTGCTCTTGACCATGCGTACCAGACCTACAACAAAAAGGCCAAGAACGACAGGGGTATCAAGGCTTTTGACCACTGTGCTTTCCACGTGCCCACCTGCAAGCTCGTGACTAAATCTTTTGCTAGATTGTACTACAATGACGCTCTCAAGGACGGCAGCGTCCCCGAGGAGCTTAAGGGTGTTGACTACGAGGCTTCGCTCACCGACCGTAACGTTGAGAAGCACTACTTGGGTGTCGCAAAGGCCGACTCTGCTACTAAGCTCGCCCCTAGTTTGACTGCCAGTACCAATGTCGGCAACATCTACACTGGTAGCGTCTACCTCTCTCTTGCCTCTCTACTCGCATTTGGCGATATCAAGAAGGGTGAGACCATCTCTATGTTCTCGTACGGATCTGGTTTGGCATCCTCGTTTTTCAGCGTTAAGGTTGTCGGCGATGTTTCCGATATCGTTTCAAAAACTGACCTCAAGTCTCTTCTTGATAACCGTGAGAAGGTTTCCACCAGCGATTACGAGGCCGCTCTTGAGCTTCGTGAGAAGGCTCACCTCCAAAAGGATTTCAAGCCCCAGGGTGATATCAAGCACCTCCGCAAGGGTACTTACTACTTGACTTCTGTTGACGACAAGTTCCGCCGTCACTATGAGATTGCATAAAAAAATGGGAATTTTTCTAAAAAAAAAAAGAATCTGAAAGAGAAAGGCATTTTAATAAAAGTTTCTTGTATTTTGCTGTTGTATTTTTCATTGCTACTAATTTTGTAATTTCGGTTCCCATAAAGCTGGCCCCGGCCGCCTAGGCCGCCTATAGCCCGACGAAAACTATCGGATTAAGTCCGCATGCTGAATGGGAAGAAAATAACACAAAGAGCCTCTAATTATTGTCTGCAGTTTATGAAAACTAATGCTAAGCAGCCCAATATGAATATGTGAAGCAGAGTAGAAAGAACCCGGGGACACGCCAGATTGGTGCGCTTCCAATCATATGCAATGCGTTATGCACCTGCCTGTGGATCAGGGGTATGTCAGACCTGTCAAATAGATGCAAACGACAAAAGGCTCTGAGTGACGTGGCGTTCACGGGCACGGTAAATAAACTTGAGATAGATACACAATAACTCAATAAGACTTTTGTAAACCAAAATATCTGTGTTGGCGCGTGTTTGGGCTACTCAAGTTTGCCACGAAATAAGAAAAACAAGAGTAAAAAATTATGGATATAGCCCATAGTGGTATATAACCACTCTACATGCGATTCAAGGAGGTTGGCGTACGCTTTTTTGGAGTTTCCCTGGTATTTTTACTGTGCTCAGATGTATGCATTGCCCTCGCTTAAATTACTAAACCATTTTATTGCATACACAAAGTGCAGGCATAACACGTCTACTAGTGAGGTAAAAACGATATTAATGACTACTAGACTGTATTTTCAGCTAGATAATGGGATACCGGTACTTGGAGCAGCGAAAGCTTTCCTCAAATGCCCCTATATGTCTAACGAGCATGAACCGGCCGGGAAACTGCCAAGTTATATAAGCCCTCTTAACGGCCACACCCTGCACAACTCACCCCAGAGCTTGCAAAATTTATCATGGTAGCCAAATTTGGGCCGTTTGCACGTGGTGCAGCGGCAGCCAAAACGCTATTTGCAACATCCTCAAATTCACAAGTGCCGGGGTTTTTCATTTCGACGCCACAGTTTAACCGGCAAAAGTCACAGCTTGGCTTCTACCTGGGGGAAGCTCATCGCCAGTCATTCTCGCTTGATCCGGGGTCGGTAGCGGTAGCACCTGGCTATGGTTTTTCCTCTTGCAGTGCTACAAATAATGACGATGATGATAAAGACGCACAGAGATCACTACCCCAACTACAATATGCAAAGTCAGAGTCGCGTGACGTCGCGGATGCTCCCTCTGATCAGAGTCAGGGTGTCAATACACAACAAAGTGATGAAGCTGGTGAGGGCGCTCCCAGCGATGTGGAACAGATTCAGCTGCTCTTATCTCAGGGCCGTCATGAGGAAGTGCTCGAGTATATCGATGCGTTGGAAAATGCCGAGAAACCTGTATCCATTGAAGCCTATAATATTGCGCTCTCTTCGCTAGTGGAAATTTCCCTCAAGGTCATGGATATTTCACCGGTACTTGAAGCTTATCAGCGGATAATCAAGTCCATGGTGCCCCCAGCAGAAACCTATAACATCGTTGTTGGAGGGCTTTTGCGCATGTGCCGAGCCCTTGAGCTTCGTCGCGATCACCTCACTATGCTTTTGGGACCACCGGATTTGAATATCGAGAGCATTGGCGAGATTTATGAGAGCGTGGCTATTGCCGACCACCTCAAGATCGCTGCTTCTATCATTGAGGCTTTGGAGCAAGACCAAATCGACCAGTCGATTTACGATCAAATCGTGCTGTTGTGCTGTCACAACGGCATTGATGTGAGCTCTTTGCTGAGCCAGTGCACAATGCAGAGCCCCCATATCTTCATGGCCACTAGTTTCGCTGATGCTCGTACCAAGTTTGACCCAGCAACTGCGACTACAGAAGATTACCAGACCATGATTGATGCTTGTTTCAAGTTTGGTGAGGCTGATGCCGCGATGGCTTTGGAAACCCCTCAGGTGGCCGAACATCTCACTTTGGCACTCGCTCGCCATGGATACGTATCCACTGCCCGCCAACGGTACAAAGAACACAAAATGAGCTTCATGTCCGAGTCTCGTCTTTTAACCCATGTATGCAACCATAATATCATGTCAACGGCAACTCTGCTCTTTGATAAGGTCGTTGCCTCGAAAAGGAGTAAGAGAGGAGTCTGGTGTGCTGGTCGCTCGGCATATGTTCGCATGTGTGCACGGTTAGGTGATTATGACATGCTGCTAAAGGCCATCAAAGAGTCGCAGCTTCGCCACGCAGTTTGGGACCCTTCCACTATTTTGCAGGCATGCACATTTTTGATGAAGCGTGACCCGCAGCTTGCATTTGAACTGTTTGTCGTTCATACCCGTCGCATCCATTCTCTTTGGAACAACAATGATCTCAGGTCGTTTAGCGGTCAGGAGCTTATAGATGCATTTTTCAACATGTCTCAAATAGAGGCTCCCATCTCTCTTCGCTTTGCACTGATTTTGTCCCAGTCACCGTTTGTTATTCAGTCGGCTGCAGTTCGCCAGAAAGTTTTTGAGCTCATTTGGAATGCACGTCAAAATGGCCCCCCAGAGTATGTTGAGTACATGTCTGAAGCGCCCGAGACATTACTGAGTATTGTTGATGCGCACTCCGATTACATTTTGAGCAATGAGACTCATTTTGGAGTGGCTTTACCCTTCGATATCCAGACTTCTCTACACAAGATATACCCATTACTGGTTTCCGATATCATGTCCAACAACATCAAGTTCTCCAAACAAGATGCCGCGAAAATTACTCGCTGCCTCGAGCTCCTCAAAGTAAAGACTCAGCCATGGCAAGACCACTGTGCGTCACAGGAGTTTTTGGAAAACAACTGTACTGAGGAGGACGAGACTGCTATCAAACTCTACACCAATACACCCAACGGTATTGACACTGCGATGGAGCTGTTTGAGAACCAGTTACTTTTACGCAAAGTACCGCGCCCTGCCGTTTTGCGCTCCATTGTCGAGCAGCTCGCTCGTATGGGCGACAAGCAGCGCTACAACGCATTTATCAACAGCGTAGTTGAGCGGTTCAACATTTTCGATAAATCCACGAAAATCGCATACCACAAGGCATTTGTAACTGTTGCGGCACTCAACCCTCGCGCTGCTCAAGAGAGCGTTTCGGCTCTTCGTAATTTAGACTCGCTGCCTTGCTCAAGAGGATTTACTGCCCTGATCAAATCTTCGAAAGCAGCTGCAGGCATGGCATATTTTACTGAAGCAGTTGCTAATGACTTGGCTACTGGCGAAGTTTACGACGCAGTGTTACAGTCACTTGGCCGGGCTGGACTGGTTAATGATTTACAGAAAATTGTGTCAGAGCTGCCGAGCACCATCAAGCCTAGTGCCGAAACATTCAAGAGTACACTCGATGCCTATCTCAAAGCAGATTGCGAGGTTGCTGCCTTGTCGTTGGTGGAGCTCATGTTCAAGACTGGTAGCGGCTACGAGCGCACTACTGATCCTTACAACAAACTTCTGGAGTATTATGTTTTCCACAAGGAAGATCGGAAAGCTGCTCTCAAGATTTTCGCGTATATGAAACAAGTTGGCGTGATTCTGTCACCCCACAGCTACAAACTATTAATTGAGACATGGCTTCTCAAGCCTATGAATCTTACCAAAGCAGACCGTGTTTTGGAGACAATGAGATTGGATGAGGCTGTTCCAAACACCCAGCATTTCAGCTCGTTATTGCGGGCACGCGGTATAATGGGCCAGGACCTTGAGTCTGCGCAAGCGTTTTACCGCGGGCTTGTCAAGAACTCTAGAGTTTACCCCGATCAGCACATTTTTGCCGCATTAATGATGTCTTATATCGCCAATGGCAAGTCTGCTGAGATATCTAAAGTACATGAAGAGATGGCCAAGTACAAGGTGAATGCTGATCACGTCGCCAGAGAGATGCGCCATTACAAGTGATCCCCATTTTATATATTATTTTCCTTATGAGTTATGTCCATAGAATATGCATTTTACGCTTTACGTTACGTTTTCTTGCCTCAATGCTAGTCACGCTTTTATTACCTAGGATATGTACACATTATTCGTCCTCATCATTTGTGGGTGGTGGAACCTGGTCGCTAGTCATATAGTACTCAATGGCTGCTGAAAAGGCTGCAAACGCACCACAGCCAAATAGTACACCCTGAGGCCCCGATTTGATAGCTAGACCACCGCCCGTAGCGCACCCGGCCAAGACTCCGTTGTAGTTATCGTGCTTGGCTCTAATAGACTCGATAATACACTCTACACCCGAGTAGATACCACCAATGAACCCGAAATTCTTGGCACTGCCATATGAGCGTTTACCCATTTCACTAAACTGAATCTTCATTTGCTGCTTGAAGGGTAGGTGCGAGATCTTTGCGGCTTCAGTTACGCCCATACTGGTATCATAGCTCATTGACGCCATAAAAAGACCGAAAACACCTCCTAGAGCGAATCCTGTACCGGCAGAGATAACCGATTTACCGGGGCACGACATCATGAAATTCATCATGGCGTTGGCTCCCACAACAGCCTGCTCCTCGGGCGTCATATCCCAATATGATTTTTCTTGCCCAGACTGGGGCGGTATTCCATTCATTTATTTGAAAAATCCTTGGCAGAGGTATAGAGACTTCAAAGATGTGGCGTATTAGTGGCGCAAGTAAATTGTGGCGGCCAGAGATGGCGGACAGCGGCGGAAGCGAGTTACCCAGAGTTTCTTTGCAGCTTCTCATGCCAAAAGCAAGCTTTATATTATCTTCAAGAGTATGAATATTTCGTGCAAAGTATAGATTCGCGGATACAAATTGCCTAAAAAATTACCCGGTGCTTGTGATTATATCTCAAGGACATGTGAGGGACTGATTGCGGGGTTAATGGCTGCAGTTTTATTTCATAGGTACTCATTGGTGCATCCTATGCTGTTCAATTTTATATACATGTGGTGCAGTGTAGTATAATGTGCTGTACTTGGCATTATTTATTCGGCAACGTGGGATTGCGAACAGCAACATGCAGATTGCTGCATGATCCATGCAGGATGCACTAGGAGTATAAGTACCAGGGGGGTGTGGTGCAGCTTTCTTTGTAGCAATGCATCACAAATCTCTTGTAGCGCTATTTGCAGTAGTATCAGCTGGGTTCTTTGATAGTGGTAACTTTGACGAGTTCAAGGCCAAACTAGAGCAATCCAGCGACGACCTTATTGACAAGTCTGGCAAGGTCCGCGACGACGTTTTTGACCTGTGGAGCCCCCAGGAGTTGAAAGAATGGCTTTCATACCACAAATTGAACCCCGGTGATGACTCCAATGAGGGTTCGCTTGTTGCCCTTGCCCGTGAAAACAAGGACAAGCTCGTTTCCGATCTCAAGGATCTTTATGAGCACCCCCCTCCCTCGGAGAAAATCATGACCAAAGGCGCTGAGTACTATAACCAGGCCGCGAACTCTGTGTTTGATGCTTGGTCTGACAGCGCACTCGCCAACTACTTGAAGGCTCGTGGCCAGGACGTGAGCAACATTGTTGACCACGACAAGTTGGTAGACCTGGCCAACCAGTACAAGAACGCTGCAATTGATACTAAGAACAAAGTGCAACGTAGCTGGCTTGATTCTTGGTCCCGCCAGGACCTCGAGAATGCTCTCAAGGAGTTTGGCGCCAAGGCCGAAGGTACCCGCAACCACTTGGCAGACGAGCTCTACAAGCTGTATGTCGATGCCAAAGACTCTGCCGCAAAGGGCCAAGAGCACGGCGAGAAGCAGGCTCAGAAGGCTATCAAGGCAATTGAAAAATGGCAAAAAGATACTTTTGATAACTGGAGCTTGGACGACCTCAAGGAGTACGTTGCCCAGTTTGGTCCCGAGCAGCCTTCCAAGAAGGATCAACTCGTTGCCGCCGCCAAGCGCAACTGGAACTACTTTGTTTACGGTGAGACTACCCCATCTACATGGTGGGGTCAGCTTGCCCGTGTCGCTCACTTGGCAGAGACTCACTTGGGAGCTGGATTCACTGGTATTAAGAACAAGCTTCTTTCTGTAAAGGATGAGCTGTAGGTTAATCCATTTAGGCTAAGTCAAACATACATAGGTAACCCATAAAACTGCTAAATCGATCTATGGCGGCTCGCTCACTAGCTATCTATTGACCTGTATATAAATAAAAGATATCAACAACAAGGTGGCAGGGAGTTTGTGATTACCAATCTTACAATGGCAGGCCGTCCATGGTATATTCAGACAATGGATGCTACGCATCGTCTAACTGTGCTGGGTATTCTCGGTTTTTCCGGGTACCTTGCCTACGTCGCTGCCCGCGGAATCCAACAAAATGCTGCTCGCAAACGTATGGCTCCAGCAGAACCTACTCCTGAAGACAAACCCTCAGCTTAGCTCTAAGCACGTTTTAGGCTCGTCTTATACTAGTTAAGCTAATGCTATGTACATATTCACCTCTTTAATTTATTTTTGAGTCTTTTTCGCTGTTGCTTAAGGTCCAGAAACCGTTTTTGCTGTCGCAGAAGGTCTTGGCCAGATGCATACAGCACTATTGGCGTGATGACTTTTTTCTCACATAGTGGACAGTTATTCTTGATCAGAGATGTTTGTAGAATGTGACCACACGGTGCGCATGCAAAACTTGTGCCGGCACTCTCATCAAGCACATCTTTGCCGGAGAGTTTGCACTTCCACCGACCGTCTACGAGGTCAGGCTGGAGCGAGATTATATCTTTATAGGTACGGATTTGCGGAATTGTCTTTGTTTTGCTTAGCAAGTACTCTAAAACAGATTCTTTATTGTAGAGACGCCCGTGGTAGTCACACACTAGTTGCGAATAGTCTAGTGGTTTACTAGAAATTGCACAGAGTCTGAATGCTCCCTGGTTAAAACTGGTTTCTATTGGTTTCTTGGCTACAAGTTCTCCTACAAGTTCTTTCCTAGTAGGGATACTACCCCCATCAGCTCCCATCGCTTTAGTAGGTCCAGTTAGCCTTCCACAGGACTTAGTAACATGGACGAGTGCCCGTTTTATGCAAAGGTAGGAACATGTAGGCACGGTGAGAAATGTTCTAAATATCACCGGAGACCCAAGTACTCTAAAGTTGTCAAAATCGCGAATATGTACACAGGCGGCGATCTCGAGGGCTTTGTAGTTGATATATTTACTGAAGCGTCCAAAATTGGAGCTATAGAAGAGTTTGTAATTGCTGGAAACGAGAGCGATCACCTTAAAGGAACCGTTTATTTTGATATGGCCACTGAGCGGGGCGCCAAGCAGCTCGTCGAGAACTTTGATAAACGCTGGTATAACGGAATGCCACTGTACTGTTCTCTCAGTCCAGTGAGAGATCTTTGGAATGCGTGTTGTCGCGATCCTAATACTTGCTCTCGCGCCGGCGAATGTAATTACATACATCCAATAGCCATTCCTCGTGAGTTATTAGACCGGCTATTTAGGAGCCAGAGTTAGTTACTACATAATTATTTACCCTTGTCTTCCTTCAAAGTCACAATGCGATTAAGTATAATCTTGTCATTAGTACTGTCAGAGTCCATGCAATAGTATCCAACACGGAGTGCCTGAAACCGTACTGCTTCGGGGGCACCCTTGGTATCCTTACCCGACAAGATCTGTTCTTCTTTGGACTTGGTACCCGCAGTCCACGGCGATTTCTCCTTGACCTCGGTGAACCCAGTCTCAATGATGGCATTAGGATAGATGCGCTCGCTCTCAGGGTTGATATCAGCAAGATAACCATCGGGGTGAGCGCTGGGGTTATCTGATTTGAACAAGCGCTCAAACTCGCGAACCTCACCAATTTTGATGGGACTGTGGTCTTTGGGGCTTTCGGCAACCCACTGAATAAATGTCTTGGGCTTCTTGGCCGGAACATCATTCTCATAATGAGCATGGATAGCAGTGACTTTACCATCTTGGTCTTTGTCAAATGATGCGACGCGAATTGTGTGGGGGACCTTAAGTAGTCCAACAGAGCGACCAGGAGCCAAGCGGAAATAGTTTTCATCAGCCTCTTCACGGAAATCGCTACGGTCAACGTAAACAACGCGTGTAAACGGAACCATGTGTTCACCCATCTCGGGGGTTCCCGGCTTGAATGGAAGCGAAACCATCTCGTGGTGATCTTCGGACAAATTATCGAGAATAACCGGAACGGGGTCCAAAATCATCATGAGGCGAGGCACAGTATTCTCGAGGTGCTTGCGCACGGCGCCCTCAAAACGGTCAACCTCGATTTGAGATGTGGTAGTAGTGACACCAAGCTCAGAAATAAATGAGAGGATGGCACCAGGAGGGACACCACGTCTGCGGAGACCAACAAGAGTGTACATACGAGGGTCATCCCAGCCGCGAACGTAGTTGCCCTCAACGAGCTGCATAATTTTACGCTTTGACATGACGGAACCAACCAAGTTGAGACGTCCAAACTCACGCTGGGCTGGCTTGTAGACTTTAACGGCGTCGCATAGCCACTCGTAGGATTCACGCGAAAGATAAAACTCCAGGGTACAGAGCGAGTGCGAAATATTCTCCATAGAATCAACTAAACAGTGAGTAAAATCATAAGTGGGGTAAATCTTCCATTTGGTGCCGGTACGGTGATGGGGGGCATCCATGACACGGTACGCAACCAGATCCCACATCTGGGGATTGGGGTTAGCAAGGTCTTGCTTCATACGAAGGGTTGCCTCTCCCTTGCCGTATTTGCCGTCGCGCATATCGCGGAAAAGTTTCAGGTTTTCTTCAACTGAGCGGCTGCGATCGGGGCAAGGAGTACGCTCACCGCCCTTTGTGCCATCTTCCTTGATACCACGGTGACGTTTTACTTGCTCTGCAGTACACAAGCAGACGTACGCACCGTCATTTTTGATTAGAGTTTCGGCAAGCTCATAGAGCTGGTCAAAGTAGTCACTCGACCATGTGATTTTGAACGGCTTGAACCCGAGCCACTCAACGAGCTCCTGAATACTTTTGGCAAAGCGGTCATCCTCGGCTTCAGGGTTTGTATCGTCAAAACGAAGGTAACAATGACCACCGTGGTAGGCAGCATAACCAAAGTCAACTGCAATCGCCTTGGCGTGACCGATATGCAAGAACCCATTAGGCTCGGGGGGGAAACGGGTGAAAACCTTACCGCCAGTCACCTCAAGGTGCTTTTTCATGAGCTCAGGATCCTGCTGGGGGTTCTCACCCGGCTTGTGGAGAGCAGCGAGGAACCCTTCCTTGAACATTGATTGCGAGACCTCAGACTTGGCAGAGCCTTTGGCAGCAGGGCCTTTGGCGGGAGCCTTCGCCGCTTTGGCTTTAGCTTTGGGGTTGTCACGCTCATCTTTAGGACCCAAAAGAGCCAAAAACTCTGCATCCAAAACAGGCTTGAAGAGGGCGGGGGCAGCCCACTTGAGTTCGGGCATTTTCTTGACTGCACCGAGGGTTTGGCCCAAAGATGAGTAGCGTTTCTCCTCGATTTCGGATTTATGCGACTCAATGTACTCGTGAACTTTTGCGCGCACGTCCTCCTCGGTAACAGTGATGCCTACACCGGCCTCTGTGTTCATGGCATCAATTGTAGGCTCTGCAGTAGAAGACACATATTTCCAAGCAGCATCGACTTGCGCAGGGCTAGCCAGGGATCCATCGGCAATAGCACGGCTCACAAGGGCACGGTTTGCGAGCTGGCTATCTTTGGCGGCACGAGACGTCAGTGCCAGGTGGTGGAGAAGAGTAGGCTTCTCTGCATAGTTAGCTTCAGCAGCGATAGACTCGAGAGCACTAGCAACTGCCTTGTTTTTTTGAATTTCCTTTGATTTTGCCTCGTCAAGACCAATTTTTGCAAAAGTCTCTGCGAGATCCATTATAGAGGTTGATTAGATTTGCTTACGTCAAGAGATTTATTCCCCAAGGGCTAGGGGGGCTGTCAAAAAATATGTTGTAAACCATATAGTAGGCTTTGTCATTAAATTTCCTATATACCCTGCGACATCAGAACTCTGCTGGTGTTACAAAATAAAATGGGGATAAAAAGCAAGAAAAATAAGAAATTGAACCGTTCTAAATATGAAGAGCGTGCCAAAGAACGGATTCAGCAACACCAGCGCGTGCAAAAGGCTCTCAAGGGCGCGCCTTCTGGGTACCTCACACCCGCTGCTTCAAAATTAACGCCAGGAAATGGGTTAATGAGCTATGTTTATACTGATAAGCTGGTGAAAAAGCTAGCACCAGAGGAGCCAGATGATGCGCCAGCGCCTGAACCAGAGGCTACGAAATCGTCTGAGGATACTCAAGAGGATGGTTACCTAGGATTTGATGAATGCAGCGATGAAAACCCGTTAGCAGACCAATTTGCTTCGTTTGAAAGGGAGATCGAGCTCGAGAACCAGCAAGAAGAAAAAAGACTCGAGAAACAGCTCAGTGATTCGCTAAATTTGCCGGCGCACCATCCTGCGCCTTGGAACACAACTTGCTCCGCTAGCGACACGATGCCGGCCAAACTCTGTCGTGAAATCAAATGTTATGTGTCGTACATGAGCCCCACAATCCGTGAAGTACGCGATCGCCGCGAGCTCGTGCAGCGAATACAGAATGCTGTCTCGAATATGCTCAATGGTAGAGCCGATTGCAAGCTGTTTGGCTCTAGCGCCACCGATATGTACTTGCCGCAAGCAGATGTCGATATGGTTCTTATCAACAATGGCGCAATCCACAAGGAGCGTTCTGTGCTCTACCAGCTCAAGGCGTACTTTATGCGCCGCGGCTGGACAAGCGATGCAATTGTAGTAGGAAAGGCGCGCGTCCCCATTATCAAGTTTACAGATTCGAAAACCAAACTCAATGTCGATATTTCAATTGGCCAGTCTGGCGGTGTTGAAGCCATCAAGGTAGTTGAAGGTTGGACCAAACGCCAGCCGGCTCTCAAGCCTTTGGTTATAGTTGTCAAGCAATTCCTCAAACGCAAGAGCTTGGCTGAAGTTTTTCATGGCGGGCTTGGTGGATTTGCGACTATTTGTTTGGTCATGTCGTTTTTGGAAAATCACGAAAAGCTCAAGTCGGGAGAGATCAAAGCAATGGATAATCTGGGCGTTTTACTCTACGAATTTTTTGAGTTTTATGGCAAGAAATTTGATTCCCGGCGAATGGCACTGCGCATGACAGGTAAAATGCCCCGCGTACTCAAGAGCACTAGCGGCACCCTTCAAACTACAAAGCCAGAACAAATCAGCGTGGAAGATCCTAATGATTACACTAATAATATCACGCGGTCTTCGTACAACTGGACTGCCGTGCAAAAAGCGTTCTCTCACGCAGCCGATCTGCTTAAACGTATGATGGTGGAGTACAGTGCCAAACAAGATGCCACGAAGTTTTCATTTTTGGGACCGCTACTGAAGAATACCCTCGACCAGGATCGTCACTCTATTGAAGTTATGAGACAAAAAGTCGAGAGTTTGACGGCATTGGCCAATAATACCCAAACGAGCGATAACAGCAAGTCGAAGAAAAAGGCTCGTAAAGAAAAGGCCAAGCAAAAAGAAGAGAGAAATAAACTGGCCAAAAAAGCTAGTGCTGAAGCAGCCGGGCTGCCTGCCAAGCCCAAACGGAAACACGAGGTTGTTGACTTTACTAGCCAATCTGACGATGACGCTATAGTTGACTTGACCAACGATGAGACCCCTTCTCCGAAACGCGCGACTATCAAGCAAGTGTTTGAGGCGGCGTCAAGCTCTGATTCTTCGGATCTCGAAGTCACGTCAGTCAAGAGCGTTGCACCCGATACCAGTGAGGACGAGGTGAGTCGCACAAAAGTAGCAGGACCTGGAGCCACTGAACGGAAACGGGCTTTCTGGGCTAAAAAAAGTGGCTTGGAAATTTAGCTTTAATTTGCATTATTTATTAATTACATCCTTTGTGATGAAGACATGGTAGGGCTGAGACAGACTCCGGCTTTGTAGCAGCTCTCTAAACAGCTTTTACCAGCCATTAATCAAATTCGCTCGTTATTTATTTACAGAGAACTCATGTTCAATAGCCCTTGTGTTTGTTTGTTTATTTATTTATTTTCGTCTAGATCAGGGGATCCCCGCCATCAAACGCAATCATCACGTGAACTCGAATATCCAACTTGACTTGATAGCAATGTCGCTAGTACCGAGTCGTCAACAAGTAATGTAAGTATATATGGAAATCATCCAATTAAACAAAACTAACCAGTCGACGGGTTAATGAGACGTCCGTGGTAGTATTCAACCCCACTGGCAACCAATTGGCCATAGTAAACGATCACGACCAGCGCCGACGAAAGCGGAAACTAAAGCACATGTACAATGGATACTGCCCCCAATGTGGTCAATCAATATTTGAGGAAGAGCAGCGTCAGGATTATTTCTTGATTCTCGAGGAACTAAACAGGGCAACAACCCCTTCAGAGCCCGCGAGCCCTGCCGCCACTCCCATCCCGGGGACACCGGTCCCTGAAGAGATCTCCTCTTTAAGCTTTTCGCAGGGATACTTTGATCGATTCTTTCGTAGTCTGGGGCTTCTGGGCAGAGGCAGTCGAGCAGCTGTGTACCGCGTCGAGCATGTCCTCGAGGGGATATCGATTGGCCACTACGCCCTCAAGAAAATTCCCGTGGGGTACAATGCGGATTGGTTACGAAAAGTACTCACTGAGGTTAATTTCTTGAGGCGGCTTTCTCACCCTAATCTGGTGCGGTACAACCACGTTTGGCTTGAGGTCACGGCCCTGAGTGATTTCGGGCCACCAGTGCCTTGCGCGTACTTGCTTCAAGAATACTGTGACGGAGGAACCCTTGAAGACTATTGTGAATCTCGTGACGGCGACTTGGACGTGGAAGAGATTAGGCGGTTCATGGCCGATATTGGCGCCGGCATTGAGCACTTGCATAGTCAGGGTCTCGTACATTGTGACCTCAAACCATCAAATTGTTTGCTTCAAATGGGAGACAAGTACCCCCGGGTCTTGGTAAGTGATTTCGGCGAATCTCAAGTCGAGGGTTCGCGGCGTACTGGTACCGGTAGCACGGGCACCCTCGAGTATTGTGCTCCCGAAGTACTGCAGATAAACGGCACTTACCCGCCTTTCTCGCGTGCATCAGACATGTTTAGTGTGGGAATGAGTATGTACTATCTTTGTTTTGGCAAGCTGCCGTACTCGGATCAGTGGGCTCAAGAGCAGAATGTGGACTTGTTGTTGGAAGAAGTGAGAAAATTCAAGTTCAAGATCGACGAAGAGAAAACACGGCCAGAGATTCGAGAGTTTTTACCTCTGTTGCGTGAACTGCTTGGTCCTCCTGACAAGAGACCCTGCGCAGCTGACTTTTGCCAGCGACTCAAGAAACAAAAGCAGCACCAGCACCGGCGCCAGCACCAAAGAAGTATAGCGGTACCCACCCGTTGGGCACGTTTGCGTAACCGCATCAACCCAAACCACCTGCGTTTGGTCAAACTTGCATCATTTTATTTCATCAAGCGAGGACCAGCACTACACTTGTGTGTGGCCCTCGCGGCCATTGAGCTGGCAATGGGCAGGCTCTCTGAGGAATTACTTATCTTGCACTTTGCGGTGCTTTTGTTGAGTTTACTTATATAAATAAATAGCTTGCTAAAGCCGCATGCTGCTCTAGCGGCAAACTGCACTGGGGGGTATACCAATTAATGGTTGGGGTGACTGAAGCCACTACCATTTGAAGGATGGTGCTAGGGCTGGGCTCGCTCTCACCTCTGTACAGACTTGGGTTGCTGTTAGCGTGTGCGCAGATCAGCACGCACATCCCTGCTGAGAAGCACGATTCAAGTCCAATGCTCTTCTTTCTTCACGCTCGATCCGTTCCTGCTCTTCCAATGCATCATCAACTGGCATCTGCTCGGCGATTGCCTTGAACAGTTGATTGACGTTCTCGCCCGTTTTCGCCGATACTTCAAAGAATAAAAGCCCCGCCTCCTCTGCATACTCGCGCACTGAATCAGCCTCAACTTTGCGCGGTAAATCGAGTTTGTTTCCAACAATAGCAATCACAATTTGGTCGCTTGCCTGCAGCTGCAGCTCGCGCACCCAATTCTTGGCTCTGCCCAATGAGCTCGGGTTTGTGATATCGTATACTACAACAGCAGCATTGGCGTTGCGGTAGTACATGGGCGCTAGTGACTTGTATCTCTCTTGTCCCGCAGTGTCCCAAATCTCAAACTTGATTGTGGTATGCGGGTCGAGTTTTACTGATTGCGTGAGGAAGGCAGCACCAATAGTGCTCTCTCGAAACTCGTCAAACTTATTTTTACTGAACCGGCTGACAAGACTCGACTTTCCTACTGCGCTTTCCCCTAAAAGCACGAGTTTAAACTGAGCAAATCGATCCTCACCCATTCTGGAAGTATTAGTCAGAACAAGTGGAGTTGTTTATCGACTACTAGTTTAAGCCTGATTATAAACTATCCTGTAGGGTAGATTGGTAGATAGGTATGAACTGTGCCAATTATGTCGTGGTACTATATAATTCACTAAAATCAGCTACTAAATTGACTGTTTTCCGGTACTAGCTCCCCATATGATACAGGTCCATATCCGAGCAAGCAAGTGCAAGAGAGATCAATTTATGCACTAGCTTTTGACATCTGCATAAACGTATCTGATATATTGGTGCAGTCTAAGCACTTAATATCCAAATAACGCCACCAACAGTTAATCGATACTCTGCTACAACTAGATAGGTTTAAACTTCACGACCAAATCTTATCAAGGACTAGCTACTGCCCGCATAAGCATGCATTAACCTTAACCCAGATAAGGTACCATTTTTCATATATCACTGGTAAAACCTCCAACTATGCATATGAATATAAAAAATTGCCGTGATCTGCGCATATACACTGCAAGCAGAATAAATTACGCCCAGCGGCAATTTACGGAGCAATACATTATAGCGCACATGCACGCAACTTGACCACTGGGCAAGGGCGCAGCATGAAATAAACCGAGCGTATGCTTGGAAACATCATATTATACTCTATTGTATGTTCCAACGAGGACCTTGGGGTCGACAACTCCTGGAGAGAGGCGATCTTTGAGCTAGCTTTACAACCGTACGTACAGCGAGATCATCCATCACCACCAAGCAGTCTGTCAAGTCTGTTTTAGATCTGCTATATGCACGCAGTCAATTTGCCTGCACATACGGGTATATATACCATACCACACCGCTAGGATTTTCATCACAATGATTCACCTCCTATTTGTTACTGGCGCTCTCGCTACTGGATTCAACGCTACTCATGGCATTAGCGGTACCAATGCTACTTCACCTCTCACAAACGGTACTCATCCCGGTACTAATGGCACCTACACAAACTCAACTGATACTACTATCACTAGCATTGTTAGTGTGTTTACGACCTACTGCCCCGAGCCTACTACTTTTGCTGTTGGTAACAAAACTTACGCTGTTACAGAACCTACAACTCTAACAATTTCTGACTGCCCCTGCAGCGTTAGCCCCGCTGCACCTATCAATGGCACTGGCACTGGCGCTGGTAACATTACCAACGGTACTATCCCTACCAGTGCAGCAGTACACAGCAATAACGGTGCTTCTGCTGCCTTTATGGGTGCTGGTGCTGCCGCAGCAGCAGGTGCCCTTGTACTCTTGCTTTAATCTCCTTTCCTATGAAAACGTAATATCGTATGCTACGCGCTACATTTGTATATCATTCCTTAATTATAGCTCTGTTGTTTAATATTTTTCTCTTTTAGGATGAGACATAAGCCACAGATTATTTTGCTTCACTTGGAAGCGCGACAGAAGGCTACCTTGTCAGTAGTTTCCAAAGAAGAATAAGGGCCTCTATCACCTGAAACGGATCCTGCGGAAGATCTAGCCTAATTCAATAATGCTTGTTTTGGATGGTGCACATAAAATGGCAACATACCAAAACGCCTTAAGATTCCTTCATCAAGTCATAAATACCGTATAATTTTCCATATTCACAACCTTTAACCTACGGAACCAATTGTAGCCAGCTAAGAGGTGTTAGAGGCTACTAGCGGAGGTTCCGTAGGTTAAAGGTTGTAAATATGGAAGATTATACGGTATTTATAGCTCCAGTCACATACGCTGCCCAATTCATCGGCTTGTATTTGTATGAGCTACGCGACCTACAATAGTCTTCTCAGATCTGATGCGTCTTTCTTCTTTTTGAGTATCGAACTACCGATCCTCATTGCACATATCATATAGTTGAGACTAGAATTGTGTGCTCAGTTAGCGAGCTGCTTCACACAAATGAACACAAATTCCTTTGACTCTGATGGGGCAGATGAGATTTCGATGCATACGCCGTACACAAGTCAAGTACGGGGCTGTTTTACCCCAAAATATGCAAAAGCTGGTACAAATAATTGTCGACATTTTTGCAGAGCTCTCGACGCCATTATCATTGTTGGCTATGGCCATCATAGAGATTAACAACTTCGTAACATAGAAGCTGAGTGTGGTAGATACATATCATCGAACTGTTGTTCGGCACAATGTATTTCAGTCAGTCGTCTAGCCTTGCTGGTGCCGTGGTTTGCGCAAGTATAGTGCCAATAATAGCACAGTAGCGCAGCCTTATTTCTTTTGAAGATAATTCAATGTACATGTATTCACTCTTCCCACTTATCAGATTGGGTGACATATAGAAATCAACAAAAGGTTTCGAATTACGACGAGGCTGTGATAAACAAAACAATCATGTGTAACACGATGGTTTCCTGTGTAATTCTCCTCATCTTGATGTAATAAGGATGGAATAATTGCCGGCCTCAGCCCTGCTATTAAGCCATTGGTATATTGGATCAACGATGGAGAAGTGGAAGACATCTAGTAAACAAGACGGCGTGCGCCATGTTTATAGTCAACACCAGTTTTAGCGCCGGCTCTACCTTTGGTTCTGGCTCTGGTTCCGGTTCCGGTTCTGGCTCTGACTCTGACTTTGGTTCTGGTTGTGGTTCCGGTTCTGGCTCTGGTTCTAGTGCGGTTCTGGTTTTGGTTCTAGAAAGGTTCTTTTTCTTTTCCTATCTATAGCTCTAGACCTGGATATTTCTTAAATATGGCTGGTTATGAGCTGAAATACCTGAAAGACTCTACACTATTGAATAGCAAGTTATCAAAGTCTAGTTACATTGAGATAGGTATGCGGAAGACATACATGAGCTATCATTGACCAGTGAATAAAGTATATATGATATCTAGAGCAGTTAACCTAGCAAATCATCCAGGTAACAACCGTGATATAATCTCTGAGCATCAAAACCAATAGGTCTAACAACCCTACACAAACAACCATAAATATACGGGCTTGACACTAGAATATCAATTAAGCCTCCCACTTTGGCTGCGACGAACAAAATAATTGAACGTAGCCAGATGATCTCCCGTGTAATTCTGCTAGTTTTGACGAAGTTGGTATGGGATAATTGCCGCTTTCAGCTCTGCTGTTACATACAAGACGGGGCCCGCCATACTATTTTTAGTTGTCCAAACTTAAGATGCAGCATTTGCAGATAGCTCAAGATAAATCTGCTCAATATGATACTTCTGAGAGCTAGAGACTAGCAACAAGCTTTGCACTGAAATGTGAATCAGTCTGGCGGGCTCACCGTTTGAGTGTTTTTCCATTCATGACTTGGGTGAGGCTAGCGATGCTCTACAAGGGTTCGCACTACAGAGAAATAGCTTAGCTGTTGGAGCTCTCAATATAGGTAAATCACTGTGTCCATGAAATCCAGCTGTCATCGAGAAATGAGAGAGGTTTCTTCGGGAAAAGCTAACAAAAGCGTGTCATTGAAATATATTGCCATTTCTAGTACCTAAATTCTTGATGTTGATTTGATTTCTCAACCAGCACACTCATTATAATCAGCTTTTACCACTCTATAGGAATGATATACGGATTAGTTACATTGGATCTATTCTCGTTTGATAATCACTGAGAGGTGAACAGTAGTTTTATGAATTCATGAGCTGACTTTGGTCTTGTGAGATCTAGAATCCTAGCCCTACTATGCAACATGGTAATGTTGTATCCTGTACTATAAATACCCCTCAATTAGAGTTATTTCATATACTTTGTTACCTATATCTTCCCTGAACCCTATTCCACTGTACTGCAGCTATTTTCCAACTCACAGGTCTTCAGTAACTACTTGTCAGTCGACACTCGTGACCAGCCACATGATGCTAGATTGCTGCTCAACAATGGCTGTATTGGCTTTAAAGCATGGAGATACAGATACTGGCGACCGCCCATTACCCAGCTCACAACTGCCTTGGTGCGAACGCGAATAGCTAGTATCCGCCGCTGATAACTGGGGTTATAACACTTTCACGGGGAGTAACCTTGGCGAAGATTTATCAGTGTAAGACACACCGCTGCGTACTTAGTAGCCTAGAATACGATGCCAGTTTCTCTAACGGACGTGAGACCACACCCAACACTGTACCCAGAACTGCAATACTCGAAGGCTCTGACAATTCAACAAATTCTTATAGTTTATTCGGGTAAAAAGAAAAGAAAAAAGAACCGCTAAATAGCGGCCTGAATCCCGTGAATACTTACGTTAAAAACGGTAGAAACCATTGGCAAAACGCCTGTATCCAAAAGCGCATTCGTGGCTTGAGCTCAGCCCTTCCTAGTCAATCAATCAAAAATAGAGTATATCTACCAGTTTACAGGTCAAAAAGATACCCAAAAGTGTGAGGCCCGTTGGAGTTCCGTACGTGGTTATTTTTGGGAATTTACACAAAACATGTTTTCGAATATATTGAATGCCATTCCATCTATATGGTCTTTCAATTGGTTCCAAAGATGTTCCTACAAACGACGCCGCAAGTGGGTGAGCACGTACACGGACATTTATTGTTTGTATCCAACAAGCACAGTTATGTCTGTTATTGAATCGATTAAGATGAGAAGGTTGCTAATGAGACTTTAAATATCTGCTCTACAGATCTGCTCGAACCTAGTGGTACCATGGTCGACAATCTCCTTCGGATGCGCCCATAGCAATTGTACTCTACACACCAAGTGTACATTTAGCTTATCTGACTCTTGACCTAGTTGAACCGGCACCCTGAGGATCCCTTCTCTTTGGCTCTACCGCTGGCTGGGTCGTGCTCACTGCCTTATACCAGCTCTCTGGTGCTCGCAAAAGTTGGCAGATGAATCAAAGTGCTGAAATAGTTCATGTTATCGAAAATTTACAAATCATTTGAGCTGATATTGGTAGCCTCTGGAGGTTGAGATGGCCGCCTGCACAAGCTGCCGGTATAGGCTCGCCTACTAGCTTTACTCGATAGACGCCTTTATTAAATCGACCGCGATGAATCAGTAAAAGCGGCTTTTCTGGACCACCAACTTTATGGCACACTTGCACGTGCTAATTAGCAACCCCATTCAGTGGTACCTTTCACGGCGGGAATAAATCATCTCAATTTTTATAATCACGCGCGTTTACTTTGTAATTTATCAGTATGATACATGCTTGATAGAGATCAATGTAAATATGAGAGTGCTGCAGCAGAGTGAAGCGTCTACTGAGCGCTTGGATTCTGAGACTATCAAATGATCTTAGCGTCGTTGTCACGAGATACACGCAAAGATAATAGTCGGACATGTGCAGTTCACATGTATATGCGTGAGTATATCGTATCCTTTATTAGGCACAGAGCTACATTGAAAGCATTTGTATACCCGATGTCTTGAGTAGCGTCTGCCGTAGTTATAAATGCTCTCAAGTCTGATATATATAGCTATAATGAAGATATATGTCCCATTCTTTCATGTGGGGTACCAAAATACATGCAAACCCACCACAGAAGGCAGTCAAACTACTACTCGACGCTAACTACTTCCACCGCCTATCTCGTATCTGCTTGTACAGTAACGCGCGCGAGTACATTGACGCTTTATCGCTGGCTATGAATGCAGCACGCAGTTCTAATTCGAAAAATAAATTAATTTAATGACTAAATGTCTACTACAGAGTTCTGTATTATGTGTGCGATTTTTGGTACCCAAAACAGCTTTTCCATTTGTAACTTGAGAATTTGTCTTTTCTCATATTCTTGCACAATCACCTTTGCATGGTTTGTATTTACCGTTAGCTTACCGTCGCCAAACCATTGTAGGATTTCCAGCGTGTAAATTACGTCGTTCAGCGTCATTTGTGTAGCGTTACTGATCTCACGAACTGAGATCTCCGATATACTGGGATCCAGAAGACACTTTGAAACGGCATATCGCCAATACATCTCATAAGACCGGCAGCCCAGAGTTGACAATGGCTTTTCAGGGGTACCCGTAGCCCTTTGAGCGCGGGTTAATAGATATGAAAACTCAATCAGTAGCTGGCCCAAACCTCTATACTCTACTAGGGGTAACACCATGATGCAACTAACATTATTTATTTGCTGGTCTGGTTCGAACCCACAATAAATTTTCTGTTTTGAGAAGTACCCAACAAATTGGTAGCCATCTCCATTATGCTTTGTGAGAATATAAAAATTGAATGGCTCTACATCATAATATAGAGTTTTCGATTCGAGAAAAAGCTTAGCGAGGAGGCAAACATTCTGGCAGTACACTCTCGAGTCTTCGCCATCGACTTCCCACAAACTCCAATCACCATCTTTGTATATTTCATTTCCCGGGGGAGCTCGTACGGTGCATTTGAGCTTATGTCTGCGTGCGGTAAAGTCTGAATCCATGTACTTTAGACAATACTCGCATAGGCATATATCTCCGATGTTATCTGTGGGGTACGGCGATGAGAACTCTGTTGGTATTGAATTGTCGCCGATATGCAACTGGTTCTTATTTCCAACAGTACCTTCGCGGGGTTTGCACCGCTCAAATAGCGTCACGTCCTCATGTCTTGGAACATTTGGAGCCGTTTCGGCTCCAGGTCCCTCTATCACCCCCCCAAATGGTTTCTCAAAATCTCCAAGAGACATACGGTATTCCGGAAGCTTTTCTTTGAACTTCAACACAACCGGAAGCTTCATATTGTGATGGAAAGAGGTGACAGACGGGACGCGTCTGCTGATTAATAATGTATTCTGCTCATCAGCGATTGTGTGTGGGGTGGTGCATATGGGAACACGTTCGCATGCTTTTCACCTAGGCAGTGAATAATTACAGCCAAGAACAGTATTCTAGCCATATTTCCTGGATATTTCCTGTATTTTTTTCAGCTCGCGTTTACTGATAACATCATCTCGTACTCCAGCATTCGCTGATCTCACCTTGTACTAATATGGGTCCACTGCTGTGGCTCTCCCCGTGAATGCCACACCAGTCTAGGATCCGATTTCTGTCGCCCGGCGCTGGTAAGTCCGTCATGTGAACTCATAGCCGCCACATGATTGCTTGAGCGGAGCACACATCACTCATTGGTGGCCTCTAAGCGTAGTTCTGAAACTAAAACATGTACTACCTTGTCAATATAGCGTGTTGAGATAGACCTGAGAAGTGAACCTGCGAGGCCCAACCACAGACCAGGAGCGAGCGTCCGGCTCTCTTAATCGGGGTCTCCTGAATCAGGTCCACACCATTCTGAATTGATATAGTAAAGAGTTCTTCTATTACAAATTACCACAAAGTCCTATGCTGGTAACGCTGACCATATACAAGCCAGCTATGGTGAGAGCATAGTGGCACCCTGTTTAGTCGCACCAGTTTGTACTTTCACTTTATAACGCGACTCATATATTTCGGCAGTACTGTCACCACACACCAGAGGTATGGTGGGGTTATATCATTCTCATACGATAAAGTGTGCAACCAGTTAGGATACGACCGAGGGTGCGTAGTAATGATATATAATACCTCTTTCTGAGCCTACCATATCTGATAGCACGCTGCAATTTCCAGTGCAGGAAGGCATATTCAAAGAAAAAAAGCATGGGAGTAGTCACTTTCAGAGTCACATTGCCAAGTCTAAACGGAGCATTTCAAATATGCTGACCGTTACCAGCCCGTTCCTCGTATCAAGACAATAAGGGGGTGTTGAGGACTGTCTTCACTCTTGGTCATAAATTGAATACATGTAGACGGATATTAGCCTTAAGATGTGTCACCATGCAGTAGCGGCCCAGAAAATGTGCAGAGAGCTTGCATAGATATCACTTGCCTCAGTTAAGAAACTAGTACTAAATGAGATAACAGATAAAAATATCAAACAGCAAGTGCGGAATATAATGTTGGATAATGCTTATCCAAGGTGAAGGAACCAGGCAAGACCAGGAGTGACTGGTACTATCTCCAAGGTTCTGGAGGGTTCCGAGCTAAAGTCTATAAGAAGCCCAGACAGAGGCAGCTAGACAGAGTTGTATTGATTAACCTAACTACAATAAACAATGGCCGATTCTATGTTCAATGTTACAGCAGAGTCCCGTGATTCTACATCTACTAAGTGTACATCACCCGGCTCTATAATATAATATCAAAATGACTTTAGATAAACAGGTAACTTTATTGTTTAGCATTGTGTTTGCTCATTATTATTATGCCTCCGGTATCAGCCTCAGTTAAAAGAAACCCCAAACAATCTCAGCATATTCCGAGTTCGTACTAAGTCAATCCATATCACACCCTACGACTCATTCTTTTGCATGCTGCTCATTCCTGTACTTGGCCAGCTTTATTGGTGATGCATCCGTCCTTCATCTAAGGGCTGTTTTTTCGAAGAGGTAGCATTGATATTGAATGGCCAACCCCAGCCCAGTGGTACACTCTCTGGAGAGAATAGACACAGAAAATTTAAATCCTCACTCGCAAGAGAGCATTCTACTCACTATACACCAAAACCAATACAGGGCCAGGGTACACACGTGTTGCACCCGGCGGTATACACATCACCTTTTTTCGATGACCTCGAGAGCTTTGATATAGGAAGTTAGCAAGCACTTTAGCAAGCCCGTTTGGCGGAGAATGCATTGGCTTGCTTTATGGTACATTGCGATTTTTGGTAAGTGCGTATGGCCAAGGCCTGCTGATACGAAACGCTACCATTAAACTAAATGTTTGGGATGCGCATCAGCCCCGCCCCTACAGGGGAATATGGGCTGTACTGCAATTTTGTTTCATAGCATCTATGTATATCTGTTTAGCATACATCATCAAAGGAATTTTAGAAAGGTACATGCTTGACCTATGTCTTTATACACTTAGTGGCCACAATCACAAGCGAAACAGTTTTAAGTTCTGCATTTGTAGGCAGATAGTTAACTTAACAACATCGATTAGGTCCGACAGCATAGTCGAGGGGTTTCCTTAAGATGCATTCCGGAGAGACATACGGATCGGCGCTAGGAGGACTGCCAAAATCATGTGACTACAAGGGGTCTATCCGTCCCCCCGCTAGCGGTCCCCGGTCTATTCGTCCTCCCGCTATCCGTCCCCCCTCAGATACGGCACCAATTCGTCGAAATAAATTGAATATTTCGTTTTTATTTGTTTTTATTTAGTGTTTTATACTAGGTTTTCATGTTTGTTTGGAGGAACAGTTACATTTCAGATACTTTTAACTTTTTTTTAAGAAATGCGAAAATAAAGTTCTTGTAGAGAATTCACCAACTCCCTCCGAATACAATTGAATATTTCGTTTTTGTTATGTGTTTTATACTAGGTTTTCATGTTTTCACTTCCCATAAGGCTTGGTATCAACGTCTCCTGGATCAGGCTAGCCGTGGAGGCTAGCCGTCCCCCTCAGGCATGACATAAGACGCTGGGAAGTGACCAAGGTCTAAGGCCGGTATGGGCCCCCTCAGATACGGCACCAATTCGTCGAAATAAATTGAATATTTCGTTTTTATTTGTTTTTATTTAGTGTTTTATACTAGGTTTTCATGTTTGTTTGGAGGAACAGTTACATTTCAGATACTTTTAACTTTTTTTTAAGAAATGCGAAAATAAAGTTCTTGTAGAGAATTCACCAACTCCCTCCGAATACAATTGAATATTTCGTTTTTGTTATGTGTATGCTCATGCTCAGACAGTTGTAAAAACCCCGATGTTTATGTTATAGCTCCCATTGATATCAATAAGGAGGGGGGATGGTGGGAGGGTGCTTTTTTATTAATATTATAGACTCTTTTTGCCACAAGCAATACTAATACCACATCTCATACCACAACTAATACCACAACCATAACCGCAACATCAAGTACGACATCAACGTCATAAATAGCAACTAGGAACAGAAGCAAGATCAAAACCAATTCAACATCTATTCCCGAAACCACGACTACAACTACAACATCAGAAGTACAACATCAAAAGTGCCGGAAATTTTTACAACTTGTTTTTTGAATGCTCTAATAGAATACAGTGGAGCACTGTCATGTCACCCACTCCTCTCCTAACCAACTGGACTGGGAGGTTAAAGTGGAGCTAGTGCATGGCTCGCTCTCACTATTCCGATTTCCTTACCAAGCGATATTATCGTGAGCTCGCAGCCCGCCAAAAGAGAATCACTGGGCCAAAGGCCTAACGGACTTTGTTATAGCACGATTGGTAGAAAATTGATCACATTATTCTCGTGCTCAAATGCCTTTTGCTTTTTGAGAAGCTGGAAACACTCGCATAATATGTATGTAGGCGATACGGTATGCACTAACTTGCATAAGTTAGGTTTGGTATTTAGAAGCTATACTGTTAAGTTTGCAATATAGAAAGCAACATACAGACCAAGCTGTATTAATAGTGAAATCAGACAGCAGTCTATATATACAAAGTAGGACTAGAACTAGAACCACAACCATAATTAGAACCAGAATCAAAATCTTTACCTGAAAAGGAGCAAAACTGGTGGAAATAAAAAATAAATAAGAGCTCCATTAGATACGAATCTGGCACTTTATTGTCGTTGTGGACCCTTTCAGGTTTATAGCCATATATGTGAACCATGCCCTGGATCTAGAGCTATTTTAGAAGAACAAGAGCAACCTTACCAGTTCTAGACCAAAATCAAAGCCCTTACCTGACTCGGTGCAGAAAAAAATACCGCCAGAGCCAGATATTGAACTAGAATGGAAACTTAGCTAGAACCGGTGTCAGAACTCTGTATTGTCAGAAGCAGAAGTAATCCCAGAAACTGGTACACTGGAGACGCTCTCATGGATTGTGTGTTCTTGCGGGAGTGGTATTCTTCAACTAAGCTTGGATCAATTCTCAAGACCAACGGGACACTTTATACATAAGTTTGCGTCAAATCTAAGTAACAAATTTATACGTTCCAAATATCAAAACATGTTAGTTTGGAATAGATCATGCACGGCTAGAGCAGGTCGAACTATGTGCGTCATCTAGGTATCCCAATGCTAGGTAATTGATTTGCATGGATTGTGAAAATGGCAAGGATGGTTACAATAACGCAAGTATGTGAGGGAATTAAAAGAGACAACCAACTATACCAGTAGATATAGAAACCATTACTTTCTATCCAGGCGGCACCTCTACTACCTGCTAAGAAGTGGGATGTAGTAGCATCATTCTCTAGCGAGATCTCGTGGCAGTACTGGCCGACTATCTAAGCCTATTATAATCCCATTAATTCACTAATTGGCTACCTCTAGCTCTTGGCTTTACTGCTATATCCCCTACGGAGGGTGTGTGAATGCACCCCAATAAGATTTGGTGGTTTTTCTTGACCGTTTTCGTCCGGAAGAACCACAACCCGCATAAGGTTAATGATATGCTTGATGCCTTAAGGTAGGGGTTAGGCCCGATTTACCTTACGCCCATAATAATTGAACTCCTGGAACTTCCCATACCCCCAACCCGGTGTGTTTTCCAGATGACTTGAGTACACCTTCATATTCGCATGACTGACAACGGGGGTTCAAAATTCCAATTCCAAGAGCGATACATCTCAATACCCTAATCAGTGTACCAACTGGCAAGTACTCTCGTCTTTATCAGGACAGAGCTGAAAATTAAACCGGCGTTGAACTATATGTATGATTGTAGCGTGTAAGTCTATTTGATTCAATGGGCTACCTGGCCCGAGGGGTCCCATATAAAATCTGTATAGCCTAAAACGGGCTAGTGCCCCGTAAAGTCCACTTGCCAGAAACCAGATACCTTCTATGCCTCGTTCTAAACGTTGAGCTGAACTGAATTAAAATAGATTACACAATACATTATTTAGATGTTGAATTGCAACTGGAACATCAGTTTTGTTAGTTGATGTGGGCCTTGGGACACAGCGTGGATA
Organism: Wickerhamiella cacticola; assembly: GCA_030564425.1. Lineage (NCBI taxonomy): Eukaryota > Fungi > Ascomycota > Dipodascomycetes > Dipodascales > Trichomonascaceae > Wickerhamiella > Wickerhamiella cacticola. Next base: position 69,618 of record JAJLUX010000020.1, on the reverse strand, counting down.
GGCACCACCCTGGCTAGTCACGTGGCCAGCTGGATAGAGACTCTGTTTGCACCCAATTCGTAAGCTGAACTGTCGTTGGAGCTCTGTTCATTTTCGTTAGATAAGACCTGAGATTCGAAAATAGAGGGAACGTAAGGCAAGGGAAAATACTAACGCGTTGTTGTTCTTGGAGACCAATACTGCGATTTCCTCAATTACACATCTGACAACCTTGAAAAACTAACTGACTAGAGAGAGCATCTAATAACCTACGCGGAAACTATATTTATTTATTTAAAAGCAGTTGTGCACTACTAGCAATGATCTAAGAAAGTAGAACTCTGTTTCCGTGTTTCCATGCCTTGAAAAAAATCGACCAGCATCTCAGCTCATTGTTGTGAAGGATATTTAGTGCGCCCCGGATATCGGCTCTCACTAGCAACAGCGTGCCCCATATATAGTACTCGAGCCAACGCTTTCAGTAGATGCCCAGAGTCGATTCAACACATAACCTACAACCATGTTATCGAATTATATACCACCGGAATGGTCGTCACTGGAAGGTCTCACCGCGTTGCGTTCATTCACTTGTTACTAAACCGAACAAACCGCAAATGGTCCTTCTCTGCTGGCAAGATATGCCAATGGAGGGTAATCTATATTTCCCGTATAATAAGATTTAGGGGCCCACCACTAGCTGTACAATCGTCTCTCATGGTTAACATGATCATCAGGTTTTCGCCACTTAGGATCGTTGCAATCTCTCGCTTCCAGTCACTCTCTTCCATTGGCCTAAACGAACAAGCCATTCCTTCCCGATTAAACACAGAGTCCTCGGATGTTCTTTTGTCGTATACACAGCTCTGTGGCGAGTTTTGTGATGGTGTACATGACCTCGTCTGGGCGCCTGAACCCGTACGGCGTCGATAGCGGAATATACCGGACTTTTTACGCCACGTCCAGTTCCAGTGACCTCAGGGCCATGCTTTAAGTATGGAGCCGCCGCAAATATGAACCTAACCGCCCTGAACATAACTTGTTTACCAATCAGTACGTGTATCTTAGCTGTTGGCTCTATACACACGGTGCACTAGGTGATTTCGATCAAGATACAATTTGGGAAAAGCGCCTCCTCAGCAGCAGAATCACCACCGCCAACAACAGCGGGAGGCTTGTTGCGGAACATGAGGATGGCACCATCTCAAACAGCACAAGCAGAGATACCGCTCTGCCAGTACTGCTCCTCGCCAGGAAAGTGGGAGGCGCTTGGCCGAGGAACCGGTGCTGATGATGAGGGCATCGCAGATCATGGCGGGCTCACCGTCCTCATTAAACTCGGTCCAGAGCTTAAAGGGGCGCTGACTCAACCGACCTTGGAAATAGTTTCAGTGACGATTTCAGTGCCAAAGCGGGCGCTCTGGGCCCGCATGTCTTCCATGAGTTTTTGACCAGAAATACCTTCGGTGAAACCAGGGAAGTTTTCAATTTCGGTGGTAGTGGTGAGCTGACCACCGGCGGCAATGCCGTTGGCGAGCGTACCTTCGTACATGACGGGCTTGCACTCGGCGCGCGCAAGGTAAATGGCGGCAGTGTGCCCAGCAGGACCGCTGCCAACGATGACAACTGTATTGTGCTTGGTGGTGGACATCTTCTTTGTGGTAAGAGCTGTAGATAGTAGGAGTAAACGACAACATTAGGGTAAAGAAACTAGAAGATGTTGGGCTGACACGAAGGAAGAGTGTGATCCAAGTAACAATGGGACAAGAATAATGTGGTAGAACTCGTAAATTGCCGAGTGTCTTTGTTTTGGTAGGTAATAGCTACTTGATAATGTGAAGAGATACCTAGACCTGGAAATGGCCAAATGTCCTGTTTATGGCTCGGTATTTACCGTCGCGCATAATGATACCCCCTTTGACACTTTTTCTCAAGCGGATGGCTGCGTTGAACTTCTGTTTCGGGGTGGTTCTGCCTGCAGGTGAACTGGCTCAGATTCGTAATTTTCGGGCTTGCGGTCATATTGGCATACTTTTGGGAGTTCATTGCATAAGCCTGTTAGGAGGAATTGGCGAACACCAACAGCTGTTTCAAAGCTAGACATGTCGCGATACGATCATCTGACATTGTAGGATCTTTGTGGAGAGAGGACGTAACCCTTTTCCTCATGGTGCGCATATACATAGCGGGCGTCTCAAAGTCGGTGGATTAGGGGCAGGTACAACCTCCAATTGCGGTCTCTCAATGATGGGAGTTACGACTATTGTGCAATCGCGCATACACAAGACATCCTTGGCAATGAGGTCAGCAGCGGTTAGTGTAGCCAACGAAGGCTTGGGGCCAAGGTCTTCAGTTGAAGCGAGGTCACCTGTGCACTTTCTGATATGCTCGGTGATTTTATGAGGATAAGATGTCGCGGTTAGGGCGTCGTTCAGGCCGCGGGTGTCAGCATTGTACAGCTGAAGCGCCAACATTTTATTGGTGGTCTGGGCTCTCTTTTGTTTTGACTGTGCTCAAGGTCCAAGTCCGTTTCACCGTTGGCCTGAGCGGGGGTGGTATCTGGAAGCTCCATATCGCCCTCATAGACATCCTTCATGGCTTCATCACCACCCTCTGGGGACGTGCTCCCCCATAGCAACTGGCACTAGCACTGTCAAATTCCGCGTAGCTTTTATCCGATTCGTGGTTCTATAAAAGCTCTCTGCATCAGGGCCTGTATGTTATCGCCAGTGTGGAGTGTTTTTTTTGAACGATCTTGACGGCTATTTTTGCAGGGACTTGGGCCTTCTGTTCAGGGTCATCGGTAGGACCTGATGTTTCCTGCTCAGGTTCAGTTGCAGGGGCTTTATCTCCCTGCTCGGTAATTTGGTGTAAGCCTCAGGGACTACCCCAAGGACCAGCAGGCAAGCAAGTCCCAACAGCAGCCGCAGGAGGAACCCCCGAGCAGCAGCTAGCTTCCTCTGCGCAAATGATCCTGGTCACGTCCCCGGAAGAAAAAGACGACGACGACGACGAGTTTGTCCCCTTAGACAACCGGAGGATTCCTCTACGGAGGTTGACACTGGTGCTGAAGAGCGCTAGCTAAATGCAGCTGCCAAACACCATGAGCAAGCCGGAACTGACAAGGCTGCCAAGGGATCCCCCACTGACCCGACCGTATCTCAATGTTTACTTGTTCGCTATCGCTCTTTCACCAATGTTCAGTCTTTCGTGCAGCTTACCACAAGGTTTGAGCAGCATTCCCAAACAACTCGTATAAAGTCAATGCCTCATGGGAGTGTTGCCCTCATGGGGCAGGGGCTGTGCTGCTTGGCGAACCTATGGGAGGCTAGGTCCATACGTTTGCGGAGAGCGTTTCAGCTGGGACCAATTTGACGTGCTTCTCTGCCGTCGCGTGGGTAGCCTGCATTGAGCTACGGCTCCGCCCCTGTTGAGAAGGCTTTCCCCTGGTTTGTGGTGCCACTTTATAGTAAATAGTTAACCCCTCCACGCCAATTTATAGTGGATAGTTAAGCTATTAGTGCCACTGGTTGATACATGGGAGGGTCTCTGTTTGTTGAGGCATCTATAGGTGGGGTGAACGACCGCATGGAGCATGCTGCCCTTTGGTGGCCCACTTGGGGCACATGAAACAAGTGCACGGGAAAGAAGGAGGTAAGGGCCAGTGGCCAGGCCCCAGTTTGGTTCCGTTCGGAAAGATTGCCGAATAGCCCACACAAACGTCTACCACGATCGTGGAGTCCTTCGCGTCCGGTTCCGAGGTACCTAGGTATTAATGAAGAAGGATAGCGCCTTCCTTCTCAATAAAAGTTTTCAGCGATTCTTGGACCTCCTCAGGGCTTCATGTGGTACTTCCTAGCGCTTCAGCCGCCTCCACTGGGGCGGTCATGTCGAGGATCACCCATCGGCTGGATTTATTGCAGTTCAGATAAAAATGGCCTGTGCGCCATTTGCTCCCGCAAACGGGACCACGATGGTAGCCGGAATCTTTGTCGTCAACTCATTAGTTACGAGGGCTTGGGGGGATCCCGGAGGGGCTTCCTCGCCACTCCCCAGCATTTCGATGAGTCTTGGACAATTTGGCGGCTGTCCTGTTCAGGAATTTAGGTACATCCACGACCATGTTTTCCCGGACATACGTAGTCCGGTAGGGCGCCATATCAGCACTTTTTTTTTTGTTTTCTTCGATTGTTGTCTTGAATGTATCCAGAGGTCTGAAACTAGTAGCCTGGACAGCTGCTGGAACTGTTATTTTTTTCTTGCCGTTTTTTGTATATCGTTGTAGATTTTTTGGAAGTCAAAGGGAAGATCTAGAATACCTTGTTTGAAACCTCAAGGTACTGGGTGAATAAACACGCAACAAGTCGCCGACGTGGTATTAATAAAAAATTTAGTGGCCCAAATGTCTGATATAGCAGCAGAGAGATCTTGGACTGTGTGTACTGTGATATGGGAATATCAGACGACAGCTCCTGACCCTGGAGCTTTGAGCTTTTGTTTTTGGCCTTGAAGAGTATAATCAGATTGTCATTGATTGAAAACAATATTCTAAGACGAATATCTGTGTATAGGCGCGCAAGTTGAAGGTGAGATTATGCAGGAGATGCAGATAGATGCATACACAATGCGAATTTATGCATAATATTGTTTACGATCTTGAAATCCAACCAATGGATCCAGGAGTATCACCAAGACAAAGTGAGAAGCTACAATAAAAACTTGGCTAATATGAACAATCGAAAAGTGACTTCATATATCAAAGGGCCAAGATCAAACTTAAGTGAAGACTACTCGAGAGTACTCCTCTGTGCTCCCTCTTGTCTCCCCGATCTCCTCTACACACTAAGCGACCCCTTCAACTATCATAGTTCTCGAGCTCAATTTGATATCCCCTTACACCGTGAGGTTTATATAGTCTCAGAAAGCCAGGTTTGGAGGTCATCAGGATGATGATGATGATTTTGATGAGCAAGGGCTTGGAAGTCAGGTAATGATGCTAATTGATGTTGATGAGCCAGGATTGGGAGGTCAGCAAGTTGATAAACGTTCACTGCATTATGTGAGATGAAAAGTAGCGATGCAGTGGAGTAGGGTTCAGGGAAGATATATGTAAGAAGTATATAGAATGAGTCTAATGAGGGGTACTTATAGTACAGGATACAACATTACCATGTTGAATCGTAGGGCTAGGATTTTAGATGTCATGCATCTAGAGATCAAGTATGTCATGTCATTATATAAAAAGGCAACAATGACTTCCAGTTGACGGAAGCTGTAGCTACGTGAACAAACCCAATGTAAGGACATTCGCTTCCTTAGGATTTCCAATTGACTATAATGTCGAAAAATCGCGCTTAACCGATGCCTTTCTCCATTTAATGCTCATGTTGTCACATGCTTACCTGCATGATGCATCTACTTGCTTTTCATTAAAATATTACAATGTGTAGTACATTGTTCCCATCAATTACGGGACTAGGAGCCAATAATTACTAATTTTTGTGTCGAATGATTCTGGGAATCTCAGATGGCATAATATACTTTGAAGTTGTGTTTTGAACTCTGGTTTAAAAACTGAGTACTCAGTTAGCTCCCATAGAATATAGTCAGTAGCATGCACCTGATTACATATCTGATTTTGTGGTTTTTAATTGTGGCTCTCAATGGGTGGACAGGAATTTTATCAGACAAGTTGAGTTGATAGACACACCCTTAGTTGAAGCTTGCTTGAATCGGTAGAAGATGATCACAAATCGGTGTTTTAAATTAAAAGTTGTGAACAGTATGTACTGTTTCGGGTTCCAATGTTGACCCAATAGCTAGAATTATTTATATTAATTTATAGACTAAGAACATGATGCAATCTGCGGATTTCAAAGAATCGTAAGAACAGAGAAGAAGAGTGTTGTGATGAACACACAACATTAATATTTATGACTTGCGCCGACACTAGAGAAGCTCTGATCAAGCTCTCTGGCAAGAAGCCTTGTTTGTGCAGGTACATTGGGTACATTAGCGAAGAGCTGAATCTTACGGTAGCTGCTTCGGCTATGTGCGCGCGATGCATGGTCTTACCGAGGTAAGACTGGAAGACATTTAGCCATGTTGCGACTGGTGGAATTGCTGCGGCAGCCTGTAACCCTCATGACCACATCCACGGTTAACCTTACTTCTGTTTCTCTTTCGGACCTCTCTGACAGACTTGTCACTCACTCTACTACCTCTCAAACCAGAGAAGCTCGTAACCATTCACAGAAACTCAATGAATGAGGCACCCTAAGCTGTAACTTGCTTGGCTGAACTTCTCATGTCTGAACTCGCGATAACACAGCTATGTCAGTTAAAGGACTGAGCAAGAAATTCATAGCATCTTTTCTAATAATAATTGCTTTGAATGATGATAATAAGTAACTGGTTTTTCATTTTCCATATAATGCTCGGGATCTTGGCAGAGTACCGTTCAAGACACGCATCAGTATCTATCGCCGATTTCACCAAGCTAGCCTCTTTGCTTTTTTGTTTCATGAACATCGAAGATAGCAAGCAGTCTTTTATGCACATGGCACATGGCCAAAATGTTCCCTGAATAAAGCTTCCTGACCAGCAATACACGCAATAAATACTGGTTCTTGTTGCAGTAGCAGAGCAAAGGTGTTTGCGAAGTTGATAGATACCAGGGCCAGAGAGTACCAAATAGGATCAACAGTGCAGGCAATTGATTTGATTTCACGGGCGAGCTTACGTGCTGTGGCAGTATAGTTATTGGAAAGCCCAACAAAGTGGTCGAGCCCCAAGATCCCTGCTGCTCGGAAATCAGTGTAAAGATCCTTGCACTGGAACCCCGATGCCACCCAATCGATGCCGTCATTTCCAGGAATCCGTCAAGACTCAAGGCCGCTCAATACTCAATACTCTTTGATGCGCAGCCACCAAACGATCTTATATTGATTGTATGTGGGCTGCTTAGCGGACTGGTTGACTGTAGACTTTTAAGGAGTATGGGATTTCAATTAAAAATCAATGTAAAGTGTATGGATGCTAATAAGTGGCAAATGAATATTCACATTCTCGTGTAATTCGTGTACGTGCTAAGTGCGACTAGCCAGTTGCCTCCAAGTTGCGATGTATTGTAGCAGGGTGCACATGTGCTGAATACCTTGCATGTGTGCTGCATGAGCTGAAGTCTTAAAAACCGGATACCTCATCGTATTTGTATCTAAGTAGTAGTTAATAGAAATCGACAGACTCACAGCTGTAGGAGATCTGTGAAAACACATCGTGACTGAGTTTGTCCATCTCTCCATAGTGCTTGTAGGAGCCCACCCATGCCACCAACATACATTTATAGATATGAAAATTAGGCATCGTATTCACATTCCCATTTGTGTGTCAGCTATAACTATTCATTTTACAGACTTACTCAGGGCAAGCTTGTCCCACTGGACCTGGTATTATCCTTGGACAATACGTGCTCTCGTTTATGATACTTTTCTAGCATTGAGCTTTGAAGCCCTGCTATTATTAGACAAGCTAGGTTGATGTCATTGTATTATGCGCTATTATCTATTGTCTGATGGCTGATATTCAAAACTTTAGCGAGGGGCGCAGTGGCTAGTGGGGCTTATATATAGATCAGCGTTAAAGTATGGATATACATGGAGGCTTGTGGTAGCAGCCAAATAGAACTTCGCATATCAATAGTTTGATCCCAGCTATAAGAGTTTTAGAGGAAGTGTTGCTTGTGTTATGTGGTAGTTTGGTGCATACGTTAAAGGAACATGACTGGCTTCACCGTATTTATATCAAAAAGTGTTTACTTTTCTTGGTTTTTATATGTATATTTAAATTTAACGAACGTGTGTGTTGCTATCCATATAGCGTAAAGCATTTAGCAGTTGCTGCACTGGTACTGGCAAGGAGAGCCACAAGAGCAGCAGGAACTGCCACAAATATTACCACCGCATTGGTAGCAAACATTGTAGCTAGCCATCTTCATGGCCCAGAGGTACTTGAGCTTGGCAAGAAGAAGGAGGCCACGCTTATCGAGGTTAGCGGCATCACCAGTATCAACCTCGACTTCGCGGGTGGCAATGGTAGTTCCCTGCTCCTTAGCGAGGTCAAGGGCGAGGCTGAAGTGGTCTTCATTAACACTAGGCTCGTCGACGGCGAGGGCAGCGGCAAGAGTAGAGAGGAGAACAGAGAACTTCATTGATGTTTAGTAGCGATAACAAACTTGTATATATACCTGACTTGAGACATCATATGCTAGACACCTTTTCCCCTGCACTATAGCTTAAAACGTAAACTAGGGGTGAGCTCATTATGCCCCATTGCAGAAGAGAGACATTAATCAATGACGCTCATTAGGAGGAAATTTGATGTGAATCTCTTCGTTAATTCGCAGTATAAGAGACTATATTATCCTTTATATAGTGCAAACAACATGTAAAAATCTTCATAGCCTCTATATTACAAGTCATTTCTATCTAGCGACTATTGATCTGCACGACCCTTCCTGATATTGTGCGTATGCATGCATAGATTGATGTTTACCTCAAACACACATCTCTGCACACTGATAATATATAGCCATTAGTAAAATAATTCCATGGAGAAATAGCTAATTTACCAAAATAAAAGAAGTGAAAGCTTCGGTGATCATATCCCGAAAGCTGTTTTAATTACCTCAAAGCTGCCAGCTAATGTGAGGGAGCTGAGGTGCTCCTCATGATAATATAATACTGCGTTTTATAGGCAAGTAATATCATTTGAGTAACACCAAAGAACAATTATACCAATTATGGGTAACAGCTAGCTGGGGGTAGCATCAAATTTAGTTAATACCCGTTAGCTGAGGTTTCCGTGAGATAAATGGCGCTGACCTGATCAATTAGCCGCAACTGGATTTATTCAAGCTAGTTTAGTGGTCGCTTTGTCATTTTTTCCTAGTTGGGAATTGATCCAGCTGGTTCATGGGAGCTTTGTGTGAGGGTATATGAATGTGAGCAGTAAGGGCAATTAGGTACGAGGTAAAAGGCAAATAATGGGAATAGTGGGTGCGTGAAATTAGCTAGCCGACAGTTCTCCGGCGGATATGATAGCATCAGAGGCCCCAATTGGTTAGCGCTAGATCGACCATCCAGATGGTGATCAAGCATGGCCCCAAATTGCTATGATAACTTAGTATACTTTTCGATATATTGCATATATTACCACTATTATGTACGACCATAGAGAGACACCTGGGCAATCACAGAAAGTGAATGCCTAACATTCGCATTCGCTCATATTTGGTATGGGTATGCCTGTGTAACCTGGAGTTAGCCGCGAACGAGACATTGAGTCGGTAAAAGTACCGGCATTAGCAAGTAATCGAGGCAAGTGCTCTGTTGGGTGAACCTGCGCAATTAAGTGTTAGAAGCTATGGATCTCTGAGTGCCATTAGACCACGGATTGAGCCATACAGTGAGCGAGCAAACAATGTGAACTGCGAGCTTGTGTAAACAGCAAAATATACGAATAAGCATATCAGGTGCCCTCCCGTAAACTAATACTATTCGGGTAGCGCTTAGCTATCGATACACACTAGCGTGCTCAACGAGCTTGTTGTTGATATCTTTTAATCAAACCAGGTCGCATCGACCTGCGCGCACCTAATTGCGCTTCTAGGTGGCTAAATTTATTTTATCTAGGCGGTACTTTGCCGCAGTTCGTAGTTCTCCTCTGATACGGAGTCGAAGCAAAAACAGGGAGCATGGACTCTATGTCCGGGTTGGTAAGATAGCCTGGGGCCTCAATTTGTGGGCGGTGGGGTGACCACAGACAAACGAGAAAGCTACACCATATACTTGTCATTAAATGCATTTCACTCTGGCTGGACCTGGTCCAGTCATCTCATAGCTGTCTAACTGACAGCGTGCAGCGGGTGCGCAGTTAGCATTCTGCTGGCCTGATCAGTCACCTGATACCTCTCACTGCCTTACAATGCTTTTATGGTACACATCCGTTGCTATACTATAGAACAGTGCTAGTACTTGATCATCAGGTAGACTCTCTGTATACATGAAAGGCGGGGAAATAGATAGTGCTTGGCATTCGTATAATTTGAGTTATTATTGGGTACACTATAGCGCTTATAACTGATTTCAGATAGTACTAGGCTCCAAAATAGCCCCCTCTGTCAAGGATCGCCTCGATTGAGACTCGGTATCACGGTGCCAATGTACCTGCTGATAAACGCGGCTAGTTTGCACAGACCAGCATTGTCTATCCGAGGGACGCCTTAAGTGTCTGGTGCGAGCCAGAACCGAAGTAGCAGTGTACTGAAACACTAGTCATAGCCGCCCTGATGGCCGTGGATATTCGGGACTCTCACTCCCTGGGCCGTAGTATTTGGCCAGTTACTAAAACTTGTGTAATATACCCACTAGATGTTGCCATCTACTATGGGTGCCCTCAGTTGGCTGGTGTAACCGGCACTTCTGAGGTAATAGTGCGCTCATGGCGTTCCCATGGCGTTCCCTTACGGCCATGGTCACTTGGGGATTAAGTATCCTCACACCTGTACATATATACGGCTGGTATCATTCGGTATCAGATGCACCCAATATAATTTTTCTCTCTTTTCGCCTTTTTTAATCTACTTCTTTCCTGGAATTAACCAGCATACTGAGTTAGCAGTGATACTGCCTCAATAACCGTTTTTTGTGGTCATTAATCTTGGAATTCGTAACCCCTGGGTACTGTTATATATTTTGTGTACCCAATTTTTGGCTTTTTTCTCTTCTTTTATATTTTTCTTGAGATGCTTGATCTCAGGGTATCGATATATGTCGCATATACCCAAAATAGCTCTTTATTTATTCTTGCTCTTCTTTTCTGCTTCTTTCTGTTTCAGTCTTTTTTGCGCTATATACTGCAAGGGATTTCTCAGGCACCCGGTATATACCAGCACATCTGAGCAGTTCACTACACTGCGACCATGCTATCCCGCTTCAGCATGGTAGTTGAGGCAGCTAATGCAGCCATGACCACCTGAGGCCACTCGTCCGCCCTTTCGCACCCTCCGGTGCTCCGGGCAGTGGGGATTTCTCAGGTACCTGATATAGACCAGCAAACTGAGCAGTGCATAAATGCACTGTGACCCTGGAATCCCGCATCACCACGGCCATCAAGGGCTATAATAATCCCAGAAACTATCCATGACGGATACTAAGGAACCTCAGCACCAATTGACCATAATAGTGTCAAGGCTGGGAAACCCGTAAACTACATAAAAGAGCACCAAAAGGTGATCAAGCCACCAGCAAGTATTGACCAGATCAGTCAAAGCCGAGGCGTTGAGAACAGACTAGCTTTAAAGCAGTAGTGTACAAGTGAGGTCAGATGAATGACCATCACTGCGCCAAAAGTAGGTACAGACAGGGCAGAGAAGCTCAGATGAGAGGAGAGGAGAAGATGAAAATTATCGTGAGTTCACTATTCCTTTATACCTAAGTTGATAGCTATAGCTGCTTTTCCGAGTTGACCTCTAGATGCTCACCTGGGTAGGAGATCGTGGGAGATCGATCCTCGTAGATTTAGGCAAGCAGCCACTCCGACCGCTTACCAGTTGTGGTTATATGTAGCATGATCGTGATACCACGGTGTCACAACTGTCAGGATATGAGGATACTATCGTGAGGCTGTGGTGCAGCCATATATGCAACTATACGATGCGGCTAATAATGCGTTATATGGAAAAGCAGCCAGGTAAAAAGTAGCGAGAGCCTATAAAAAACATGAAAATATATGCTGATGCTGCTGGTTCAGTATGCATCTTGTGCTAGATAAGTGAGATCTGAGAAGCTGAGCGGAGTAGTGATGAATGAGAAATTAGTAGTAACTCTATGAATAGCACGCTGAGTGCTTTTGACTGCGATATGGCATCTGTACTACGTACAATTGACAAAAACCTATATGAGTGGCTAGCTGGAGGCGACTAATGGAATGTAGTGATAGATGGTAATTGAGTGCACTTGGGTGTGAAGCACTTTCCATACTCACTTGCTGCTGATCACAAACGTGAACAGAGTATTAAAAACACTTATGTTGACACTGGTCTAGGCTAAGAACTGATGGTGGCAAAGAGGTGAGATAGGCACACTGCATCACTATAGTAGTGCCAAACGCACTAACAATGCTAGCACCTGGCAAACAGTTGCTTACAGCCATGAACCCCCCACTAGAAAAACCAGCTAGAAAATATAGTACACGGGTTTGTAGACTAGCACTATCTGTATCGTATGCTAACGGAGATGGTGATACGCGGATATTGACCCTTAGTAGACAGAGGGAGCTGGGTTGTGTTTGATGCCAGAATGTGTAGATATATATGGGAAAATGTGCATGATTTAGGAGTAATATCGTGATTGATATATGCCATGACGGAAGAAGTGCCAGTGAACTGCCGAACTTGCTCAAATGTTCCACCCTCACTCTAAAGATATTCCAAACAAGCATCCATTATTTTGCAGTAATATTGGCCGGATGCTCACGGTAGCAATTCTGAGCCAAACACTGACCTCAAACAACTGTGAGAAACGAGGCCCCTTGAGCTGGTTGGTGCCCTGACACACTCTGAACTAACTTCCAGTGCTTTACGCTAATATACTGCTTTACCATATAGTATATACATACCAAACAGCGTCCTGTGTGCCCGGAATATCTTCTTTGGTAGCATCATGCTCTGTGCTCTGTGCCATGCCATCTACGGAATGCACCACACTCATGTATAGAGCAAGCTTCAAGTATCATACAGCCAGCCTAATATTCGACTTCATAGCTATAGGCATGAGAATATCAGCCGACAGAATTAACCTGCTTCATATACATCTCTTGGACAATAGCATATAGGCATAATTAGAGTCAGGTAGCTATGGTTTGTTATTATGGTTTTTGTTGTGATTGCGGTGTTGGTCCGGTTGTGGTTTGGATACTTGCTGATATCTATGTAGCAATGTGATATTCGATATTGTGGCTGTGGCGTCAATCCAGTTTTGGTTTTGGTTTTGGTTCTGGTTCTGACTGATGTGGTGAATGCTGTGATCTGGCCTGATCCTAATTCTGATTGATGTTTTTACTATTGATGTTGTACTTGATGTAGTGAGTGTTATTATGATCTGACTCTGATTCTGATTGAGGTTTTGGTTTTAGTTAATGTTCTGATACTCGTTCTGACTGATGTTTATATTATTGATATTGTAGATGTTGTTGTAATCTGGTGTTGGTTGAGGTGCTGGTTTTGCTTTGGTTTTGCTTTTGTTCTGATCCTACTTCGGAGTGTTGTTTGTACTGCTGATGCTGTACTTGATATGGTGAATGTTGTTGTTGTGATTTGGTTGTGATTGAGGTTTTGGTTTCAGTTTTCATTGTGATTCTAATTTGACTGATGTTGTACTTGATGTGATGAATGTTGTTGTGATTTGGTTTTGATCCTAGTTCTGATCGGTATTTATATTGCTGATGTTGTACTTGATGTAGTTAGTAGTGTTATTGCGATCTAGTTCTGGTTCTGATTCCGCTCCTTATTGATATCTATTTAGCAATGTTGTACAAGGCTACGATGAAGTCATCCAGCGGTCATACGTGCGGCCATATGGTACGCCTCTTAGGAGCTATTGGGGGAAGGTCGAATAAAGAGTAAACTGAGCATATAGAGAACCGATTATTTGTACACAGTACGTAGTAAACACTTCTATGACAACTAGATTTGCCACTCACCTATATTGCCAGCACGGGCTGCTACACAATAGATCCAGTATCAGAGACGGGCATTACCCTAGATATGTATGGATATAATTTAATCACCATTATACTCACTTCGATGCGGTATATAATTCATAGCTCTTGTCTTGAATGCTCAGATACCTTTAACTAGTGTGTGCTTAGCACTAGGTGTATCTCAGGATCTCCATTCACTATGCAATGGTGTGTAGTGAAGTATATCAAGCACATTAAAGTCTGTATGTTTAGTGCGCTCTTATTAGTTTTTATAATATTCTCGCACATTAATAAATATTTACTCTATGATTTTTTCAAGAGAGCATCTACGAGTTCCAAAGACTGCTCTAGTCGAGACCGTAACTCGGTAAGTTGATGCTTGTGGACGCTCTTAGCTTGACCATTAAGCGTTGAAGGATGCAATAGTCTCATCAAAGTTTGAACATCGGTATTTTTTAAGGGTGGTGGTGAGGACAGGAGCTCACCCACATCACTGGAAACTGGGGGACTGGGGATTTGCGACTCAGCTTGTCTTCGGCGTTTCGAAGGAGTACGAGGTGACTCATTTTGACTTTCTGCAGCATCAAAAGACCGTTTGCTACTAGCGCGTGGTGGGATCTCGCTAGGCAAAATGAGTTTCCCTTCCTGTTGGAGATCACGGGCACGCGCCTTGGCGGCAGGTGAGTATTCTCCCTCTGGAGTTTGGTTAACATAGAGAGAATCCCAAAGCTCAGATGCGCGCTCATCTCCCTCAGAAATTGCATTCAAAACGATATCGGCACAGTCCTTGACGGCGAATTTTCCGAGAATACTAATAGCGATGTCCATCTTGGCAGAATCAAACGTGGCAAAAAAGTAGCGGCCAACAAGAGTTTTAAATGATGTAGGGAAGTCTGTCAAAAACGAGGGCTCCAATTTTTGAGGTGCCTTTGCGAGAGCAGTATGCAGCAAGAGCTCGTCAAATGTATCGATATCCACAAACAGCGACTTTTTGAAATCAAAAATGCAATCAAAATATTCGTCCATCTGACAGAACTTTTCAAGATACTCGGTGAACAGAGCTGGGTAATCTGCCTTGTTGAATGCCCCCGTAAAAAGCGCCTTCCAGTCTGGAGATATTTTCTTCTCGGCCCAAGAATACAAAACTGAGATAGTTTGGCGCACGTCCTCTTCTTCAAAGAATCCAAAATTGGGTTTTTGTAGCAACCGAATCATATGTTTAAGAGCATTCTCACGAGTAGGCTCATTACATTTAGAGAGAATGATCTTTGCCATTATTGCCACTTGGCGCGACAAAACGCTGGTAAACTTGGCCAATATCTCATCAAACTCTTCAGCGTCGAGCTGAGTTGAGTTGGAAATCATTAGAATCGCACAGCTTGCTTGCCCCGCCGTACACACTTGGGCTTTGCCAGTGGAATCGATTTTGTATCGCGGAGCGACGAGTATGTTGTAGTTGAAGCTACACACAAAAGTGGAGAAGAGACGCTTATTTTCCACAGAAGTAAAGCACATTGCAGTATCTCTGAGGAAGTTGACGCATGCCAATAAATGTGAGTAGACAATGTGGTCATCTGATGAGGATGCCTGGCGAATTAAACCAACGTAAGAAGCCCAAAGTTTTGAAACATGCTCGAAACCGATATTGTTTGCAGCAGCTTTTGTCAAGAGCCCTATCATCTGCCCTACATTTGCCTTGATCCATTGCTTTGGTAGCCCGCCAATCTCCTGGGAAGTAATGGGCTTATCATCCAAAAGACGGTCCCTAGAGGTTCTAGTTCCAGTTGGTAGTGAGAAAAGTGTAGTCAAGTACTGGAAACCAACTTTTTTGACTTGAGTGTTTGGGTGCTCAAGCATTGAAGTTATGCTTGGGGCAATCAAGAACTCAAAAGTGACATCCCAATGTTTGGTGACGTTGTCGCAGGTGCGCAGTGCTAAGAAAAGACTCGCATCAAAGCAATTGCAGAACTTATCAAAGATTGCCAGTGACGTTGCACGCTTTGGCTTGATGGGGTTTAACAACGAGACAATATTGCGGCTAATGGACAAGTTGTTGTCGTAGCGGAACAAAAATAAATAAAAGACATTTCTCCAAGCAGCATAAGTACATTCTTTGACGATCAGGCTAGAGCTGATGAAACCATGACGGGGCACCTCTAGCCACTCTGTGAGCTGTGCCCACGTCTCGAGTTTGATTTGGTTATTGGTGCCCATGAACAAAAGTAGAGTACTCCAAATCTGGAAAGTTTGTTTGGCCTCACCAGGAGTCTCCAATAGATTGATCATGCGACGCACTGCCATTTCCAGGCGTGTCAGGTTGTTTAGCTGCTGTTCAACTTTGGAGTTAAAATATTCGAAAACTGCTCGGGAAACGGGGCCAAGTTTCTGGCGTGCGAGCTCCTGAATAAAAAGAGTGCCCTGGGCACGAATATAAGAGCTTTGATCAAACAATGTATCCATCACTAGCGGCACCCATAAATGCGCATTATCAACTACAACTGCCCTTTGATACTTGAACATTGTTTTGCAGGTGGCAACAAACTCGGCAGTGAGCGCCGACGACCGAGTTGCCTGAGCCCTTGCCTGAAGAACTTCCAAAAGACGAAGTACTAGTCCTGTATCAAGGAGATTAGGGAGATGAATGTGATTGAAAATGTGTAGACAAATGCTCAGCAACGCCTTTGGTGTGGTGTCCGAGGTAATACCGGCCAGTGCCTCCTCGAGGAAAAATTTGGCCAAATCGGTGTTGATGGACTGCCGCGATGCATCCGCGTAAAACAAGAAATCCACTGCCTTGAGGATCTGTATTGTTACACGTGATTCGAGAATATCTGTGGACTTTTTGTATACAAGCAGGTCTCGTTTAGCCCATAGAAGTAGCTGATTGGGATCCACTGGGGGTGCCTGGCTTGTTTGATCATCCAACTGAACCCGAAGTACAGCATTCAAAACCGAATAACACTCGAGGCAGGTGGGGTACACAAGATCCTGGCTGCGAGGGCTGCTGGGGTTATGTGCTTGAGCAGAGGAGCCATATGAACCAGTTTGAAGAATTTTGGCTAGGTTTCTGTAAACTGAAAACAGGTTTTGAGGGTCCACCCTTGAGCCTCCATGGTAAATATCGGTGACTTGATGGTCTGTGGAAGCCTCCAATATGGGTTTGGCTTTGCGCATTATACTGGCGCCAGAACCATTGGACTGAGTTGACGGGCCCTGGAGGGTTTCCGAAAACCTGACAGTTTTGTCCATGTAAAAGAGGAATCACGATCAGGTCGCGTCTAATTAGTCGTGCCGAGGTTAGGGTTAGTATGCAAGTAAATTACCAGCCACTTTTGTTTACACATTTGTTAGGGCTGTCTGCGAAAATGTGTTGTGGAGTTAGTGGGCTCTATCAAGCTTTTGATTTCTGGTAGATATTATAGCGTACGATAAATGTATCTAGTGGGTGCTTTTCCTATGCTCCCTCTCAGCCTATGCAAATGGTGGTAAAATTTAACCGTGACCCTCCAATTATTTTCATTAGTTTCAAACTTTGTGAACACAGAATTTCTTATATATTAGATCAAAGCGCTATCTTACTCAATCATCGCATCGTCTGATGTTGCATTGGCACTGGCTCCAATTGGAGCTGCCAAAGCGTACATGCGTACAGGGAACAATTCCTTGGGCATACCCTTGTTGAGAGCAGTCAAGAGTAATCTTAGCCCGGCTGCTTTGAAAACCTGGCGGAATTTTTCGTCGGTACGAGTGACGCTGGAATCAGTTTCGTCATAGATATCCTCAGGCTGTGTGCTTTGGTTCTCTTTTACAATGATAATTCCACCCTCTGTGAGGTGCTGTTGCGCGCGAACTAGGAATTTAACCAGCTCCTGATCAGGAACTTGGCCCAAACACCATTGACACCACACCAAGTCATAACTCTGTGAAAATTCAAAGTCCTGAAGGCCTACTGCAAAATAGGCTCTCGCTTGTGGGATGGATGCAAGGTTGGTTTTGGCCGCTTGGATTAGTGGCAGTGCCGGCTCAACCAAATCAACGTTATCCACGTATTTGCACAACAGATCTTTTGTGACTCGACCAACACCAGCACCTACATCCAACGCACAACAAGGTTGGCTCTTAATTTTAGGGAAAGTCTTGGGGCTAAGTGCGGTTAAACGGCGCAAAAAAGCTTGAGAGCCTACAATGTCTACTTTGGGCACGATAGTGTTTCCAAACCCGCCAAGAACACCATCGTCGTCTGCAGAGACGCTGCTCCAATATTGAATTGCTTTATCGTAGTTGATTTCTGAATCTGCCATTTGTATTCCGGGTAGTTTTTTGTTTTGAGGCCTTTGTGGGGTTTCCTTTCGAGTTGTTCTTTTTTCTCTTTTTAGGTTCCTTCCTTTTTTTTTTAATGCCTCTGATCTAACACCCTTTGGCAGGGGAGTGGATTACTAACCCACCCCCAACTACACATCATGGCTCGTCTTCGCGCATTGGATCTGGTGCGCCCGTTCACGGTACTGATGCCAGAGGTCCAGAAACCTTATGGTAAAATCGATACCTATGAACGCCTTGTCTATGTAATTTGCGGCGGAATTCTCTACTGTATTCTCTCTGAGCTTCCGCTTTACGGCGTTTCCAAATCGCTCGAGGTCCCTGATTCGCTCGGCAATTTGCGCTATGTCACCGGCAGCGCCAACGGCACCCCCATTGACATTGGTCCCTCGGTTATCTACCTCTCTGGTTTTGTCCTCCAGGCTCTCGCTGGCTACAAGATGATCAATGTTAACCTCGATTTGCGTACCGACAGGGCTCTTTTTCAGTCGGCCCAGAAACTGCTGGCAATTTTTCTCACAGTTTTGCTTGCCATTTTGACTGTTTTGTCCGGAAACTACGGCTCTCCTTCCGTTTTAGGTGCTACCAACGTGGTGTTTATCGTGCTTCAGCTTGTGGTGGGAAACATCGCGTTGATTCTCATTGATGAGGTCAACACCAAAGGTCACGGTCTTGGAACTGGACTACTTTTGTTTAGCACTCTCAAGTCTGCCCAAAAATTCACCTGGGACTTGTTGGGAATGCTTAATGTTGACACTGTTTCCGGAGTACAGACTTTTGGTGCTCTCCCCAACTTGTTTTTCGATTTCAACTCCCGCTCTATCAAGTATGCGTTCACTGATGCTGCTTTCCGTAAGGGTCTCCCCAACATTGCTTCTCTGTTAGCAGCCGTTTTGGCATTTTTCGCGTTTACTTGGCTCAGCACCTTGCGCCTCAACTTGCAGATTACTTCCACTCGTGCTCGGTCCCACCAGCAAGACTTTCCCGTGCGTATTTTGTACACCAACGCGCAGCCCATTTTGTTCACTGCTAGTGTTTTGAGTGTACTCTACACCGTCAACTCTAGCATCTACTTGTTGGCTCCTCAGAACCAGTGGGTTAGCTTGCTCGGATCATGGGAGACCTTCAATGGCCAACGCTTGCCCGTTGGTGGCCTCATCTACTACTTGAGCGTCCCAACCGGCTTTGAGCCCTTGCGCGCTATTAGCTACACCCTGTTTGTCACTGGCTTGTGCGGCTTCTTTGCTCGCGTCTGGACTGAGTCCTCTGGCTTCAGTGCCCATGATATGGCACGCACCTTCAAGGAGCAGTCCATTGCTCTTGTGGGCCGCCGCGACCAGTCCGTGCACAAGGAGCTTAGGAAAACTCTCAACCCCATCTCCCTTTTGGGTGGTCTCATCACCGGTGCCACTGCTGCTGTATTTGACATTATCGGCGGCTGGGGTATGGTCATGGCGGTTGGTGTCCTCAACATGCTCAACGTCTTCGAAATTTTGGGCAGCGAAAACATTTCTCAGGATACTCTTATGGGTGCAAGTCGCGCCCTTCAGTCTTAATTTTACATAGAGCCTAGCAGCTATAACCTAGACAAAGTGCTTTTTTTTGATCTTTCCTGTTGCCAAAACAAATAATAAATAGATATATAACTTTAGAGCTTTTGTGCAATAGGCAATTTTGACGCAAGGATCATGATTGCGTTTTCGCCACTCAGCTCAACTATCTGCTCCTCAAGACGCTTGTTTTTGAGTTCGCACCATTCAATTGTAGGATTCCCCTTTGAAAATTTGATATTCACAGTTCCTTGGTCAAGATTGAGCCTGAGCAACAGGGTATCTTTATTTTCCTCCACCCATCCATGATGCCCAAGCGGATAAAGCTGATTGAGTTGAGTTTCAATAAATATAAATCGCTTCCAAATAGCCAAGTTATCTTTGAGTGGCCTAAACTTGTTCAAAGTAGTCAGAAAATGACGGTACAACGGGCGGCCTTCACCACCGGCTAAGAGTAGCGGCTTGAACTGTAACTCGCAGTCCCCATTGAAAACAGTGATTTCTAGCCCAGCAAGAATTATTGCCATACCCGATTTCCATAATTTAACATCAAGAATTCCATGTACTTCTGCAAGGGTTTCTTTTTTGGCGCAAAACTGATGGCGATACCATGCTATATCTGAGTCCTCTTTAATCGGATTACGCGGCCTTCTTATATTTCTTCTCATTTCGCGTGTCTCTTTAAGATCGGCTTTATCTTCGATTAATCTTGTTTTCTTTTTCACAAGCTTGACCTTATCATCCAGTTGCTGTTTTAGCTTGCGAATCTCCTCGTCTACAACTGCTTCATCATTTTGAATATTACGCATGCTTTCAATCTCTTTTTCGACTTCTTTGCTTTGTTGACGCAAAGCGTGGAACTCGGCATGACACGCCTCGTATTGATCCTTGACATCTTTCAGTCTATCGCACAAGGTTCGCGAGAACTCGAGATCAGATTCTGCAGACTTGACTTCAGCCTTAGCTTGGAGGTGGTCATACATATCCCGGATCCGATGTTTTAGCTTGATGCGGTCTTTACGGTCATATGTTTGATAACGCGCCATGATCGCCTGGACATCCATTTGCTCGGTATATTTCCTCAATTGTGATTCAACATTTTGAGCCTCCTCGATTAACCGATCAATTTCCTCTTGGAGAGTGAGGGCAACAACTTCCTGATCCGGACTAAGGCCGACCAATTCAATTTCTTTTTCGCGTAGAATCTCATCAACACTATTGGGATTAAAATCAGTAATTGCAAGATGAACCATCAGATCATCCACTGATTCTAAACGGCCAGGGTCCACATTCATAAAGCTCTCATCGTCGCTGAGGAACCTGCGCGGCGACCCCATACGTTCAGGAGATGAAGGGATAGTAATCACTTGGGGAGACTTTTGTGGGGTTCTTTGAGGAGTACGCTGGGGAGTTCTCTGAGGAGTGCGCTGGGGAGTTCTTTGCGTACTTCTCTGGTGTGGGTTATGCTGCGGAGTTTTGCGTGGTGATTGCTGAGAGCTTCTTTGTGGGGTTTTTTGAATCTTGGAAGATACTTGGCGAGTAGGCGTTGCCTGGATTCCAGAGCGTCCGCTAGCTACAGGAGCGACAGAGGTGGGATTGGTAGCAGCTCTTTTATAGGCCCTGGAGGGAGTTAGTGCTTGCAGAGGAGTTCTCCCGTGCTGCGAATTAGCGCGCGAGTGGTGGCTATGCTTAGGCGTCGTATGTCTTGGAGTGGGAGGAACGCTGCTAATGGGAGCAGTGTGAGCGGCATGTAGCACTGGCGACCTTGGCGGTGATTGAGGTTGCGCTGGTTGCACTGTTTCTATTGGGGCAGTATAGTTCTGGATACCTGAAGACTCCTGAGTGGCTTCTATAAGTGGAGAAAGGGGTTTCGATGCCAATGGTCGGCGTACTGGTGATGGATCAGCATGATTGACTGGTGGTTCCTCCTCCTCAGGGTCAACGTAAACCTGCAGTTCTGTAGTTTGATCTAGCTCATTACCATCCTCTTCGCCGCTACTAGCCCCCCCAAATGCTGCATCGAGTGCACTGGTATCGAGCGCGTTGCTGCTAAGCTTCGGGAGCTCAAAGTTAAAGTCCTGGCGTTTAAAAGGTGTTGAGACCGCTACATATTTCTGAATTCCGGTCAATTCCATGGAATTGTCTTGTTTCTGGCGTTTAAATGCGGGTGGCGAAGGGTTATCCACGAAAATCGACGAATTAGGCATGTGATTTACGACGCGAATTTCACGCGTGAACTGCTGCATTTCGGCGGTTGGGGGCGGTAAATCCGGCGTTATCCCCATACGACCAGTGTGTATCTGGTTGGTTTGGCTATCGTTATCAAGTTCCATGTGGCTAGCTTCATCGTCGAGGTTACGCTTTGAAGCGGCCATTAGCTTGATATTGGGACCCCCAATTAGGTAAGAGTTGTTTAAACGCCATGGGCCATCATAGCGGGACGTTTCGCTTGTGAGTGAAAAATACACTTATTTTCAATGTAATATAACTAGATATTCGGTCTAGCCAGTTATATAGATTGCCAGGTGCTGTTTGACTTGGCTTGAGTCTGGGCATTCATGGAAACTGTTTCTTCAACATGCCGCCACTCCAAACAGCCACACTCTTGAATTTTCTTGATGAACTCACTAGAGTACCAGGGCCCCATCACTGCCCTTCATTTTACAGGAGAATACCTCTACGCGGGTGCTGGGCCATACCTAAAAAAGTTTGATTGGAAATCTTCAGAACTTGTGAGCTCGACACAAGTTTTCAAAACCAACAAGATTCATGGCATTACCACGAGCGGCGACGATTTTGTAATTTGGGGTGGCCGCTCGTTTTGTGTTAGTCCTGATTTCCAAGAGTACACCACTGCTGATTGGATTATATCGGCCACTACCCACAAAGGTGTAATTTATATTCTTACCGCCCACAATCGTGTCTATGTCTATGACAAGAAAACAGTTGGGTCACACGCATTTGACCACTCGATTCTCTACTCTGGTACTATTTTCTGCTCGAATGATAGGGTTCTTGTTGCATCAGGTACAGTGCTACACGGCGTTTTGGTATGGGATTTGCATTCCCAGCAGCTAATTCACAATTTGAACGAGCACAAGGGTTCAATATTTGATGTGGAATTCTCTCCAGATGGCAAGTTCCTTGCTTCATGTTCTGACGATCGCTGTATCATAATATGGGATATGGCGACTGGTTCAATTGTTGCCAAGGGGTGGGGCCATACATCGCGAATTTGGAAACTCAAGTTTTCATCCGATAACTCGCGTCTGTATTCTATATCCGAAGACCTCACCTGCCGCGTTTGGCAGCTCAATGGCGAAAATCAAGAGATGGAGTGTGTAGATGTTTGGCAGGGCCACACAGGCCGTAACGTATGGGCACTAGATATTCTCGAGACCCCGCAGCCATTAATCGCTACGGGTGGCCAAGATGGTGGTATCAAGCTTTGGACGAAGTATTTACTAAACCAGTCAGAGGTTGCTTTACCAATTGAAACAATTATAGAGGCGTTCCCGGGAGAGCTTTACAAGGGGTTCTGCTCAGTTGACGGCCTCTTTGTTACCACAACGACAAAGGGTCGCGTACTTGTTCAAGACCAGAATAAAAAATGGAATGTGCTTGAAGAAAATGTTGGCGAGTACTCGTTGGTAAAGTCGATTGGGCAATACATTATAATCTGCTCCAAAGAAGGTAAACTTTTGATCTTCGACGCAAAATCGCGTGCCCATAAAACTCTGAAAATTCCCATCACCGGTACATTTTCGTTTTGTTCTGGTGTTTGTATCGAGGGTGAGCCATGTGTGGTGGTACAGAGTCATGACCTCAAAGCACAAATTGCCATTATAAAGTTCTCGTCTGGTGAGGTCGCAACTCTAGATGCTCCTCTGAACCAGATGATAACCTCAGTTGGGTACCTAGACAAAATGCTTTATGTGGGTACTCGTACCGGCGCGGTCTGCTTTAGCGTTTTAGACCAAGCGAGCTGGACCAAGATTGACCGAATTCTTGATTCAAAAGATGCCATCACCTCTATTATAGAGTCCCGGCATCTTATTATCGCATCTAGATCTGGTAGCTATGGCTATTTCAGCAACAGAACATTGCAGCCGCTATACGAAAACAAACTGCAAAGAGGTAGTATTGAAGGGATGCAAATTCAGGATAATGGTGATCTGTTGGCGTATGGTTTCAGAAAGGAGTATCTTTTTGTTACCAATCTGAGCGGCGAGTATGAGGTCTGCAACGTGTGGTGTGGAGGTGGTCACCGGACATGGAGTCTCTGCATTAACTCTAGTAACGAGTCATATTTCGATCTGAGTTATGTCAAGGCAGGAATCCTGAACCGAGTTTCAGTCACTGCTTTACAGCCACTACCGCAAAAAACCGTCCTTTTGAAGAGAACGCATGGTCGTGAAATTCGTGGTATTGAGTTTCATCCGTTCATTCTAAATCTGGTCGTAACTGTTTCTGAAGACACCACCGTAAACGTAGCAACAATCGAAAACAATTTTGTCAACATCTCTTCAAGTCTTCGCAAACATGCAACTCCACCGCAAGCAGTGCACTGGAGCAATGATGGTAAGCTGTTGGGCACTGCTGGAGCAAAAGAAGAAATGATCCTTTGGGAAGTTTGCGACTCAAGGTACCTTAGGCCATGTGCTATCTTGCCTACTATTAGTGAAATGCCTGATTTGAGAGTAATGGACTTTGATATTATTGCTCGATCTGACAGCGATAATAGCGACTATTATTTGATCGCGTGTGTCTACTCTGATTCGACAATAAGACTGTGGAGTTTCGCATATAGTGAGATCAAGCTGATTAGAACAGGGCAATACAGTGACCGGTGCTTATTACAGGCACATTTCGTTCAGAATCCTCAAGGATCTCTTGATTTGCTTGTGACAGCTACTGATGGTGCGATATTACTTTACGATGAGCAGCTGAATCTGGTCGCTAAGCACCGTGTCCACCAGTCTGGTATTAGAGGCTCTGATATCATTGTTACTGATGAAGGTATCTACGCTTATACTGGTGGTGAAGACAACTGTTTAGTCGGCACACTCTTGAACTGGCAACACCAGTTTAGCCAGGTTTTTGCGAATCCAGACTCACACGCGGCAACAATCACTGATGTACTATTGAAAGATGGGCACATTTACTCTACGGGACCCGACCAAAGAATCTGCAAGTGGACACTTGATGGCACTCTGGTACAAGCTGAACGTACTGCGATTAGCGATACTGCGTGTTTGACTGCCCAAAATGGCAAGCTGATTGCTGCTGGGTTGGGCCTATGTATTTATAGCATGTAATTTACCAAAACTTAATACATTAATTCAGAGAAAATCGCATTCACTCCTATTTGATATGTGGCTCAACGATTTTGAGTTTACCAATCTCAATCCTGCCCAATTCAGCATGGATGACTCGAGAGCTCCATTATTAGCCGGTAACCGGGATTTAGTGATTGAACAGCAGAGCGGTGAAGGAACTTGGATCAGAGTGAATGGTAAATGGTATCCGGCAGCGCCAAGAACCGTAGAGGATAAGCAATTGGCCGCGCTCTCGGTGCTGGTACCTTGCCTCGCAGTAGCGCTCAAGTACGGGTTCAGGACTCGCAAGTTTTTAGCAACACTAGCACTTACAACACTGTTTTATTTCCCGGGCCTATTCTTTGCCCTTTTTAGCATCCTCATTGAACCGCGACGGCCGTCTCAGGAACAGGTTGAGAGTGCGCCATTTGGGTTTGCTTTTGGTACGGATATACCTGCTGGTGAGAGTTTGGATTATGCCTCTCTAGACTAGCCCAAATCACACTATACTTTTGAGCTTGTACTCTATATATGGGTTCCCCAGGTTATACCCTAACCTGGCCGGTATCGCAACACCCCCACCCCTCGCACAATCAAAGTAATAAATGGTTTGATCACCCCTACTCTTCACCCAGATAAAAATGTCCTCCACTAAAAAGATTGTTGTATTGGGCGGTGACCATGTTGGTCCTGAAGTCACTGCTGAAGCTATCAAAGTTCTCAAAGCGATTGAATCGAAAATCAGCACCAAGTTTGAGTTCCAGGAACACCTGATTGGCGGTGCTGCTATTGATGCTACAGGCTCTCCCCTACCTGATGATGCTCTCGAAGCCTCTAAAAAAGCAGATGCCGTTTTGCTTGGTGCTGTAGGTGGTCCCAAGTGGGGAACTGGCAGCGTTCGCCCTGAGCAGGGTCTCCTCAAGATCCGGAAAGAGCTGAATCTTTACGCCAACCTGCGCCCTTGCGCTTTTGCTTCCGAAGACCTTGTTAAACTCAGTCCTCTTCGCGAGGAAAATGTCAAGGGCACAGACATCATGATTGTCCGTGAACTCGTAGGTGGTATCTACTTTGGCGAGCGCAAAGAGGACGACGGCAACGGCGTTGCATGGGATACAGAGAGCTACAGTATTCCTGAAGTTACACGAATCGCTCGTATGGCCGGTTTCCTTGCCCGCCAGCACAGCCCTCCTTTACCGGTGTGGAGCTTGGACAAGGCCAACGTTTTGGCCAGCAGCCGTCTCTGGCGCAAGTGCGTGACTGAGGTTTTCGCCAAAGAGTTCCCCGATGTCAAGCTGGAGCACCAGCTTATTGACTCGGCAGCGATGATCCTCATCAAGAACCCTCGCCAGCTCAATGGTGTAGTGATCACTACAAACATGTTTGGCGATATCATTTCTGATGAGGCCAGTGTTATTCCTGGATCGCTGGGTCTCTTGCCGTCCGCATCTCTGAGCTCCTTGCCTGACACAAACGAAGCGTTTGGTTTGTACGAGCCCTGCCACGGTACTGCTCCTGATTTGCCTAAAAACCGTGTCAACCCTATTGCCACGATTTTGAGTGCAGCCATGATGCTCCGTCTGTCTCTTGGATTGCCAAACGCTGCTGATGCACTTGAAAAGGCCGTCAAAATTGTCCTCGATAATGGTATCCGTACTGGTGACTTGGGCGGCTCTGCCTCCACCACTGAAGTTGGTGATGCCGTTGCTGCCGAAGTTGTCAAGCTCCTTTAATCTTATAAGCGGTATTTATCAACACAATTTTATCCTGCTATAATATATATCTAAAACTACAACTTTGTAGCGCCCGTCTCGACACCTTTCCAGTGAGTATCGGTGAGTTTAACATATTTGTCGCCCATCAGCCAGTAGATATCCTCCTCTGTGCTGGGAATCTTTTGGTCACGGAAAGTCTTCTTTTGAGTCTTGTTATTGCCGGTAGTGGCAATCTCATTGACAAATTTGATAAACACCGGTACTGCATACCGGGGCAAACGAGACACAACGTGTTTACCGAGCTCCTGCAGGTCAGGAATCTTCTCAGGGTCCTTGAGCTCAACAACAGCGAATCCAGCGCGGCCCTCGTGGTTTGGGACCTTGACACCGACACAGACAGCCTGCTTGACTCCATCAACCTCAGTAATGGCCTCCTCAACCTCATTAGTAGAGACATTTTCCGACTTCCAGCGGAAAGTATCGCCCATACGATCCACAAAGTAAATCATATTATCTCTGCTGATCTTGAGCAAATCGCCAGAGCGGATCCAAGCATCGCCCTTCTTTCTAACGTCGCGAATGATTTTCTCCTCAGTGGCGTCCTTGTTTCCAACATATCCCTGGAACTGGGCCTTGATGTCGTTCGCATTAACTTGGAACAACATCTCACCAGGCTCGTCATAGTCAACTACCTTGCACAAACCGGTCTTGGGGTCACGCCAGACGTCCTGGGTGTCGGGGTCAACGCGGAAGATATTGAGGGCTTTTGCACGGAAAATTGTAGTGATCAGGGACCCATAAGATGCGCAAGCACCAATACCAAACTCACCATACTGTTGGTTGGTGATAGCAATAGGCAGCTCTGTCGCGCCATAAAACTCAGCAATAATCTTGATGTTGAATCTATCCTTGAACTTGGCCCAGATATCAGGGCGTAATCCGTTACCCATGGCCTTGACGACCGAGTGGTTCTTCTCATCGGGACCTGGCGGGGCGTTGAAAAGGTAGCGGCAAGTTTCACCAACGTATTGAATTGCAGTGGCATTAGACAACTTTGCTTGGGTCCAAAAAGTGGTGGTAGAGAATCTGTGGCCAATTGCGTAAGATGCACCAAAGTGTACGGTGGGCATAAATCCCAGCACCGAGGCAGTAGAGTGGTAAAGAGGCATTGCCGAGTAGATACGTTCATTAGCAGAAACTTCAGTCACACCACCATACACGTTGGAGGCATGAATCTTGCGCCAACTCATGATACCCGCTTTAGGCAACCCAGTAGTACCCGAAGTGTAAATGTAGCATGCGGCGTCAGGCAACTGAGGAGATCCTCTCAGCTTATCGGATTGACGGAAAGGAGTTTGCTTGGCAACTTTGGCCTTGAATGCATCATCTATGATAACAGTGGGCACGCCAGATTCCTTGAGTTCATCAGCAACTGCGAGACCATTCTCCTTGACCTCATCATCCACCAAAAACAACTTACACTGGGCAGCCTTGACGCAATGAACAAGAGCCTTTGTCTGCAAGTTGTAGTTGATAAAAGCGGGCACCGCGCCCAAACTCCACAGTGCAAACCACACAAAGATAAACTCATCCTTGTTTACAAAGTCCATAGCGACGGCCTCGTTGTAACGGACTCCGTATTCGTCATGGAAAATGCGCGCATACTGGAGGATCTTGTCATAGGTTTGCTTATAGGTCCACTTTTTGACCTTAAACAGCGAGTCGGCGTTGGTGAGCATGCCATCAACAAAGACGGCCTTGGCACCAGGGATAGGTTCAGGGTAAACAAGGAATGTTTTATTGGGCTGTGATTGTACCCAGTTCTCGAAAATCGTGAAACCATTGATGTTGTTGCGACGCACATTAAGGAACACAGAGACAGAAGCACTGAGCGCGCGCTTAATGGTAGCTAAATCTTTCGTCAATTGCCATCTAGAGTCAAGGTATCCAGCACCAAGAGCACCCAAAACGGCCAATTCTAATCCGCTCATACTTTCTTGAGGTTGTAGTGTGAGCTTCTCAAAATGCGGGGTGGGGAAGGATTCAATATATAGCGGGTACTTCATCACGTGATGAGTACTTGCCGAGGTCCGAGTACCACTAGATTTGACGCCAGTTCTGGTATATGTGCAGGTTTACTTTTAGATTCAAGTCTATACCGGGTCGCAAAAACCCATACCGCCTATTTTTTATAGAAATCTAGCTGTTCACATGCTAAATAGCGGTCCAAGTCTCCCACCACACCCCACCCTTACCCACGTGCCTTGCGTCCGCGTAGCCGCGTCGAGTGTGGGGTAAGTTGGTGGGCGCTACACTGATAGGACTAGAGAATGACTACAATGCTCAGTATTGGATAGAAGTTGTTCGGCTTGAAAAGTGACATTTTCCGACCCGGCCGGTGTAAAGTTTTCACATATATACCCTTGCCCGGGTGGTGCCGCGTGGGATACCACTCCAACCGCATTGTAAGCTATCCCCACCTGACGTAGGCGGCCGGATAAACCTAAAAATGGCTAGACACAGTGAAGATACCGCATGACTATTTTCTATTAGGGCCTGATTTCAGTGTAATTTACTCCAGTATTCTTCACTTCTGCAGGTACATGACCATATCATTCATACGTTGTAACTATCCACCTTGTCTACCACACTCTCCACCTGTAAGGCGAGTGTTGAGGAAAAAAAGCTCAATCATAGCATCTGATATATATTCCCAATCAATTGGGGCACAATTCGGTCTCCGGTACCGTGACGGGCTTTCGCGGGTTCCATACCTCCAGTTTGGTGGTATTGGCCTATAAAATCAGAAGTCCGTATTTTCTTACCAAAGTAGCTCAGGGAGAACTGGTCCATGGTGGTAGAGCATATGACACTGGCACAGCCGGTGCAACTTGTCTCTATCTTTTCCATTCCCAGTTGCTCGAGGTGAGCCAAGTGGTGACCGTTTCCAAGTCACTCTTCAGGGAACCACAATTAGTAGTAGGCGGCCATACCACTAGGTACAGCGGGTTTACCTTTTCCAGCCGGTGAACGGATGAGCTGGTCCCCTGATAACTGCCTATTCTGAGCACCAGAGTGGTGGTATGTCCACTAGTCTCAGACTGGCCTGTACCAATCTATATAAAACGGTAGCCCATTCTTTCTCCAGCAATCGATTGTTCCTATGTCGAAGCTGATAAACTAATAGAGTGGCGCGCTCAAAAACTCCAGATTCCCTAGCAATTACTGTCCAGATCAATGTCCAAGCTAGAATGTGTCATGGGCTACATAAAAACCCCCAAGATAGTGGCGCAGAGATTGCAGCTGGTGCGTAGTGAGTCAATGTCCCCAGGCATACATTGTGCATTTCTGCGTGAATATACAGCTACATTGCTCATTCTATATAAAAGACCACAAACATAGTGGTTATCCCCCCAGCAAAAGCTGACCAGATCAGTCAAAGCTGATCCAGGTTAGTAGGCGCCAAAGCTGGCAAAAGAGATTGCAGAGAAGCAGATAAACCCAGATGAGGAGAAGCGAAGATGAAAATTGTCGAGAAATTGAGGTTTCTTTACACCCAAACAGAAATTCGAACTGCCATATCTGCCTTGCTTTGCTCTGGATACCCATTTGGGTAACCTCAAAAGGATCGAGGTTGATGATGCTTCCATAGTAGCAAACTGTCCTGGTCGAGTGAGATTAAGGGCTCAACATGTGTTTTATCTTGAAATCCAGTATAAGGGAGAGTTATAGACTGATAAGGAGAGCTGTGTGAAATCGGTAACATTATATCACTAGATGGTGCCGATTAACGTGCGCAAGCAAACATCAGTAGCATAAAATGAGGATTTTTACATACATATTATGGGCCCGATTTTTCAAGCGGTCCTAACCCATTTTATACCATTATTTCTGGTTAAACTACTCCAACCTTTATCTAGTGAGCCAGATGGCGTGTGCTGCGAATTGAAATGTAAATATTATTTGATGTTTGTTTAAGCTTAGTTCTGGGATTTGTTTTTACTTAAATATACGCTCCGATTAGTATATAGACTTCGTTACTTGCTAAGAGTTGCGAGCTTGTCCAATACTTGTGTTGGTTTTCACAAAGTATTGTCGAATTTGGCATAATCCAGCTGCTCTTTGTGGTCTTGGCCATTAGCAGTGTATGCAAGGCGTAGTCGCAACCGAACTGCACTACCTGGGGCACCGGTAACACGAATAACCTGTTCGGCAGTTTGACTAGGACTAACGGTAGAGGTAGACAGTGGCTGGAGAGACAGTTTCTGTGATTTAGGAACTGCAACCTGGAGAGCCAAGTTGGTGATGGGAGACTTGGCTTCAATGAGTGCGTGAATAAGTACCGTACCGGGGGCCTCTTGTTTATCTGAGAACTTGAATTCAATATCTTGAGATGAGTAGACGGGCTTGTAGTTGGTTGGGTGGGTGCTGATGGTTGACGCTGAACCAGAGCCAGAGCCAGAGCCAAACAAGTCCATAATATCCTGCTTGCCAGAAGAGGCAGGAGCAGTTGCTGCTGCTGCTTGTGCTGATGCTGGTACCGAATTGGTACTACCAGCGCCGGCAAAGATATCTGCCAGTAAATCATTGGTGGCAGCAGTTGGTGCCGGTGCCGCGGAGCCATCACCGAAATCAAGTAGATCGGCAACTGCATCATTGTTGCGACGACGCGAATTGTTACCCTGACCAGTAGAGATTGGAACACGTTTCTTACGTTTCACAAGGGCCTTGGACATTGCCTTTGCGTGCTGGGTTTCCAAATCATCACCAAATTCGGGAGCTGGCATTTTGTTGAGCACACCCTTACGAATAGATGCCTGGCCAAACAAGACACCATACTCGAGAGCACGTTGCTGGATTTCGGTGTTGAGCGAGTTTTTGTATGAATCGAGTGCGCGACGAATCCGGTCGAGTTGAGCTGAGGATGTGATGCGCGTTGTGAGTTTGATGAGTGCATTGACTCCATACTCTTGGATGATTAGTGTGGCATAGGGGCTATCGAGGACTCCCAATACAAGATCCACTAGGAGGATCTCACTCACCTCAATCTCAACATCATCATACGAGAAGTTGCCTCCAGCCAGCAGCTGGTCAGCATACTCGGCAATTAGCCACAGCGAAACGATTGTGAGACCAGACTGGCTAAAGTCACCGCGAAGGCCTGCGTATAACTTCTGTACCACATATAGCTGTAGATCAGGCGATTCAATAGTCTGCAAAATGAATGCACTGAGAATGTTCTCTTTGACGTATGAACCGGCCAAGTTTAGGGTACGCATCAATGTATCGAGGTGCCAGCGCTTGTTTGGAGCAAACCGCTCTGCAGCCAATGCTATCTGTGAGACCATCTCGGTCTTGAACTCGGTATCGCAAACTCGGAGGAAATCGAGGAGTTCGCGCACCATGACGCGGACGTTTTGCTCATTGATTAGCGAGTAGCTTAGCTCGAGGGCACGGCGGCGAATACTGATATCTGGGTCGGCAAAACACTCGACGATGGTTGCGCGGTGGCGCTGCACGGCAACAGGCTCAATGGAGACGACCTTGAGCAAAGTATTGAGAGCAACATAGCGAGCGTTGTTGTCTTTGTTTTGCAGGAATCTTCCTAAAACATTGATACCCAAAACCCGCAACGCTGAATCGCTCTCGATACCGAAAATAGCCAGGACTGCTTCATAGAGGACTGCGTGGCCGACGTTTTTTGAGGAATCGGTGTTTGTAACAATAGCCGCCAGCAAATCTCCCATTTGCTCGCTGAGGTCGGTGTTGTCTTGACCGATTGCGCGCATCAATCTGATCAAACGAGTTTGGAGGAATGGGTCAGGGATTCCGCCCACATCGTACTCTGGGTTGAATCCAGTTGCGGCAAGTATCTTTAAAGTCTGGAGGAGTTGCGGCAGCAGCGCTTCAATCTCAGAGACAAGGTCTGGGTTGTTATCAATCATCTCAATAGCTAGGGAGCAGGCGCAGAGCTTGACACCGTGGTTGGGGTCCACGAGCAACACCTTGAGGTGCTCAATAAACATTTCCTCGAGCTCGGGCACCTTGCGGATAATTCTGAGGGCGCAAATAGTGGCCTTTTTCCTGAGGTAGGCGTTTGAGGAGCCAATAATTTTCTGGATTTTGCCGAATAAATCGCGCGACATTTCAACGCTGGCGATGTTGGCCATTGTTGTAAGGGCCAAACTCACCACGTACTGGTTGGGGTGGCTCAAATCATTGTCGAGAGAGTTGGTGATGAGCATTAGCACCTCCTGGTTTTCGTCAAGCAAAAGCATCGTACCTAAGTAACCGAGACGTTTATCGACAAAATAGGGTGAAGCAAGTAGCTTAACGCACTCGACTTGTCCAAAATGTGTCCGTTCGCCGAGGGTGAACAGATATAGCAGTTTCTGGATGTTTGTGCGGCGCGTAGAGTTGCTGGTACGGTCATCGCGGAAACTCGTACGAATTGCCGCAGACTCTTTTTGAATGGCGGTACGCTCATCGGCGACCGTCTTAGCGGCGCGCACGCTCTTGATAAACGACTTGAGCGACGTCATTGTCAAGTGCTTAGTTAGCGCGTGTCAGCGAGATATAAAGTACACAAGTTTAGATTGAATGCAGATAAAAAAAGTGCTCAATTAGTTTATGCATTGAGTTATTACTTTACTGTGCGATTGTTTTATTGATTATAATCCTTGTTTGCTTGAGTGTGATCGCTATCAAATATATATCTTTTTCAAACGGTTACTGCTAATGACTAGTCTCTGCCCGTTCCATCAGATATGAGAAGACCTTTTCTAAATCTTGTTGTTTCTCACCCTTTATAGCAGCCATTACCTGGGGCACGTCAATGGGCTCAACCTCGTCGGCCACTTCAGGCATCTCAATATGTTTACGTGGAGGCAACTTTATTGATTTCCAGTCCTCATTAATCGGGAAATCATCACGCGTTGCAAGGATCTTGGCTTTGGTGTCCCATCCTCGGGGTACAATGATCTTGTTTACTACATCGGCAGGCACAGCTGCTTCGACTCCCAGTTCGCCGAGAATAAACGCTTTCCAGTCTGTCACATCAAATGCAAGCGCTGCTTGTGCTTCCATACACACTACTCGAAGGTACTGCTGGATAAACTCCGAGTCAGTATCAAACGACTGCAAGTCATAGTTGTAGACGTGTAATATTTTGGGGCCCTCCAATGCAACAAATTTCTCGAGACTCCAGTCCCGTATGGCCCAATCAATGCAGAAAATACTGAGATCTGCTGTGTGCTTGAGGGATCCATTGAGCCAATAAATATCAAACTCTGTTTCGTGGGTGAACCCAATGCCCTTGAATTCCGGCTGCGATTTGGATATTTTAAGCGATTGCGGCGCATTATATATTGCAATTTGCCGGCGCACAGTGCTGTTACTGCTGGCTCCTGCACCCTGCTGCTCTGTCGACTCCAACAGCTTGCGCCACATTTCAACCCCAACATTCGTTGTGGCAGACGAGACCTATAAATGAACCCAACTCTTAGCTGGGAACGGGTAGGTAGCACGTTTTATCGTACATTCGAAGGCTACAACTTGGAATGGTCCCTCAATCTACCCTATTTTCATGTTAGAGCTTCGCCTGCGGGCGGACTCGTAGCGGCGTGGGATCGTACCGACGTCATTCGTCAGGGGACTGCAACAAGGCCTCAGATTCAGATTTTTTCCGGATCGGGCAAAACTTTGCTCACAATTATGTGGGATGGAGGTGCCATTCTCGAAGCCGGGTTCACTTCAAACGAGACGTTTGTTGTAGTCGCTAAATCGGGCCAAGTCAAGAGTTACTACGATCTCGCGGGTAATTTCACGCTCATCAAGTTGCAAGAGCCAATACGCGCTGAGTTTTCCGACTCGATGACTGTCATTGAGACTCCCACACAGTTTGCCGTACTCCAGAGTGAAGATGGTATCCGGTTTATCGATAAACCACAACTCCAAGGGTGGACGCTGCGACATGCCGCTGGCTTGGAAATCATATATTGGCAGAATTCAGTTTATGCCTTGGATACCGAAGGTACCAAAAGACTCAGCGGTGTAGAATCCGTTAGCAATGTCGTGATATCGCCCGATGGCAACTTGTTTGCTCTAACCACAGATACCGGCACAGAAATATGGCGGCATGATTTCTCGCAGAAACTTGCTGCGTTTGATTTCACCAGTTCAACGGTCTGGATCGGGTCAGATGCAATAATGGAGAAAAATCACTCGAGCGAAGAGCTGGAAATAATAGTGCACGATCTCAATGGTTCAAGTTCAAGTCTGTTTTTAGAGCCAGAAGCGTATCTTCAAAGCGAGATTGATGGAGTACGGATCTTCACCAACATGGCTCATAATTTCCTTTGCAAGGTACCACCGTATGTTGTGGATATTTTTCGGCTTGGTTCGGTCGCGCCCTCTTCTGTTCTCCTCAGCTGTATCGATATGCTTGACCAAAACTCGCCCCGTGCCAATGAAAACCTGACTTTAATCAAGGACCTGCCGGCGGCCATAGCAGACTGTTACAATGCCGCGACTTTTGAGATGGACCCCCGAGTACAGAAGAAACTGCTGCGAGCTGCTCATTTTGGAAAATCATCACTAGAGCTGTATGATTCTACCGGATACTTGGAAGCCCTCGATATGGTGCGAATTGGCAATACGGTTAGGGACCCTAAAGTAGCACTATTTTGTACTATTCCGCAAATTAGGTCACTTAGGAACGGGCAACTTGAAGGTGCACAGGCACTCTTACCGCTGCTCGAAAAGCGAAAGCTCTGGGGAACTGCGCTAGGACTTGCAAAACTGCTACAGATGCCAGTCGAAAGTATTCCCATTGCCTGGGCATGTGACTATATTCAGACATTCGATGGAGAAGACGAAGCACTACAACAAAAACTTGACGAGCGCTTGCTCGAGTACCCTGGTCTATCGTACGTTGATATTGGTCGCCGAGCATTCGATGAAGGCCGCATCAAATTGGCACTGGTTTTGGTGGCACGTGAACCCAATCCTCGTAAACGGGTGGATCTGCTCATGGATATGAACGAGTACAAAATGGCGCTTGATCAGGCCCTTACAAGTGGCCATGTCGACTTGGTGTACTATGTGCTGCTAGTGCTACGCAAAAAACTATCGTTGCCGCAGTTTTATCGCTCATTTAGTGGTGAAGAATCAGCCATAAAGTGCTACCAAGATATTCTCAAATCCGAAAAGGGTCCGCTTCATGATTTCAATTACCAGATGGATCGCCGCGAAGACGATTTCCGGTTGCAATTAGCTGAGACAATCGCGGAGCCTGAACCGATACTGGTCACGAGTCTACAAAAACAAACCCGAGGATATTTCAATAAATCTTTGGGAGAGTATGCAAAGTTGCTCGAACTACAGCGCAAACTGCAACAGGAACTCGAAACGGATTTTGAAAACCTCACTATTACCGAAACATTGACAAAACTCCTGATGTTTGGCCAAACCCAAAGAGCTGCTAAAGTCAAATCCAGTTTTGGTATAAGCGACCAGCAGTTTTGGTGGCTGAGAATCAATGTGCTCGTTGACCGCCGGGACTGGGATGGCCTTTGGCAGGTTTCACAGC
The DNA here is from genome assembly GCA_030564425.1 of Wickerhamiella cacticola. Classification (NCBI taxonomy): domain Eukaryota; kingdom Fungi; phylum Ascomycota; class Dipodascomycetes; order Dipodascales; family Trichomonascaceae; genus Wickerhamiella; species Wickerhamiella cacticola. The sequence continues at coordinate 33,392 of JAJLUX010000020.1, read as the reverse complement.
AGAAAAATCCTATTGGCTATGTTGCGTTTTATGATGCATGTAAAAATGCCGGCAACTTTGAGGCAGCGAGTCAATACATCGAGCTATGTAGCACTGATCTCGAAGATCAAGTACAAAAGTATCTCGAGCTGGGGTATCGACAGAAAGCTATGGAACTAGCTAAAAATGATGAAGGGCTACTAGCTAAAGTTAATGCCTCGAATTAAGTAGTTTTTCATTGACACGGGGATGGCCAGGGAATTATATCATAGAGTGTTGTGAAACCTGTGTGCACTCACCGCCCTGCTCCATATTTATTTGATACTGATAAAATGATCCATTCAAGCATGCCACGTAAATTAGGTTATTTAGCGGCGGTAAACCCACGATATGCGGTCCCGCGGGCTCAGGGACTTTGAAAGACGCGTAATCGCGGGAATTTTTCTCCCAGATCATGTTTTTTGTCTTGGAAAACTGCGCTTTGATTGATGGCAAGTAACCTTTGCGTTTCTCTTCTATTAATGCTTGCATTTCGCTATCCACGGGCTGAATTGGTGCTGACCCGTTACCACCAGACAGTGAATTCAGTTTGTAGATGTGGACGGTGCCAGTGGACGAAGAAACCGCCAAGAGTGTAGAGTTTAGGTTGAACGCGATAGAATAAATAGTGGAGTTGTAGGATCCGCGGCGGAATTGATGCAAAAGAGTGCCTGCAGGGATACTGAAGACCCGTACAATGGTACCCTTTGTGGAAGCGGATGCAAGCAAAGTACCGTCGGCGGAGAGTACGAGACAAGCCAGTGCAGCGCGATGCGCCTTTATTACATTGATGGGAACTAATGTGGTACAGTCCAAGACAGTAAACTCACCGCCTGCATATGTGGCACCGGCGCCGACATTATGGCGTGAGGGTCCCGATGGGTATATGAGGATTGACGAATCGGACTGCGTGCTCAAATCCGCAATTCCCTGAGGGTTTGGAGCGGTTTCCAGGGTGTGTAAGAGACGCATTGAAGCAATATTGTAGATATAAATCTGGTGCTCAAGCACCACCACCAACCGCTGGCGGTTCATTACCACTTTGAGGACAGTGGTAGGAAATGTTAGTTCGCAAATTGTGATCTGGCGTTTTGTATTCACGACTTTGAGTCTCCGGGGGCTTTGAAGTGGGTCCTCACCCTTGCCAACCACTACAATCAGTGATGTGTTGAAGAGCATCTCGGCCTGACCGATAGCACCATCTCCCCCGGCATAAAACTTGCTAAATGGGTTGCAATTAAATACTTTATAGCCGTTTGCTGTTCCCACAGATATGCAGCTTGCGTCCTGGTTAAAGGACGCCGAGTTCATGGTGGCAGAGTGTGGCGAGGTAGACGCATCCCTTGGGTGGTAAAGCCGGGGTAAAGGCGCATAGTGCATGCTCAAGCAGCGGCTGCTAATGTTAATTAATAGATATGAAAATGCGTACGTGTAGAGTTTTCAGTATGTTTTCTGGTGTTGAATGTCAGTTTTGAGACGAAGGAAATGTGTGGCGTCTTACCTAGCCGCTAAGAATGAATCTAGGCTAGACCGTAAAATCAAAGACCAGAACTACAGTTAGCATTACTGGGCTACCCGTGAAACCAATCCAAACTTCTTGTAAAGCCCTGCATGTGTAAAGGCTTTTGGCCGATACCTCAAAGGGAAAGGAAGCATCCAGTTTTACGCGTGCAAGCTTCTCTGCAGCTACCATGTGTGAGGTCCCCCTGGGTCCACGTTGCTCAAGCGCCCTCTCATGTTCGCTTGTTTTCTGCGTGCTCTATGCAACATTTATCCGAAGATTCCTGTAACAAAGTACTGGTTCTCTTCGGGAAGAGGGGAGGAGGATCAGAGTGCTCTCCTTTAGTTGAAGGGAACGGTCGCCCCCAAAAAGCAGGAGGAATCAGCCGTATTTTGAAGTGCGAGTTTACCGGAGGGAGATCTGTTTTACGACAGAAAAAAATAATTCTCTGAAGGACGGCATCCGCCCCGGTGGCTGTAATAGCCTGATGCTCGTCTATGTGGGAGAACGCTAGGTTCTGGCGCCAAGCTGGAAGGGCATATTCCATTATCGCACGCCGCATACGTGGTAGAGCCGTCGGATGGTGTGCGGCTCCATTGAACCTGTGAGCAAATGAGGAGGCAATACCCGTTGCCACTGTGGCTTTAGAAAAAATACGCTAGTTCTGGTTCTGATGAGGTTCTGGTGTGGCCCTGGTTCTGGTTCTGATTCCGGTTCCGGTTACGGTTCTTGTTCCGGTGTGGTTCCGGTTCTGGTTCTGGTGCTGGTGCTGCTCTGGTTCTGGTGCGGTTCTGGTTCTGGTGCGGTTCTGGTTCTTGTGCGGTTCTGATTCTGGTGCGGTTCTGGTTCTGGTGCAGTTCTGGTGCGGTTCTGGTTCTGGTTCTGATTGGTATTTATGTTGTCGATGTTATATTGAATGTTATGGTTACATGGGCAGTGTAGTTGAGGTGACAAGCAAGCAGAAGCAAATGAATGTCCCTAAGCGCATATTTAGTGGTATGGAACCAGATCCATATAGATAGCGAAGCACTGCCATAAACAAATAGCGCCTCGAGTAGAAGGTAGGATAAAGCACCACGGAGATTAAGGAGTCACTATAGTAAATGTAAGTAGGAGCAGAAGAAGACATGATTAGGCCAAGATGGGTCCCAGTTGGTGATAGAATAAAGCAGTACTACAGATTTTCACAAACAATTTTGACGGATGGAGGAAGATCAGGCCAATAAACGTGACAGGGATTAGCGAAATGCGGAACGAAGCGAGCGCCTTGAGCAACATGCGTGGAGTAGGCATAACACACGATCAAGATAGACCAGCCCTTGAGATCGCAGCAGCACAAGAATCAACGGAACTGATAGCCAAGTGAGGTCCCCAGGACAGACCAATAGAGATATAATTAATCAGATTCAAAACAGTGCTCAATTGGTCTCCCGAGCTATACTTAAACCCTCTCTGTTTTCTAGTCCCTGATATTCTCTGAACTTTCTATGTCTCCTGAAGATAACTATTCAGATGCTTCTCGCACGCTCAACCCTGGTGATAGAGCCCGCTCTCCAGGCCGCACGAGCCCGTTTCCCTTCAACTTAGACGCCCCACATAGCCTGCTGCGCCTGCTGCTCCTAATACTGAGCACTCCAATCCGCCCTCACAGCAACAGACTTATGAACAGATATATCCGCCACTGTCTCCAATGAATGTTCCTGTGCCTGCGTCGGCTACACCCGCTGCAGCACTGATCTATCCCCTGAGCTACACCTATGGCCTTGTGCCCATTAACCAATACCTTGCAGGCATCCTCCTGTTGGCCCGTCTGCGTATCCTCCTACTCGCCCGCCAGGCTCTCGTCCTCCTCAGCCCGCCCAGCCCTCTGCCTTGGGTGTGGGAAGGAGCACCAAATTATAAAGCTCCTGCTTAAACTCCGATTTTTAGTTTTAGAGTTTCACAGCTGCCTACACCAGAAGGCCCGACTTGGTCTGCAGCGGACTTCCGCGACTGGGTCAATATTATTGTTAGCACCTTTACGGACTATAAGGTACCTGCTGACGACTGGGTCGTGCATGCAGTCAATTGTATGCAGAAGCTTCCCACTGTTATCCGTGAGCTTTGCGCCAAGTATACCCTGTCGGGACACGCCTTCCTTGGGCTAGTTTCGTCGCGTACTTAGAGGGAAGCTTCGTACCCCTGTACTACCACAACCAGCAACTAGCCGACGCATGCAAACACTACATCTCTAGTGAATATGGCGACTTTGCGGCCATCGTTGCTAAACGCTCACACGTCCTGGCTACCCCGCCGGCTAGTCACCTCGCTTCCATAGAGGACCGGTGCGACTTCTTACTATCTGGATTTGGTGAACAAACTTTATCACGCGTCCTTCGTGAGGTTCCAAACCATGAAGCCTTGTCCATCCCTCAACTCAAACTTGCCATCTCGGGGCTCCGAACGTCGTCGACTCGGAGAGACAACCTGCGTGATAAGAACAAACCGCAGCCAGCTCCCAAGCCGTCTCAGCAGTCTGCCTCAGTTAGCCCTCAGGATAAGCCGAACAAGCTCAGCCTGTTTACTGCGCTCCGTAAAGGCGTCCCGTGGTCCGACACCTACCACAGTGCCCTTTTTGTGCTGGTCCTCATTATAAGAAAGACTGCCCAAAAGCCAAAGTACAGTAAATGAGGAGCCCCTTACAGTCCCTGCTACCCCACTGGCTACCAACACTGCTGGCCCGTCGCACTCGGCGACTTTCCCCATTTCAGCGTCCATGTAGAGATCTGTATCAACCATAGACAAATATCGCTCTCATGAATAGTGGTTCTCTAGTAAATATTATTTCTCCCGTTCTAGCAGCCTCTCTCAAGGCTTGAACTTATTGAAACCGCACCGATTTCAATCCACTCTGGCGTCATCAACCGCTCCGTGTTCCAAGATGTAAATCTCACCACTTACTTACATGCTACTGTTTCCTTCGGTGAAACGGTGACTCCCATCCTAGTAACTGAACTTTGCACTGAAGAAGTTATTTTTAATCGACCGTTCTCTGCTAACGTCTACCTGTGACCGAAGCTTGCCCGGCACTGTGCACAACCTGTTCCTGCAAATAATAATAATTCTGAGCGTTTCCTGAGTATGATTGCGTCTCATACACTGAATGCCTCTTTATATTACCACCCGGTTATCTCCGCATCAAGCACGCGTACTTTAAAATTCTCAACTTGTACCACGACTGCAGAGTTTCCTCATTTACTGGCCCGGAATGCCTGTGACATATCCCAAGAATTTGATACACATCATTTCCCTGTAGCTCGTGTAACGCGACCTGCGATCCAATTCTCCGCTGATACTCTGCATTCTGTGGATACGCCTCTGAAGGTTCCCGTCAACACACTATCTATGGGGTTCTCTTCCATTGATTGAGATATTTCGCAAGCGCTTTTCACAAGTATTTGATCCCAAGATCGCCCAACTGTTCACTTGTCAACTCGCGTTCGCTGTTGACTTGATGGATAAACCCTATCCGCTAAAGGTTAAGCTCTATCGCGCGCATTTCACCATGCTGTTAACGAACGACTGAAAGTAAGCCCCCAAATCAGAGAGTTTTTGGCTAATGATATCATTCGTGAAAGTGTCTCCCCGTTTGTCACACCTGCAATCCTTGTTCCCAAGAAGAGCGGCAAAAATACCAATGTATATTGATTACCGTTGACCTAATAGCATCACCATCAAGGACTGCTTCCCGTTTCCTCGAATTGATGATGTTCTTGATCTCCTGGCTGGTAGTACGGTCACGTCCACTCTCGATCTATGACCAAGGAAAGCATCATACGTTGGCTGCACATTTTAGCCGAATATGCCATCTATATTGGATACTGCTCCGGTGCCACTAACGGCATTGCAGATCGCTTGTCTCGTCCAATTGCGGTTCATACTATGCCTATCCCTGTCAATTCTACTATGCAGCTCACCATGGACACTGAGTACCATAGCTGAGCGGATAATAATCATGCTCAAAAAACTTATCATACTCATGGTGCACATCAACTGTCATGATATACTTAGAATATCAGTGCCTCAATTGAGCAATAGGAGCAGCAAGTAGCCCACCAGGGAGTCAGGTGATTGCCTCGGAACAAGATTAATGCACATAAAGTAGAGTTATAGCAAGACCAGCAGGGGTTCCGGCAAGTATGGGGGTGGGAAGCAGCGGATCAGATAGCCACGTGAGCGTCTTGGACAAGATAATTGGAGGCAGGAAGCAGGAAGCAGTGCAGCTGGTAACTGGTTTGACATCTCGGACATAATTATTGGAGGTGGGACATCACTGAACAGAAAATATTGGAAGGGGATGTAGCCGCATAGGAAATGAGGGAATAGGATACCAATTGAGTGGATCAAACAAGATCAATAGAGGTAACATGGTGCCGGATTGAAAGGAGCCCAACAGATAGCGGAAGGAGAGCCATTGGATGATAGCTGGAGTAGATGAAGGAGAGAGGAACCGGGCCATTGGTGGTATATATAGCATGCTACAACATATTCATTGCATGGCACATTTCGTGTGGCACATATGCAGGGTGGAACATATTACATGGGCCGGTATGTGGGCAGCTCGCAGATGCCTGTTTGAAAATCTTATATTCCGGCTCGATGATGGAGTTCTCTGGCTATACATTGAGACTTTATTATATTTTCTTTGTGGCTAGTTTGAAGGATGCTTTTTAAGCTATCTATGGGATGCATGACTGGCCTATTCTGGGTACGACATGCATTACCGATGCCAGCTGCACATGGCATTACATTCGGATGCTTATGCCTTGCATACGTGTCGCATCTACTAACAGGCTAGTGATGGACACATAAACTGTTCTAGAGAGATAATATCCGGGTTTGAATATGATTTACATAGAGACTGATAGGCACTTTCTCGTTCAGCGATACACCGGACCTATAACTACATCCAGGTGGTATGCCTACTCCACGGCTACCAAAGTAGTCCTATTTTGTCGTTAAAACATCTGTTGAGATCTGCGTCAAACCTCTTGGAGGTCACCTCAGATACACATGTGCTACACCTTATGAATACTATATGTTGCTTCTGCTATGGACTCCTGGGGGATGTAACATGACTTTGCTGTACTCAAAACCACTTGTATGCATTTTTTCTATATAGCTTCCTAGGACTTGCATGCGCGCCCCTGTATCAAGGCATGCCTGATAGCTGTCATGATATAATTCTAGCTCACTGATATAAGCCATTTGGAGGAAGCACTTAGCTATATATGTGGAAATGATGTCGCACAGTAGTTGAAGATGCTGAACAACGATAATCTAGCACTTTTTCCACTGAAACCCTAGATCAATGGTGTATTCCTTGCCTATTTTATCGCAATTATTGAACATATGTATCGAATTTGCTACAAGTCAGTCACTGACCACAACCTGTGGTCCTGAGTGGACAACCTATTGAACCTGCTCATTACATCTGTCTCTAAATCATACTAAATTCTGCTAAGCCAACTTGAGGGGAAAATCAACACTCACTCGTAAATATGATTTAGATTATTGGCTATCGGCCGATAGTAGACTTACCCAATACCTTTCCATGGCAAGTTTCTTTTCTTTTTAGTGAAATTCCACAGCAGCTCGCTTGAACTTGCGTACACTCGTTTAGATTTTCAGTGGGGGCCGAGTCTGTGATGGAGGTTGCACATCTGTCAATGTAGCGGTTTGAAAAGCAGCTGATGGCCACTATAAATATCACGGGTGAGCATAATTTACCACATTCAAAGTAAATTGTGCGTCATGACCTCAATATCTCTGTTTTAACACGATAGCTTTCGCATAATACATCCCTTTTGTTACACCACATTGTGGTCGTCTCACATACCACATAAACATGTGAGGTAAATAGTGCTTAATATCCCACTAAATCAGTCGAGCACATTATTCAGGGATATTCATACTCTTAGAATTTGTCCACTCCAGGTGCTAGGCGGGTCTCATGAGATATATATTCAGCCTACAGTGAAGCGTTCTCTTAACCTGTCAAAGATAGACTTGATAGACCCAATATAAAGCTAACACGTAGTAAGATCAATGTAAGTGCTTTCAAATTGCTTCAACAACAAAATGTGCCCAGCGTATGCACCCCGGCGGGTCGCGCCTGCATGCATGAAATCTATATCTGTGTTAGTACGTGACATTGACCATCACCTCCACTTGACACAACATTGTCCTGGTATGAACGTGCAAACAAGTCCAAGTAAGCGCCGTATTCCACAAGACAGGAGTAATAGCTCATCAACAAGAGACGCTGGTATATTCAGGCCTGCGAGTGAGTACGTCAATCATGCACATCGCTTAGTGTTGGATATGCCTAGCAATATACCTTTTACGCAGCCAGTAGTCTTCGGTTCTGGTGTAGATCCTACAAGACGATACATCTTGTGCCCTGTTCTCAACAACACAGTCTTTTTCCCTAATGACCAGAATGTTATAATGGCAGAAAATCCTGTGATGGAATACTATATGGAAACTAGCAATAACAATACAGGCAATCATGTGGCACCAAATGGCCCCAACCAGAGGGATCCAAACGGCATGGCAAATAAGGTGGTTGCCGTTAACGATGCAGACCAAAGGAAGCTAGGTGCTGGAAGAGCTGTTGGTAACAAGGCTAGCCGCAGCATTGTAGAATGTAGTCAAGCAACGCCCAATCGAAATGTTCAGCCGGCTGGAAATACCACATCGCCACGGCCAAGGAAGAAGGCAAAGAGCACAGCCAACTAGCCGCATCTATTCACTCACTCGCTCACTCAAATCTGCATACCAACTAAAAATATTGCTATCATCTACTTACTGTAACAGCTAGAATCACCACCTAATTCAGTAATGATAAACATAAAAGTGCGCCACACTCTGTTGCTTCAAGTTTTATGCATTATTAAAAATCCTATAGCTCTTGCCAAGCATGCAGACCTCGGCAGGTCCAGATAACGACATGTCACGTGCAAAGTCGAAATAGGTAAAATTTTTTCCTCCTTTGAAGAAAACAGAATATATTTCAGCTTCACATTTCAGAAATATACCAGGATGTTTTTATTATTTTGATGCCAAGCGAAGTATTTGCACCAATTTGATACGTGCACATCATCACTATCCCCGCATCAATATTTGCGATCACTCATTAGAGCGATCCGTAGATCGATACGACACATAAGTCGCCTGTGGACTCTGGTGTTTTATCAGGTTACCATCACACTTTTAAACTGGCAAATTGACCAGCTGTATGATCGTTTATGGTTATTCATGACTGCAGGAGGCTTGCATTGCAGCTGCACCTATTAGTCCGATCCACTGAGATATCTCACACCATCTCGCATCAGCTTGGATCCTGCGCACTCATGTCCAAAGCGCACAAAGAAGGAGAAGACGAAACGTCTTTTAGCACTACGAGTGACACAAAGCAGGGTGATATTGTAGTAGAGGCTTTTCAGCATGGTAACTATGAGAAGTTTGGACTGACGCTGGAACAGTTTGACTATGTAGCGGCCTTGTTAGCGCATACAGAGGCTCAGGAACGTAGCGCAAACCAGCGTCATGACCGTGAGCTTCAGTTGATTCTCCTCACAATCGAAAACCTCAAGCCTAAAGAGTCGCGAGTGATCCTTGAAGAGGCCATTAAATCGCACGCGCGCGACCGTAATTTCCCCCCAGACTTTATGACGAGGATGAAACAATTGGTTGATGGAACAACACCCCCCAACGAGCTCGAGAATGTTGGCTTTGACTTTGCAATTCGTGCCTGCGCTGCGTTGTTGCAGTGCAGCTCGCCATACCCGGAGGTTCGATCAGTTGTTGATCCGTGGGACGATGAATCTCCTTGTGAAACAATTCGCATGTATATTGTTGGTACGATATGGCTGATTATTGTGTCTGGAGTCAACTACTTTTTCGGTGTTCGTAACCCCTCGCTCAAGATTCAATTACCAGTACTGCAAATGTTTATGGCACCCAGTGGCTGGCTGCTTTGGAAAATATTACCCGATTGGGGAGTTACAATTAGGGGCACGCGTCATACTCTAAACCCAGGGCCGTGGACTAAAAAAGAGCAGGCCTGCGCCACCATCTTGGCGTCTATGTCAGGTGTTTACTCTGACTCGCAGTTGATTGTGCAAAAACTTGACTACTTTTATGGTCAGAAATGGGTGGATGTAGGATATCAAATCCTCCTCATGCTCAGCTCACAGTTGATTGGATTTGGAATCTCGGGCATGTTTCGCCAGCTTCTTATCTACCCCACAGAGTGTCTATGGTTCGCTAATTTCCCTACACTGGCAATCAACCAAGCTGTCCTTAGCAAAGACAATCGCGACCCTGTTTACGGCTGGCGTCTCACTCGCTGGCAGTGGTTTGGAATTGTTGCGGCCTTTGTTTTTTGCTGGGAATGGATAGCCCAATATTTATTTTCTGCATTGCAATTCTTCAACTGGATGACATGGATTGCACCCAAAAACTTCACTTTGGCAACCATTACCGGTGGTCTCTCGGGGCTTGGTATCAACCCAATTCCTACATTTGACTTCAATGTAATCACTGCAGATGGATTCTTCTTCCCTGTTTACACAATTATCAATTACTGGATTGGTGCGGCTATCTCTGCATGCATTATTGCTGCGGTATATTGGTCAAATATGTACTGGACTGCGTACCTCCCCTGCACCTATAATACTATTTTCACAAACAAAGGAGAAAAGTATGATGTGAAACAAGTCCTTACTGATAACAACCTCGATAAAGAAAAGTACGAGGCCTACTCTCCGGCCTATTATGGGGCTGCCAGTTTGGTAAACTATGGAGTCCAGTTTGCGCTTTACACTTGTGCAATTGTTTGGTCACTTTTCTATGATGGTAAAGTGTGGATTAGAGCATGGTGCGACTTTTTCCGCAGTCTCATTGGTCGCGGCAAAACCGTCAAGGACTTCAACGACCCTTATAGTCGTATGATGGCCAAATACAAGGAGACACCACAGTGGTGGTTTATGGTGATTTTGTTGATTTCTATCGCTCTCAGTATTGTGTGTATCAAAATCTACCCCACCGGTGTACCTGTCTGGGGAATTTTCTTGGGGCTCGGTCTCAGTATCATTTTCCTCGTCCCCAATGGTCTTTTAATGGCAACTACCAACACCAGTATTAGTCTCAACGTTCTTACCGAGATTATCATTGGCTACGCAGCGCCTGGCAACGGTGTAGCAATGATGACCGTCAAGGTGTTTGGTGTGAACACACATTCTCAAGCCCTTCGGTTCCTGCAGGACCTCAAGTTTGGTCACTATACTAAAGTGCCGCCGAGATCATGCTTCAGAGTTCAGGTGATTGGTACCATTATCTGCGTGTTTGTGATTTTAGGTGTTTTCCAATGGCAGCTGGCCAATATCGAAGGACTGTGCACTCCTGCACTGCGCGAAACCACAAAATTTACCTGCCCTGGAGAGACGTCATATTTCTCGTCTTCGGTGGTGTTTGGTGTAATTGGCCCCAAACGTATTTTCGAGTCGCAGTATCCAATTCTCAAATGGTGTTTCCTTATCGGATGCTTTGTTCCCTTGCCATTCCTTGCATTCAAGTATGTGGTGGAGAGAAAGCAGTGGAGGAGGTTCAAGACATTTACCAAATATGCAGAGCCTACAATTCTTTTAATTGGAATGTACGAGTATATTGGCGCAAAAAACCTGTCGTACATTACGCCTACTCTCTATGTCAGCTTGTTTATGATGCTGTATGTGCGCAAACGGTTCTTGGCATGGTTCCAAAAGTATAGTTTCGTGACGGCTGGAGCGATTGACACAGGTATTGCCCTCAGTACAATCATAATTTTCTTTTCGGTGCAATACCATCCAAAAAAGCTAAAATGGTGGGGAACCACAGTGCAGTATGCTGGCATTGATGGTAAATACCTTCCGTTAAAGGACTTGCCAGAGAAAGGATACTTTGGCCCTGCGCCGGGAGAGTACTACTATTAAACAAAGCGAACATGCGATGCAAAAGAAGAAAAAAACAATTTTAAAGTGGACATTTTAATATCTAATGTAATGTATTTATGCAAGGGTATAAGCCCGATCTAAATTAATGCAGGAAGAAGCCAACGCAATAAATCCATGAGTTTTAATAGCCGTGCCAATGCTAAATTATACCATGTCTCTAGCACTTTTGCAGCGGTTGAACGGCGGTTGAACAGCTAACCCGATACTAGGCCGAGTCCCACCACCTGTCAGCATGAACTCCATCAACAAGACTCTAGGCCGTGTGCAAGCGCGCATTGCTGCTAAAGAGTACTATGAAGCACATCAGGCCGTTCGTACGCTAGTAGCCCGCTATGTGCGTCAACAAAAATGGGCAGAATCCGTTCATGTCCTCTATAGTTCTGCACTATTACTGGCGCAGGCAAAAGAGTATGGAAGTGTTTGCGATCTGTGCCTGTACATGTTGAGTGTTTACAAGGATGGCAATGTTGCTTGCGACAATCTCGCCAAGGGTCGCCTTGCTCAGGTGGTGGCGCAGATTCCGTCCTACGAGCCAGCACTGCGAGGTATTGCGCGTGCAGCAGAAGCGTGGATGAGCAAACTAGAAATCAAGGGAGGCGATCCAGATATTCACCACCTTTTTGGCTCAAAGTTTGCTCATGGCGAAGATTTCCTCGATGCAGAACACCATTTGCTTCTGGGCACCAAGGACAGCGCTGTTGCTCTTGCTGAGATGCACCGCCGCTGGGCAGCCGAGGACACAGAAGATCAGACACCGTTTTATTACTCCCGCGGTATTTTTGGGTACCTGAGCGTCTGCGACATGCGCAATGTCGCTGCATACCTGAGTGCGTGCCTCGAGCACTTTGAAACTACCGCTGTGGGTGATATCCAGGTTTCTGAAAAGTTCCCCCTCATGACTTTTTTGCAATTGCTAGTTGCTGCATGTGCGCGGCGCGAGCGTGCTCTTTATCACCCCATCCAAGAGAAATACAACCCACACCAGTATGCGCAATGGGCGGGGCCTCTAACACAAATTGAGGCAGACTACTTTGGAATTCAGCCGCAAAGAGAGATGAATCTGATGGATTTAATGGGTGGATTTTTCAAGTAGATACCTAAAATTATATCGTGAATATGTATAGGCAGGCAAAGTGGCTTTCCAGAGGTTACTGTTCACGTCGTTTGAGCTCCACGCGCATTTCATCAGTTAATGGCCCCATCTTGATAGCTGTGAAATAGTTTATGCTAAACATTAGCGCTTTCTTATCACCATTGATGGGGAACACACCACCAGATATCTTTTCAGGTAATTGGGCGAATCGCCTGGTAATCCCACCATACCCAAGCTCTCGGTGTAGCTCACTGAACAGAGACTGTAAGAAAATCCGGTTAGACGGCGTACTCGAATCAGGATCTATCCTAACATTTTCAAACACGTCCCATGGTAAACTATCTGAAGCAATCAAGTATCCACATAAGCTCCCCAAGTTGCGTATTTCCGGGGTGGACAAGTCTTCTAGAGTTTTATAAGTAGAGGTAAACTCTTCGACAAAAATCTGTTTCCATTCTTTGCCTGCTCGGCAAAGATGGTATCCTATTGACCCGAGGCCTCTACTATAAATTTTCTGTTGCTTGCAGGTTTCAAACAGCATCAGAGCTACCAGCGGTCGATTTCCAAGTCCTAAAAGCTTATGGCATGCCTCCTGTGTAGACAATGAAGACATAATTGCTAAATAGATTCTTTTCTTGAGAGCTGTCGAGGCAGCATGTGCGGGTTCTAGAGACGTTTGGGGCAAAGTGGTCGCTGTATGGGATCCTTCTTTGAACTCTTCTTCGCCGGATTCCTCCGATTTGTCCGTTTCATTCCCTGATTCATCCACTGATCCTAGTATTGCCGTTTTGATCTCATCGTACCGTTTCACCATATCCCTCCATTGCTCTGGAACCTTGAACTCTACCGTTTTCACTGTCAATTCCATGATATCATAGCTTCTGCCTGTCTTGTACTGGTCTACAACAATGTCCAGGGAATCCACTTCAGCGTAGGCACCTGCTCCTTGGCTGATATATTCAAAAGACTGGCGCGAGTCCCTCTGGAGATCTTTCCCCGCTATTGCCAATATACTGGCCAGCAGACGCCACTGTGAGCTTTTGTTTAAGCATAGCAGAATCTGGTATAGTGGATACGCGTCAATGGCCTTGAGTTTGTAGAGATGAGTGGTTATGAGAATGTATGCCTCATCATCATGCCCGCCAAACTGTCGTAACTCGCCTTGTGCGCGGGAAAGGATTTGTTCAATGATTTTGGCCCCAATTTCAGGTAACTGGCTGTTCACGATGGCGATCATATTGGCTGCAAGCTCAGGAGCAGCTAAATTTGCATAAAGAGGAATTAGGGGGTAAACATGTAGTAAATTAAGCTCAAAAAGTCTAAAACACAGCTCTTTTACGTTGAAAATTCTTACTCTGCTAAAAATACGCTCAAGGGTAGCACGCGCGCGACGCCATTCGACAAATGAGGCCTCCAGCTCAGTCATCCCGGATGGCGCTAGTGTTGGACCTGGATACACAAAACAAAGAGGGATTGATCCTCAGTGCGCTACAAAAAGTCGATAAATCACTGGATATTCTGCTAGTAAATTTTCCCACGAGTCTCAATGATGCCGAACTGCTAATCCGCCAATGCTATGCCTGTTGTCTTGCTAACCCCAAAGTGGATTGCACTGTGTATCCATCAATTCCTCAAAATCAAACTTGGTCAGTTGTTTACGCAAATTTTGAGGTTAGTGGTCGAAAAGTAGAGCCAATTGAGCCTGTGCCTTCCAGTCCCCACGCGCTTAAACCGGCGCACAACACGATATCCGCCACGACCAAACAGCTTGATACGGTTGCAGTGGGTGGCACATTTGATCATTTCCACTATGGCCACAAAATTCTCACCACAATCACTGGGCTTTGGTGCCGTAAGAAGATTATCGTTGGAGTTACTGGTTCTGAGCTGCTGAAAAACAAGAAGCATGCAGAGTTCCTCGAGAGCTTTGAGAAACGTAAACAGTCAGTTCTTGAGTTTTTGAATAAACTCTTTCCTCATCTTGAACCAGATATTTATGAAATAAATGATGTGTATGGTCCCACAGGCACTGTTGCCGAAATTGATGGGCTCGTTGTGAGCCAAGAGACTGCCAGTGGTGGCTCTGCTATTAATGAACTGCGTACATCTAAGGGGTGGAAGCCATTGCATGTATTTGAGGTGGGGCTAATTGATACCATCGATGGTACTGAAAAGATCAGCAGTACATTATTACGGGAGGCAGAAAAAATGGGCGTCCTTTAGTCCTAGATTTGAGGGAAGTATGGAATACAAGGTTAAAAATTATATATAGTCTAGCTTCCAAGCTGCGAGATCAACTCCAGAGACATCTCTGAGCACCACCGAATACGTTCTTTCTCTTTTTTCTTTGCATCTAAAAATGCAGCGCTAGCAAGCACTTGTGGTTGCACGTACTTTAAGCCTTGTAATACTGATGGTTCTTTTGTCATGGTGATTATCTTGGCGAGGATACGCGCATCACGAGACTGGCCACCCATGATATCACGCTGCTTGCCTTCGGCATTCTTACCAACTGCCTTGAACAAAAACACAAAGAAAACCTCAACAAAAACACGTACTACGTCATTTCCAGTCAAAAAATCTACAACTTTGAGGACATCCAGGGTCATTGTGTCTTGGGCAACAAGAGCTGCATAAAACCGCGCATAGTTCATGGCCTTGTGAATATCTCCTCCTGGACTATCCTGGAGTTGGTTAAGGTAGTCCCAGAGACTAAACTGGAATGATTTTCTCATGGTATGTTTAGTGCACTGTTTGGCAGCTACCAGTGCGTAATAGGGGTTATATGTCCTTTCGTTCGCAAGACAATGGAGCACAACGTGTGTAATCTCGCGGTCCTGCTTGTTCTTAAGCCTCAACTTATCGATACGCATGCAAGCATCCATGAAATCTTCAGCACCCATAATTGCAATGAAAATCGCTCTGCGCACATCAGTGTTGAGTCTCTGCTTGCGCGCGATTGCGAGCCAGTTGGGTTCGCTTTTGATGAAGCTGTCAACTTCTTTTTCATCATACTCTGGCTCTTTCAAGCGAGACTTGTCGATGCCGCCTCCACTATTGTAGGCAGCTCCCACGATCCACCATTTTCCGCGAGTTTCAATGTTGCGAATATCATCTAGAGTTACCTGAAGAGGTTCAGATGCAACACCTTTGACACCTCCAAGAAATTTACGCATCCGTTGGTGCAATGTGTGAAGCTGTTCATTGGTAGTCTTGTGTCTGTTATTCTTTAAGTTCATGATCGACTCCACAAGGATCTTGTTTCGTACTGTCATCTTCTCCTTGTCCACGCTACTCAACTTCGTCTGAAGCTCAATAATTATATCCTTGAGGCCAGCAGGGTCATCTGTACGGATCTGGGATCCACATGTGCGAACCACCAGTAGTAAGAGTTCAGTGTTGGTCTCTGTAATTTCAATCAGAAATTCGCGAATCAAGTCATAGATTAATTTGGAGCTAACCATCCCTAGTGCATAACAGCCCATAATAAGCATAAGAACATTAGTTGCATCTTTATTTCGCTCGTGGCGGCTGTAATGCTTGAAAAACTCTTGCACAATATCCTGAATAAATTGTGCGCCGAAATTAACACCAACTGTACGATACAGCGCTGTTACTAGCCCACTATGAACCACCAAAAATGACTCCTGTAGTGTGCCCTGGGCCACGACACTTTCAAGTACTATTTGAGTGATTAAGGATCCCACAAGGTGCTTTGGATTGGACTCAAACAAGTTCTCAATTTCATTAATGATAGCGCCAATGTTGGCTTCAGTCAGCTTATTTGAGATACCCTTGAGCTGTCGTCTAAGTTTGATTGTCTCCTCTGTTTCAACTGGCTGTTGCTCCAACAGCTTTCGTTTTGATGGTGGAACATATTTAGCCTGGTTCTTAACAGCAGGAAGAAACGGATTTTCTTTCTGGGGTTTCGCTCTTTGCGGGTTTTCTTTTTGGGGTTTCTCCTTCGATTTCTCAAGTTCGAGCTCAGGATCCTTGATACCCGCCTTTTTAGCTTTGAGAGCCTTGAGAGCAGCCCATGTTTCGTCCTCGTCCATGTTATCATCAAGGCTTTCTTCTTCTGAATCAAAGTCATCGGAATCGTCTTCTTCTGAGCTGTCACTTTGATTATTCTGGTTATCACGCCCATTGACTTTCTCTTTTTTAGCCTTGAGCGCCTTCAGTGCAGCCCAAGTTTCGTCTTCGTCCATATTATCATCGACAGACTCCTGTTCACTGTCAAAATCACTATCTGAAGCATTATCATCTTCTTCTTCCACGTTACTAGCTTCCTTTTTGGGTTTGGAGTTTGCTTTATGCTTAGCGAGTAGAGCCATGGTTTCTTCTGCAGTCATTGGCTCTTCGTCTCCATCGCTATTACTGTCAAAATCACCTTCACTGAGGCTATCGTCTGTCCAAGGGTTTTCGATAAAGGGCTCACTATCGGAATCCTCGGCATCGTCTTCTCTGGTGGCATCCTTTTCGGATCTCTCGTCTCCGCTGAGATCGGTATTGTCAGTGAAATCAGATTCCGTGAGCGTGTCATCCTTACCCCACGGGTTCTCGATAAACGGCTCGCTATCAGATTCACTGTCCAATCTATCCGTGGGGATATCATCTTTGGAATTGACTTTGTTTGTAGTTTTACTGGTCTTTGAACTTTTTCTCGGGGGTTCGACATCGGACTCAGACTCAGACTCACTGTCAAAATCACCTTCACTCAAAGTATCATCTTTGCCCCAAGGATTTTCAATGAAGGGTTCACTATCAGAATCAGAATCAGAGCCAGAGGGTACCTCCTCAGGTTTCCCGGTGCCATGCGAGTTTTGATTATCAGATTCACCATTACTGAAATGATCAAAGTCTAAATCTCCTAGTAGATCTTCAAGGCCATCGTTTTCGGTGTGTTTGAGCTTAAGACTCTTTTGGCCCAACATTTTGGCGTAATATTTGGCGTCTTGTTCATCTTTTGCCATTTGTTCGAGCTCTGCAGCACTTCTAAATTTAGAATAATCTTCTTTTGGCGCTGGTTTAGCCTGCTTTGCTGCCTTTTGTGGGGCTTTACTGGGCAGCTGGCGTTTTTTAGTTTTGAGAGCCTTTAGCGCAGCCCAAGTTTCGTTTTCGCTCATGTTCTCGTCCAATTCCTCTTCTTGATCGCCATCGACCTGAACTCTTGTCGATTTTTTATTTTTCGAGGCCGTTGGCGTTATTTCAGTGAGATTTCCCTGTTCTCGTTCACGTGACTTTGACGTCTTGCCTCTTTTGGCGAGCCTTTCAGCTTTACGCCGGTCTTTACGACTCACTTTCCTACTCAAATTATTATGGGTTTTGTTCCATTCGTCTTTATCGCCCGCATTTACTTGATCAAGGATCCCTCTCGGGAGCATCAGTTTCCTCGCCATAATATAAAGCTAAAAAAAGGCTGACAAAGATGAAGGTAGAGTGCGGCTACAGTGAACTCTTAAAGCACCCTGATAGAGTGTGTCCAGGAGTAGGTTGTTATTATGAAAAGCCCACAAACATAAAAATGATGCGCAAGTAAGCTGACCCGTAAATTATGCGATGAGAAATCACTTGATAGACTAGCCAAGTTGTATTGTACCTTGTTCATGGTATTCGCCTAATTTCGCTATCAACGCCCAGCAGATATCCGCACCGCCTCGTGAGAATAGTCGATTCTGTGAGAAATTGGTTCATCCACAAAGGGTCGAGGTACCCAGCCGATTGACTTGATTCTGTGAGCCATGTGGCTGTGATCCCGGTTCATGGGCATCTAGTGAGGCAACTCCCTCGCTATGTGCCTGATAACCCCAAGTAGCTATTAAATAGATGCGTCAGGGGTCGGTGGGGCTCACCTTCTCGGATCTGTTTGGCGTTAGATTGAAACATATTTCTCGATTTGGGTGTTAAATTAGGAAGATTTGGGACGGAAGGCTACGGATCCGCCTTGTGTGATACATGTTTTTCCATGGCGCGTCGAGTGAATGTCAAAAAGACTAGTGTGCGTGACAAACCAGACTAGAACTTCTTAACCTGTAACCCCTTATCGATAGGGCTCTAGATAAAGACAGAGTAGCAAAATAGAATAAATTGCATCGAGTAGGACAGAAGATAACCAGACGGTCTTGAGAAAGAGTAAATTAAACGGGGTATGACAGAAAATCACCGTGTGGTCTCGACACGGAGAAGATACGGAGCCAGAACTGACGACCAGGGGAAACTTGACAGAATAAAAACGACGAATAGAGAAGACTCGACACAGAATAAGAAACCAGGGGGAACTCAAGACAGAACAAAAACGACGCCAGGGGAGACTCGAGACAGACGAGGATACCAGAAGGACTCGAGTCAGAAGAAAACGACAACCAACGACAACCAGGGGAGACTCGAGTCAGAAGAGGAAACCAGAAGAACTCGATACAGAACAGGAAACCAGGGCGGCTTCGAGACAAACTGAACTGGTCAAACTGGACTGGCAAGGAGACAACTGGAGAGGCGTATACCGAACGCCTGGCAGTGGTCTAAAGGTGGGCCTGTTGTCTATGGCCTCGAGACACTGTGTTCAGGACAGAGTAGTAGTGGACAACCAACGGATCCCGAGGTAGAGTAGGTCAGGTAGGACCTAATGACCTCGAGATAGAGTGGTCAAACCATAGTTAGAGTAGGGAACTAGAAGGGCTCTCGCCGCATGAGCCTCGGTGATGGTTGGTCACGTCAAAATGAACCGGAAGGGTGATACATATATGAGAGCCTTAGTGACGAAAAGTGGCCCTTACTATGCCCTCAATACAGGTAGCTTGAGGTGTCTCGATGATGTTGGTGGTAGATCGGCATCACCAATTGGGTGATCGCATTGGTGTCGAAGGTGCTGTCCTAGTTGTATCCGCCAGTTATTGTTGAGATCCCCTTACATCTATCGCGCCATTCGGTAAGCCACTGGATCTCATTGAAGAAACTCTTTGTGCAGCCTGTGAACTTTAAATGTCCTGCCCTTCACGGTTTCAGCGCTGGGATCCCATCTGATCGTCTTTGCTGGTATAATTATGTCCGAGAATATGGTAGGAAGTTAAGTTATACGTGCTGTTACTACATATATATAATGTTGTTCAACATCTACTAGGTCATGTGGCGTGTGGTACTGCAGTCGCGTATGTGTCGATAATGCATATCCACATGGCCTGCAGCATGAAATCAACCATAGAGTAGGACGTCGGAGCATTTTGGACTAATATCACTTTCACGCAAAAATACTACCCTTCTAGATGCTGTGAAGACCGGTGGGGCTGAGCCAACAACAAGGGTCCCGCCGTACACAGGGGGATCTGGTCTTATTCTCTTTTTTATTTCTGCGCTTTCTCGTATAAAGAAAATCCCGCTCGTCAGGTAATGAGTATACTCGAGAAAGCCAGATGCAGTAGGTGCGCACACGCTGCTTGTGGCAGTAATGATTGAAAGGGAAGATAGATTTCTGAGCGCTGAGGCAAATTTTAGAGTACTCAAAGGATCCTCTTGTCGCAACTGCTCCCGTACGGAAGGGAAAGAGGTCTCTGTTATGCGTCTTTTCAAAATCAAGTGAGTAAATGTTCGCGTTGGTGCACCCGCGATCAATACATGCAAATGAATTAGTGCATCTATTACAGTAGTAGTATTTTGAATGATTCGCTTGATAGTAACCTTCACCGGGTATAGGGTGTCATTTGTTTAAACAATGGTAGGTGCATATGATGTGTCAGCATGAATTATCTTTAATTCTTGGAGTATATATACTGCACGCTCTTGCTTCAACATTGATGTAGGTCATTGCTAAATTATTTACGTTACTCAATTCGTAATAGATGCAGATCGTGAAGCGTTCAAGCAATAAGGTTTGACAGAAGATCGGCGTCCATGAGTAGTGGGTGAGAGCCAAGCTCTCAAAGAGCAGGGTATGGAAGCCGAGCGATACAAGCACATGGTGATGAAACGCATATTGAATTCTCTACTATAATTGTGATATAACTGGGATCAGGTAAGCATAAGATCCCCTGAAAGTTGACTCGGAGACACACTAAGATCATATTTTTATCGATTATATTGCTTCGTCATTTTATCGATAAGCCTAACTGTTGATGAGCACGCTGTCAGCATTAACGTCGATGTAATCGCATTTATTAGGGTAACCTTACGTAATTTTATTCACTTGGTGACTTACTGACACACGCGAACTTATTAGAATCTAGGTCCAGTAAGGTTATTACTATATGAAGTATTTTCACTGTATAATCATTTGGTCATGTGAGATATCAAGCTCTCACTCAACAGAACTTGGTCCTTAGAGTCACATAATATTGAGCTATATGAATTTATATTCTTCAAATTATGAAACTGCGCATATCTTATCAAACTAATTGAATTAAAATCAACTAAATCCAAACCATGACCGCAGAGCCGAGCAGAGATGTGGGAAGGAGAGCTGATTCAATGCAATCAGATAGGTTTGCACGAAGTAATTAGGACGGTTATTGGTAATTTACTAACCTTGAAGTACCCATAGCATGGTGTTTATACCCTAGTCTAGGGTCATGTCCGATTCATCTCACAGAAATCCCTTGCGATTTGTTATGCCGGGCTCCACAAGCAAGTAGTATCAATAGATAAACCATTATACAACTAAGCCATGTGTGGAGATTTTTTGAGGATCACAAATCCTCAAGCGATCCTGCAAATAGCGTCCCACACCCTTGTTCAGAGGCAAGGCATCAGTTACTCAAGAATCGAAGTAATAGGATCTGCTAATTCTTATGTAGCGCGATCTCAGGTAACAGCCAGTACTTTGAGACAAAAATCCACAAAGCCCTATCGATCAAAGCAAAAACTACTCTGCCGGTATCCACAAATGTCTCATTTGTCGCCCCGAGATGGTTGTGAAAAGAGTGGATTTAATAAACTTTGGCATTTTCAACATGCCTGAAACATTTTGAATAGTTAATTCCCGCGATTTGACTCGTTTTGCTATTTTGTATCCTGTGTATTCCAGGTAGTTTGTACAACTAAGCAGTCCAAATTATACACTATAAGCAGTGGAGGTAGTTAGCCATTTCAAAAAACCTCTATAGATACGACATACACCAATGGTTTTGCTCGCACAATCATTTCGAGAGCCCAACTAAACAGACATTGAGATAATATGGGAGCTACAAATATCACGAGGAATCGCGAACTATTTAATAACAATCGATTGCTGTGGGTACCCTATGCGACGACGATCAGGGTGATCGAGCCCAATTGCATCGCCATCGGCGATCATATCATAAATATTCTCATCACCTGCTAGCAGCGTGCTAGTACCACTCTGAGACTCGTGAGTAATTTTAACCTTCTCAAAGGTTTTACCGTATAATCCAGTCATCTTTTGCAAAATCTCTTTAAATTCGCTAAATGTTTGGTTTGGAGCAAGCAGAATCTGGAACGGAGTACCATGTGTACGGCGTGGATCCCGCGAATAGTGGAAAACATTCGCATGCTTGAGAGGCTGCTCTTCATTTATATTTTTGAACGATAGCTCAGATTCGTATGACGGTATAGTGCTCACATAGACATCGTTACGATATGCCAAGGTATCGCGCACCTTCAACCCATCAAGGTCATTTACGTGGCGCAAATCAGGGCTGCCCCATAGGCGTATTGGCTGATCTGTAGAACCCCCGATATCATTCAAGTGTTCTTCGATAACTTGTCGCAGGGGCAAGTCCAGTTTAACAAGTGTACTTGCGGGCTCAACGTTATCACTAACGGTCCCATCAGGGTACCAATAAATAAAAATCTTCACAAGCTGTTCGTGATCTGCAAGAGGCTTGTCGAGTACCTCATATATCAGGTTGCAAATACGGTCGCCTTCCATACAGTTTCGCCAAAGATCGGGCAAGTTAGAGCCATCAGATTTGAGAGCAGGGCGAACAATCCATCGCCCAGGGTAATTGTTGCTGGTACGCGTATAGACATATGGACTCAGCAGTAGATTTTCGCCAGGGACTCCCGCCATATCAGCAATTTTAGCGCATATCTGGTGATAGCTTTCACTAGTAGATACGACGACTTTGAATTGTCCACAATTATTGACTTCATCATCCTCGGAGGCATTGAAAGCGCTGGCAGGATAGCACTCAAGTGTCATTTTGTTCATCAGATCATGGTAATAGTTATGAATCGTATTGTTGGTGCTCTTGTCCACCACAATAATACATCCAGAGGTATTGTGCGGGTCCTGGTAGAGTCTGGGCTTAGACTCATAAGGCATGAGCACACCGCGCTGTTCAAAATAGACAGGAGCGCCATTGCCGATATCCATTGCAGTTGCATGTTTGTCAATCCATTTAGATCCATATAGCACAAGCTTGGAACCATCAAACTCCTTGTAAAATACAAGGTTTTGAGTTTCAGGGTCTCCAGGCTTCTCCTCTACCCATAGCTGCGGCATGTTAGTACTCCCCCATGCCATCAGCTGATCAGCCTGGCTGCTCAGATGGCGTTCACCGATATACGTAATATTGATACTGGCGCCATTATCAAGCACTGTAGCTAGCCAGATGCTGGAGATAGATTCGAGGCCAAGATAGCTTTGGATTGCTGGGATGCCATCTTTGATAGACAAACCACGACGCAACCGCGCAATATCCGTAATCTCGCGCAACGGAGGCAGGATTCCCAGATCATCGTGACCGGCAATGAACGTGTTCGAGAGTAGCCGCACAGCAAGCGTTTGTTGCTGCTCTATCCTCTCCAGTCTTAGTTCTTCATCTTGACGCTGTTGTTTCTCAACTCGTTCCTGAATGCATTTCGGGATCTCAATTGGTTTATCCTTGGCCAACACAAAGTCCACTTTTCTTCTCTGAATATATACCAGCATATAGGCACTAGTAATGCGACCAGTACCACCAAAATTCTCCTCCTGTACCTCATGCTCAGTGGCTCTGGTCACGCGGTCGTCATCAAATTTAAACCAATCACTATCGGTGTCTGGCTTGAGAAGAGCATAGTAATGCCCCACATTGAGGTCTCCAGAGTGAACTAATACGCCATAGAGATCGTAAATATATTGATTGCTTGTTGTTTCGTCTGATTTCACCACGTATTTGCTCAAATCAAGCTCCATGGGGAATTCATAGTGGTCATTAATTTTGACTTCCATATCATGCATGAAGTCATAGTCGTAGCGCTTTAATTGAAGATGCAATACTGGGGGCAGCTTCTCGAAAATAACACCCTTTTCAGCATCTTGGAGTCCAAATTCGCTACTAGAATACTGATTTTCTCCATTCAACATTTCCACTGCCACATAATTGTCGAACGAGTCGTAGACGTTACGCATGCCCTTGACATTGAGTTGAATATCCCAAAAGTCCTCAACGCGGGTAGACTCAAAGTCTACATTCACGCACCTGATGTATGAGCGCATTTGGCCCACAAAGATATTGTTGAGAAACCCCTCAAGCTCTGTACCTTTGAGCCGCCCTTCTAGTTTATCCATTAAAACGCGATTCAACTCTTGAACATCATGTTGAGTGAATGCATCGCTAGTGTCCCATCCAAACGAGCAAGTTAGTGGCAGGGTAGAGACAGGGTAGGGTGATTTTTCGAGCAAATAAAACAATGATTGCAGTGATCCTGTTACACCATCATCATCATCTGGTATCCTGTATACTGTTTGACGGAAAATCTTTGTAAAGAAAAGGCTCTGGAGCAGCGAGTTGAGGTAGCAGGTAGCGCCTTGGTTCATGAGGCCTACGAGACCTGTCTGGGCACGTGAATCATAGGTACTAAAATCTTCCATCCATAAAATTCCTGTCGGGTCCTTAACTACTCGTAGAATGAGCGTCAAGTTTGTGCTATCGTTGGCAATCAGGGGCTTGCCGGTTTCGGACGCAGATAAGGCGCTCCGCAGATCAGTAAATGCGCGGTAACCCCAGTCAGTGGTTGCTCTTGTGTAACGCTTAATTACGCGCTGCTGTACATGAGTTTCCGGATCCTCTGGGTTATGCAATATCAGATTAAATTCAACGCACACATCTGCGGGGTTTTCGTGTGGCACCCGTTTGAGGAAAAGAGAAATTGAACTCCGACATCCCTCACTTCCTTGCGGAAATAATACTACACGCCACTGATGGCCGCCTAGTTCGATAGGGGGGCTTTCGACCTGCGACGGAAGCTCTTGCCAATTATTGATCCGCCAGGTGATGATGGCTTCCTGATCAATTTCCAAGTTGGAGCCAATTTCAGACGGGAACTGTTCGCTCAAGTACGCCCGAAGTTGTTGGTCTTCAATCAATTGCTCCATGTGAACTTGACTAACGCGGCAACGGGTCTACGGGTCGAGTTACGTGGAGGTTGGTACAGGTAGCTTTTAGAGTGCGTCTTGCAATGTGTTTTTGAATGTAAAAGAGGATTTAGAGTGGATTAAGAAATCAAGCGATTTATCAGTTCATTTCTCATATATGATTTAAAGTTATGAATTAGGTTGCCAACAGTTTAGGTTTGTGGTTCAGCTTTGTGACCGTTTCTCAAACTGACTGTTGTGTGTTGAGCTGGAATGTCGTATGAGCCACCACTAGGCAGTATATAAAATATCCCAATGTATACCTTCCTACGTTGTGCTTCCTCTTCGTTGGTACGATCACGTGATGGAAATTAATTTGTAATGGTTGTCTGTACAAGCCTTGGAAAAAAAAAATAAAGGTAATCTACCGCACTAATATCCAAAATGAGCATCAAAATCGGTACCCACAGTGGCCATTTCCACGCAGATGAGGCTCTAGCAGTCTACATGCTTAAACTTCTGCCTGAATTCGCTAATGCCCAAGTAGTTCGTACCCGTAACGAAGAAAAGCTTAACGAGTGTGATATCGTTGTAGATGTTGGCGGTCGCTATGAGCCGCCTAAGTACTTTGACCACCATCAGCGCGAATTCAACACCACCTTTGGAGAGGAGTACAAGGTCACTAAACTCAGCTCTGCAGGTCTCATTTACAAGCATTTTGGCCATAAAGTCGTTGCCCAGATTATCGGCGCCAAAGCTGAGGATAAAGTGGTTGAGGCAATTTACCCGAAGATCTATAAGTCGTTTGTGGAAGCCGTTGATGGCTACGATAATGGTGTCGACCCTTACGGAGACGAGGTCGAGCCCAAGTTCAAGACTTATTCCAATACTTTACGCGCTGTTGTTGCCAATCTTAATCCTCTCTGGACAGAGGACAGCAGCGACGAGGTATGTGATAAGAAGTTTGTCGAGGCATCAAAGTTAATGGGTACTGCATTCGAGGCCGAGGTTCGTAGTAAAGGACTGGGTTGGTACCCTGCCCGTGACGCTGTCGTTTCTGCGTTTGAAAAACGTAAAGAGTACGACCCCAAGGGACGTATCCTGGTCTTTGACACCTATGTTCCCTGGAGTGGCCATATTTATGAACTTGAAAAAGAATACCAAGAGATAACCTACGTCTTGTATCCAACAGCTGACTCTGTGCGTATTCAGGCTGTCCCTGTTTCTCAGGGTTCTTTTGAAAGTCGCAAAGCGCTTCCTGAAGCGTGGAGAGGTCTTCGTGATGCCCAGCTTAGCGAGGCTACTGGTGTCGATGGTGGTGTGTTTGTTCATGCGGCTGGATTCATTTGTGGCAACAAAACTCTTGAAGGTGCACTCGAGATGACTCGCAAAGCGCTTGATGCTTAAATGATTGATATATTGCCCAAGATTGGATGTATAAATATGTAGTTAATTAAAGAAAGTTAGTTGACGATGCAGTTGTAACTTATTTCTTGTCTTTGCACTTGTCGCACTCGCCAGAGCTGGAGCCAGAGCTAGAGCCAGAGCTGGAGCCAGAGTTACCACCCTTGCCATCACCTCCAGCTCCGCCAGCACCGTTACCACCATTGCCAGATCCATTGGCATCACCACCAGTGCCAGAGCCACCAGCACCGCCAGCGCCGGAACCGCCGTTACCAGATCCGTTGGCGTTACCACCAGTGCCAGAGCCACCAGCACCGCCAGTACCGTTTCCACCGTTGCCAGATCCAGAGCTAGAGCTAGATCCAGAGCCAGAGCCAGAGCCAGAACCAGAGCCAGAGCCAGAGCCAGAGCCAGAGCCAGAGTTAGAGCCGGAATCGCAGCTGCCAGCGACAGTAGTGGTAGCAACTTGAGTGACAGTGACAGTAGGGGCATCGCAGGCAGCAGTAACAGTTACAGTGACAACGGAGCCTCCAGAACCAGAACCAGAACCAGAACCAGAACCAGAACCAGAACCAGAACCAGAACCTCCAGAACCAGAACCAGAGTTAGAGCCACTGGAACCAGAGCTAGAACCGCCAGAGCCAGAGCCAGAGCCAGAGCCACCAGAGCCACAGTTGCCGCCTTTGCAGGGTGATACCTTGCCGCAACCGCCTGTCCAGCACTTTACTGACCAGTTGTCAGGCAAAGCGAGAGCCTGGGCGAGAGCGATGTTGAGGAGAATGGTAGAGAATTGCATTGGAAGCAGATGGTGATAATTCTTCGAGGTAAATCCCCTTTATATAGGGGTTTTCTGGGTACTGTGATGAAACTATAGGCTGTGTGACACAGGCAGCGGCTAGAATATGTTTAAAATGATCTAGCTCATTCTTTTGAGCTTGTGCTATTGGTCTCTCGAAAGCTGAAATAAAGACACTACTCTTGGCCGTAGATAAGCTTTCCATGGATGATACAATCACTCTGAAAGCAACTCTGTGCCCGTTAAGAAAGCTTTTCACCGCTCCAGGCATGTACATTCGAGATCCTCGAGCCTAAAGGGTCTATCTATAAGCATGTTTTAGCCCTGCCGAAAATCAATATCACAATGGGTCTTGGTGCAAAAGTATTAGAAGCTCAAACTCTTCTATAAATTAGCATCCAGCTATGAAGTTTCGCATGTGCTGGATCCTCGCGTGTAACGTCCGCTATATGCTGTATCAATGTGGCTAATTTTCATTTTGCGTTGGGCAGTTAGGTGTCAGATTACCGGGTTTCAGTACTAACAAGTACTTGGTGCGACTAAGACGAGCGCCTTAGACGCTGGGGTGGGAATGCTCGGGAAAGCAGGATAAATTGGTCAAATACCAACAGAACCTGTAATAGAATGCATAACAACTGCTGGTGGAGGAGTTCGATTCTGTATGTTCTTTGCGCGTCATAATGTGAGTGTTGAAGTCTCAAGACAAGGAGATTTACAGACCTGCGTCTGGCACTCCCTGCTGTAGTGCACAAGAGCAGAGTATACAGGCAATAAACACCAGCACAAAAATATTGAAATGGGATTGTATCACAAATTGACAGACCAATGGTCTACTAATGATATTAGTGGACTGTTTCCTCTTAGTATCGGTTTGCACCTATTTTTCCTTGGGCATCGTAATAATGGCATCAGCGTTTAAAAGTTACAATCTAGATATAAGCTACATAATCATAGTGTATTCCATTGCTCGAATATAAACTAAATCTGTAATATAAGCTTCCCCAACGTCTACATTTTAATCTATGCGCGTAGCGATACAAAACTTGCTCAACGCGGATTGTAGAGGTGTCGCAGCCACTGCTTTTGTGATACGCCAATATAGCATCGACAAATAGCTAAACACTCGAATAGAATAGAAGGTTTTCTCACTGAGACTGTGAGACAATGCAACAGCTTCAACTACAACTAAAAGGTCCGTTAGCTAAAACAATGGTGTTTTAGGTCACCTCACACAGCATTTTTGGCCTATCGTTTCTTGGTAAGTTCAGGCGTGTACGTATTTCTGAGCGATCACACTTACCATACCGCACCCCGCAGTGGCGGTACCAACTTGTGGGTAGTCCTTAAAGTCCAGTTGCTCGTCTAATCGGGAAGGTGCATAAGTAGGTATTATAATGCGGGGTAAATTCGAAACAATACAACACCACGCTAGATCATAAGTGCGACGGCAGATATATTTACCAGTGTTTCCAAAGGCTTATATCTATAGTATATAATGAGCTATAAGGTAAGCGATAAACATTTTCTTCATGAAGTGTAAAGGCGCGCCTCACATTAATCACGCATGTAATTTAGGGGTTGATTACTCAACGCTCCCCATTATGTGAGTAATAAGTTCCAGAATAAGATACAAAAATAGGGTGATAGTGATTTTCCCTCCTTTTTTTTCGGAATTTGCGGATAATTTATTTGGTGGTATGATTTATATGCGCAAAAACTCAAGTATGTAATTACTAACCCCACTTTATGATTCGATCGTCCTGATCTTACCCCACACAAGCTCGCATATCTGCAATCATATGCATGATCTTCATGCAACTAGTATATAAGCGACAGTGGTTTCCTGTTTTCCCCAAGATATGTCAATATACAGCGCAGACGACGCGGAAAAGGCGCAAACAAATGTTTCACATGATGAAAAGCCCCCTCTTGACCGTCACTATGTGGTTATTGGCAATACCAAAGTGCCACTTGCCGACGTAATGGAAGCGTTTGGTGGTACGCTGAACCCAGGTCGTGCTATCAAATCTAAATATGGCTTTGCAAACCCCTCGCCGCTCGGCCTGTGTGGCTTCGCGTTGACTACGTTTGTACTCTCTGTAGTGAACATGAAAGGTCTTGGGCTAAAGAGCCCAGCAATACTTATAGGATTGGCGTATTTCTATGGAGGGTTTGCCCAATTCTGCGCTGGAATGTGGGAGATTGCAATTGGAAATACTTTTGGTGCCACAGCCCTAACATCTTATGGAGCGTTTTGGATGGCATGGGCAGTGATTGAAACTGGTGCATTTGGAATTGCTGAAGCATACGCAGATGATCCTGGTGCGCTTGGCAATGCAGTGGGATTCTTCCTTGTAGGCTGGCTTATCTTTTCGTTTGGGTTAACATTGTGCACGCTCAAGTCTACTGTAGCGTTCTTTGCTACATTTTTCTTTCTGGATATTACCTTTATATTGCTTGCTGTAGGCAACTTTACCGGCTCGTCCAAAGTTATGACTGCCGGCGGTGCTTTCAGTATGGTCACCTCTATCCTCGCCTGGTATGTTGCCTATGCTGGTGTTGCTACAAAGGAGAACTCCTACCTTGTACCTCAGCCGCTTTATATGCCTGGGAGCGATGCTCGTAAAGACAAAATTAGATAAATTATTTAGCGGCAGCAACTTGGAACGTGATTCTAGTGTAGCATCTTGATTCCTATGTGAATGCCCACCCAGTGCATATGTTCGATTATTTGATGTTATACCTGGTTATTTCCCATATATTTTTCTTCATCCTTGTATCTAACACAGTTGTTGATATTTTTTATCAAATACAACTAGGTTCAAATTCTACGCTTTGATTGTCCAAAGTGTGGCCGAAGGAGA
Organism: Wickerhamiella cacticola; assembly: GCA_030564425.1. Lineage (NCBI taxonomy): Eukaryota > Fungi > Ascomycota > Dipodascomycetes > Dipodascales > Trichomonascaceae > Wickerhamiella > Wickerhamiella cacticola. The sequence goes on along the minus strand of JAJLUX010000020.1, from coordinate 3,390 downwards.
AACTTCTAAGATAGATCTTGGTCGTTTCGCCCTCCGTTCTATGGTCATATAGAGAGTCAGGAAATGATTCCCGCTCATTGTAGTGTTTGTCTCGCTAAACGAATACTGCTAATCAGTCGTGGTTTTCGAATGAAGATTTTACCTTAGCTTATCGTAAAACTAGAAACCCCTGCCATGTAAGACACATGGACAATACCTGGTGGTACAGAACATCATTAAAACAGTGTGTCGAAACACGCGGGGACATTCTGACTTGTGTCTTGCTCTTTGAAAAATTACTCAATGTGAGGCTATTGAAAACACCATCAGTCTAAGTTACGGGCCATAGCTCTAGTAGGACGTAATCGTCCCATGATTTGCCGCCACTTACCGAGCTACCAATATTTTATGCGTGTTACACGTCCGTTTTGGGAAGCCGCCTATTTACATAGTATCAGAGACCTCGTAAAATTCTGTGGATATATTTTCCGAGTTGTTAGTCTCGAAGGTGATCCTGAGATGCGGCGGAGCTGTCTCCTACGTGAGCTAAACTCTGAGGTGATCTAAGGTGATCTCGCTGAGCGTAACAAAGCCGTTTCCTTCTCTCCTATATTCTGTGTTAACCTCTGAGCCAATTTCTGCGGTAATCTCTGTCTCCTAATCTGCAGTAAAACATGACTCTGGAGGCCATCTTTAAAAACGCACTAGACGCTAACCTCCGGGACCCCCCAAGGCGGTCAGGATGCTCCGGTGCTTCGGACCCCCTTCAATTACCCATCAAGCCTATAAGCTATGCGGCTGATCCACTTGCCCTACAGCCTACCCATCTGAGGTCATCTCTGGACCGTTGCCCGCTGTCCGCTGCCAGCTACCCTGACCTACATCAAACACCTACAATACTTTAGTGGCTCATGTCCATGCTTTCACCGGATATGGCATGGCGTGGGGATAAGTCTAAGCGGTGCTTTAGGCTGTGGAGAAAACCGTTTTTTCAGGCCCAAACTCTAGCTCTGAATGGCTCAGTATGCTTGTCGTTTTAGTTATCTGTGTTGAGGTTTGCGCAGTTGGAAAGTTTTTTTAAGCTTGCAATCTTTTGATTCATATTACTGTGACGTTACCATGGACCATACCATTACCTGTGGTACCCTCAGGGAGATCAAATAAACAGTGATCTTGCTTTGGGCTGACTGCTGGATGCGGAACTGAGCTCGCCACTCGGCTAATCAGCGGGCTGCGCTGGCTATTCTACTTCTATTTGATGTCACTAACTACTATGGCTACATCCTCGATCATGTTTGTGAGATTCTGCAGAACCCAGATGACAGCTTCAAAGTGAGCCATACTCTTATCAAGCTCATTTACCAGTCGCTCATTCTCTCATTTAGCAGCGAAAATGATGACCTTTGGCAAAAGTAACCCCAGAGGGTGTACTCGGTGATGGGGGAAGCGCCCTGGATACGGGAAGTGTCGACCTCGAGCCAGTACCACTTGCGCAAAATGCCGTATTCTTTGGTACCAGCAAGAATAGTAAAAAACTACAGCAGCATAGCTACTTGGTATGATGCTGAGAGCCCTGGCATTCATACTACAGTGTGCAATGGACCCAGTTCGAAGAAACATCCTTCATTTCATGATGACAGCTGGATTTAATGGACATAGTGATCTACCTATATTGAGAGCTCGAACAGGTAAGTTATTACTCTGTAGTACGAAGCCTTTTTGAGCATCGCTAGCCTTACCCAAGTCATAAGTGGAAACAAACTCAACTCGTGAGCCTTTCCGACTGATTTATATTTCTGTATCTCATTGCGAAGCTTCTTGCTAGTCTCTAGCTCTCAGAAGTATCATATTGAGCAAATGTGTCTTGAGCTATCTCCAAATGCTGCATCGTAAGTTTGGGCAACTAAATATGTTATGGCGCGCACCGTCTTGTTGGTAATAGCAGGGCTGAAAGCGGCAAGTACCCCATACTAACTTCGTCAAAACTAGCAGAATTACACGGGAGATCATCTGGCTACATTTAATTGTTTTGTTCGTCCCAGCCAAAGTGGGAGGCTTGATTGATATTCTAGTGACAAGCCCAGATATATATATTTTTGTTTGTGTAGGGTTGCTAGGCCTATTGGTTTTGATGCCCATAAATTATATCACGGTTGTTACCCGGATGATTTGCTAGTTTAACTGCTCTAAATATCATATATATTGTATTCACTAGTCAATGATAGCTCATGTATGTCTTCCGCATATCCAACTAAATGTAACTAGACTTGTATAACTTGCTATTCAATAATGTAGAGTCTTTCAGGTATTTCAGCTCATAACTAGCTATATATAAGAGTTGCCTAGGTCTATAGAGCTATAGTTAGGAAAGCAAAAAGAACCTTTTTAGAACCGGAGTCGGAACCAGAACAAGAACCAGAATCGGAACCGGAACCGGAACCGGAACCGGAACCAGAACCAGAACCAGAATCGGAACCAGAACAAGAACCAGAACCAGCACCACAACCAGCACCACAACCACAACCACAACCAGAATCGGAACCGCACCAGAGGCAGAGCCAGAGCCAGAGCCGCACCAGAACCGGAACCAGGAGCCAGGAACCAGAACCAGAACCAGAACCAGAACCAGAACTAAATCTGGGGAACAAATATAATAAAACAAACCTCACCAAAGCAAACCCGGGCGCCTATATGGATATTGTAGACGCCTTTAGATATTTTAGTTCATATACTGAGCTATATATGTGGACTAATACCTGATATAGTGCCGTAGTTGACCAAAAGAATGAACCCTTACCATATCTGGAACCAGAGCCACAACCGAAACAAAACCAAAACCAAAACCAGAGCTACCGGGATCACGTTGAGCGAGCTCACCACCAAGGTAGACAGAGCTCCTACCGAGAACAAAGCACTGAAGAAAGCTCTGCCGGAACTGCAGAAAAAGCACGTCCAACTAAAGGCAGATATAAGATGAAGATATATTCCTGTACTTTTCAGCAACTCCCTTGGAATACAATTGAATATTTCCTGTTGCTGGCGAGCTGCTCAGATCATGTGACTACATGCCCGTCTATCCGTCCACTCGCTAGCAGTCCCCGGTCTATTTGTCCTCCCGCTATCCGTCCCCCCTCCGATACGGCACCAATTCGTCGAAATAAATTGAATATTTCGGGTTTATTTGTTTTTATTCGTTTTTATTTAGTGTTTTATACTAGGTTTTCATGTTTGTTTGAAGGAACAGTTACATTTCAGATACTTTTAACTTTTTTTTAAGAAATGCGAAAAAAAAGTTTTTGTAGAGAATTCACCAACTCCCTCTGAATACAATTGAATATTTCGTTTTTATTATGTGTTTTATACTAGGTTTTCATGTTTTCACTTCCCATAAGGCTTGGTATCAACGTCTCC